>JASEVX010000013.1:6218426-6317876 GCA_031761405.1 Serripes groenlandicus
AGAGGGAGGGAGAGATATAGAGTATAGAGAGAGAAAGAGTGTGAGAAAGAAAGAGGGTGTGAGAGGGAGAGATAGAGTGAGAGACATATATATATACATATAGAGACTGAGAGAGAGAGAGATAGAGAGAGTGTGTGAGAGGGAGAAAGAGAGAGTGTGTGAGAGGGAGAGATAGAGAGAGAGAGAGTGTGAAAGGGGAGATAGAGAGAGAAAGAAAGAGTGTGCGAGAGATAGGTATAGAGAGATAGAGAGAGGGGATGAGACAGACAGACAGACATATGTACCGCGAGAGAATGAGCGAGAGAGAGAGAAAGAGAAAGAGAGAGAGAGAGAGAGAGAGACGAGGAGAGAAGAGAGAGAGAGAGAGGGGGGGGAGAGAGAGAACGAGAGAAACATAAAGAGAGAGAGAGAGAGAGAGAGAGAGAGAGAGAGAGAGAGAGAGAGAGAGAGAGAGAGAGAGAGAGAGAGAGAGAGAGAGAGAGAGAGAGAGAGCATCTGCTCAGTCGGTAGAGAAATAAATTAAATATAAATTTAAAACCACAATATTTGCCCACCTAGGGACTGGAACCCGCGACCGTCAGATTAAAAGTATGATGCTCTACCGACTGAGCCTCGCGGGCTCGAAGTATATCCATGATGGTCAAATATCTGAGAGTTATCAAATGTAAATATCGAAGTTGTAATCAGTACGTCGTGGGCCTAAGTTTTAAGATGAGAGAAGACTTCTAAAACTAATGTTGATGGTACCATTTTCGGTGTCTGCAGTTATCAAACTTTTCATATTGAAAGAAGTTTAATGATTTATAATGTAAATTAAGGATATAAAATCGGTTATATACTTGCTTCATATTGGGTTTCTTTACAGGGATATAATGATTTTTGTTTTTACCCAGGGGAGATCAGATAATTTTTTCCCAAATCGACATGAATGAACTATTTCCCTTGAATTATGTAGGTTTTTATCGTATTAACTTTTGATAAAAGTTTGCTTCCACAGCAAGTCTGTAGAAGTGCTATTTGTACCTAAACCTCATTCCCGTAACCAATCAAGACTTTAAAATGGTTTTAATGGTTTTTCCCTCCTAGGCGCTCAGGGTTGCGGGGTTAGCATTACGACTGACTGGCTGGTGTCAGGATAAACGGACCAGTAGTACTGGAAACTAACCCAGGAAACACCGTAATATAACTGAAAAGAATGTTGAAAGCGGCGTTAAACACCAAAGAGTCTATGCTGGCCGCCTCGGTGGAGTTGTTGTAGAGCGTCCGCCTCGTTTGCGGGATGTCGCGGGTTCGATCCCCGACCGGGTCATACCACAGACGTTAAACATGGTAGTAATGGCTGCCCTCTTTGTCTCTCAGGGTTGCGGGACTGACTGACTGATTTCAAGCTAAATGGACCAGTAAGTACTGGTAGCTTACACAGGAAACTAAAAAAGTGTTGATAGCACCGTAAAACAACAATCCATCAATCAACCGTTACCCATTATTCAGCCAACGTAACCCAAAACGTATGTAGACCCGGTACGGTCGTATTACCCGGTCTAATCGTGCAAAACCAACCCGAGAACATTCCCTAAAGTACCGTGTTCAACTGTTTTTTTTAGAAACAAAATAGTATATGTGAAAAAGCAGTCTTGGAAAGGTTGTTGTGTGGAGTAGTGGTCGGTATTCGAAGGTAATAGAACCGTCCGCCGTGATAGAACATGTGTTAACAATCAATTCAACAATATATTTCGAATGCAGTGTACTGAATGATCTATTCCAAAAGCATCTGTCATATTATATTTCGCAATGCTCAGGGAATTCTATACTTTGACATATGAGCCGTCCCGCGAGAAAACTAACATTGTGGACTACGCATGCCTCGCAGCCTAACCCGGACAGACACTTTTCGCCTCCAGTGGATTTTTCTGTTTCAGGAATCATTACACTATACCTCTATCTCCCAGAGACGGAATGTGTCGGCCCTGATTAGCCTGCGCGGACTGCGCAGGCTAGTCTGGGTCGATACATTACGCAGAGGCCATATTGTTTGTTTTCTCGTGGAACGGCTCACAATCAACCTTCCTGTTTACCAGCACTATCACGAGTCTCATCATATCAATAGTATTTATTTACTTTGACTCATCAAGGTCAAGGTCAAAAAGATAGAAGAGATATGAATCCGTGCATTGAAAACAAACGTATATGTCGGCTTTTTATGAATAGTGTAGATTCAGATCAGTTTGTGAATCCGCACAGTCAGTCTGATCAAAATTTACACGGTTCACATATAACGTATTCAAGCTTGTTAGACGCTTCTGTGGACATTGTGAAGATTAGAAAGAGCAGATGTACAGTTGATATTAACCCATACTGTTAAGAAATGCATACTTGTAATGTTTCCCCACGAGACCGCCAGGGTGGTGTTGTGGTAAAGCGTCCGCATCGCGGAGAGGTCGCGGGTTCGATCTCCAGCCGAGTCATACCAAATACTTTGAAATGTAATGGCTCTCCCCCCTTGGCGCTCAGTGTTGTGTGGTTAACATTACGACCAACTTGCTGGTGTCAGCATAAATGGACCAGTATTACTGATAAATTACCCAGGAAACGCCGTGATGTAACTGCCAAAGTATTTAAAGCGGCGTCATTCCTGAAGATATGGCACAGTCGTGCAACAAACATGCAGCAGGTGACTTTGAACAGGCAAAACTCGGGTAAATACCTATACATGTCAACATAACTATTGAATGAAGTTGAAACTATTGTGGAAAAGGGAGAAATTAGGAGCAATATTTCTTCATTTAACACTTTTGTCAAACGTCGACTGCTATAGATATGCCAAAGATGCGTCTGCAACTGAGAACACGCTTAAATGAACCTTGCTCTCGGGACACTAGTCGTAGTCGGCCTCTCGTACCATGGTTCCCGGGTTCGAATCTCGTGGTGAGCGGGTTCTGCTTCTGCGTTTTACGACACAAATGGCGCAAGTATTTTAGTATCTATGGAGTACATATCGAGCGTAGGTGATTCATATAAGCTGCAGGCTTGTTTATCAATCGACGTAAAATGAATAAGTTTAAACTTCCCTAATCGTAGTTTGAATGTGACAAGCTAACCCTTTTCCAAATACAACAAATCTGCAGCAGACGATGCGGAGATTGTGTGATCGTAGCTCAACCATTGAAACACCCTAGTTGGTTGACCTGGGTCGTAGATCGTAGATCAGCCACTGAAAAAAACACACACAGTTGGTTGACCTGGGTCGTAGATCGTAGCTCAAGCCCTCAAAACAAATAGCGAATTGGCTGATCTGGGTCGTAGATCGTAGCTTAACCACAACAAACACAAAGCGTATTGGTTGGTCTGGGTCGTAGATTGTAGCTGAACCATTTAAAACTTCTAGAAAAGTGGTTGACCTGGGTCATTCGTCATAGCTTAACCATTCAAAACTCATAGACAATGGCTGATCTTGGTCGTAGATCGTAACTCAGCCACTCAATATACCTAGCGTAATGGTTAATCTTGGTCGTAGATCGTATCTTAACCATTCGAAACAAATAGAGAATTGGTTTATCTGGGTCGTAGATCGTAGCTCAGCCAGTCAAAACAAATAGAAAATTGGTTTATCTGGGTCGTAGATCGTATAGCTCAACCATTCAAAACAAATAGAAAATTGGTTAATCTTGGTCGTAGATCGTATCTTAACCATTCAAAACAAATAGAGAATTGGTTTATCTGGGTCGTAGATCGTAGCTCAGCCAGTCAAAACAAATAGAAAATTGGTTTATCTGGGTCGTAGATCGTAGCTCAACCATTCAAAACAAATAGAAAATTGGTTTATCTGGGTCGTAGATCGTAGCTCAACCATTCAAAACAAATAAAGAATTGGTTTATCTGGGTCGTAGATAGTAGCTCAGCCATTCAAAACAAATAGAGAATTGGTTTATCTGGGTCGTAGATCGTAGCTCAACCATTTAAAACAAATAGAGAATTGGTTTATCTGGGTCGTAGATCGTAGCTCAGCCATTCAAAACAAATAGAGAATTGGTTTATCTAGGTCGTAGATCGTGTCTCAGCCACTCAAAACACATAGCGAATTGGTTGATCTGGGTCGTAGATCGTAGCTCAACCACTCAAAACAATTAGAGATTTGGTTGATCTGGGTCATAGATCGTAGCTCAACCATGCAAAACTCATAGGGAATGGCTGACCTGGGTCGTAGATCGTAACTCAGCCACTGAAAAAAACATACATAGTTGGTTGACCTGTGTCGCAGATCCTAGATCAACCGCTCAAAACACCTAGCGTATTGGTTGGTCTGAGTCGTAAATCGTAGCTCAACCATTCCAATTTTCTAGAAAACTGGTTGACCTGGGTTATAGATCTTAGCCCAACCATTCAAAACTCATAGAGAATGACTGACCTGGGTCGTAGATTAGCCACTGAAAATACATAATCAACCGCTCTAAACTTATAGAAAATTAGTTGACCTGTGCCATAGTTCGTAGCTCAACCATTCACAATTCATAGAAAACGGCTGACCTGGGTCATAAATCGTAACGCAACTACTGAAAAGAACATGCATAGTGTGTTGACCTTGGTCGTAGATTGGAGCTCATCCACTCAGAACCCATAGCGTATTGGTTGATATAGGTCGTAGAATGGTAGCTCAATCTTTCAAAATGCATAGAGAATGGTTGACCTGGGTCATAGATCGTAGCTCAACCATTCACAATTCATAGAGAACGGCCGACCTGGGTCGTAAATCGTAACTAAACCACTGAAAAGACATGCATAATGTGTTGACCTTGGTCGTAAATTGGAGCTCATCCACTCAGAACCTATAGCGTATTGGTTGATATAGGTCGTAAATCGTAGCTCAACCTTTCAAAATGCATAGAGAATGGTTTACCTGGGTCATACATCGTAGCTCAACCATTCAAACGCATAGAACATGGTTGACCTGGGTCGTAAATAGTAGGTCAACCACTCAAAGCACATAGTGAATTGGCTGATCTGACTCGTAGATCGTAGCTCAACCACTGAAAAAACATGCATAGTTTCTTCTCGTAGATCAGAGCTCAACCACTTAGAAAACATATATCGTATTGGTTGATCTGGGTTGTAGATCGTAATTCAACCATTCAAAACCATAGAGAATGGTTGATCTGGGTCGTAGATCGTAGTTCAACCATTCAAAACTCATAGAGAATGGTTGATCAGGGTCGTAGGACGTAGGTCAGCTTCTCAAAACACATAGCGTATTGGTTGATCTGGGTCGTAGGTCGTAGCTCAACCATTCAAAACAAAAAGAGAATTGGTTGACCTGGAATGTAGATCGTAACTAAATCATTCAAAACTCATAGAGAATGGCGGACCTGGGTCGAAGATCGTAGCTCAGCCACTGCAAAATGATACATAGTTTGTTGACCTGGACCGTAAGTCGTAGCTCAACCACTCAAAACACATAGTGAATTGGTTGATCTTGGTCGTAGATCGTAGTCAAACCACTCAGAACACATAGCGTTGAGCTACGATCTAATGTTTCATAAATCATTACTCTATACCTCTATCCCCCTGAGACGGAATGTGTCAACCCGGATTAGCCTGCGCCGACTACGCAGGCTGATCAGGGTCGATACATTACGCAGGGTTGATTTTCTCGTGGAACTTCTCATATCAGTTCAAAATCCAATTTTGAAAAAGGTTTTGACACTGAATTTTAGTTAAGAAAATCTTTTATTAAAGTCACATGCGTATAACATATAATAAGACATAATACAAAGTTTGTTTGAAAAACACCCGGCTCCATAGGCCTATATGTCACTATCTATAAAGGTAATGTCTATGTACGTGTAAGTTCATGTATTTCTTATCAGTTCGTGGTCCATTGAGTCTATATACATATATATAATTATAATTCGATGGTCTCGTTCGAACAGGCCGAAGCTACAGCCTGTACACTATGAAGTTATGGCTTATCCGAACGAAGCCATCAATATTTCAGAGTTGCATATAAAAATAGTATTTTAATTGAAAAGATTATAACGGTAAATAGTCAGAGTTTACTGAGGGTAGTCGTACATAACACCGGTCGGGGATTTGAAACCCGGCGTTCCGGCGTCGATTCCCTGTCGCGAGACAACGATCATGATGGAGTGCGCTTGTGCAAGGCTGATTTCCTAGCCTAGTTCTGGTTTGTTTACCCAGGGACAATGTATCCGAGAACGGTTGCCGTGATATAACTGAACTAATGTTGAAAACGGCGTAAAACCCCAATAAAATAAATTAAAACATAACACTGAGTGCATATGGACTTAACCATGAACACATATATGACACTTTATTGTGCATTTCATAATACGGCATGGATGCACAGGCTGATGTTAAAGGCTTCTTTTCCCACATACAGACGCTTTCTGAGGCCTCTGCATTAGATGACTTTTGAAAACACAATGGCAAAAGGTGAAACAGGAGGCGAAAAGTGTCTGTATATATATATTACCACGAACGTTCGAGTAAGACAACTTTTTCGCCTTGCATTGCTAAGGATATGAAATGGTTCCAGTCTAATATAATTTTTCTCCAATGATATTACATGATTATGAAAACTAATTGACTGTTGACTACAGACTCGAAAAACATCCTTCGCTCCACCGCCCTCGACAATTGATAGACACGCCTCCTACGTGGTTGTTCATATCACGAAATGTCTATATATAAAGCAGCCTGGTCCGCCTCGGATCTGGGAGGTCAAGGGCTCGATGCCCGGCATTGTCATACCAAAGACTGACTGGCTGGTGTCATGATAAATGGACCAGTAGTTCTGGTAACTTAATAAGGAAACGCCGTGACGTAACTGAACTAATGTTAAATACGGCGTTAAACACCAAACAAACAGTAACGCAACCCAAGCACATTCACGAAAAGCAACTTCCATAGCTTAACATTCTATTATAATACCTCGCATTAGTATTGTGAAAATAAGTTGACAGCGGACTCGTGAATTCATCCGTCGGACCACTGCACTCGAATACAGGTAGACACGACGTTCAGGTGCATGTCGTAGAACGGCCTTTATACAGCGGGACATGATTAACAATTTCGCTGTCAAAGGCAATTAAAGGCTTTTGCAAGCAATGCAGATTCAGGTGATACAGCTCGTAACGAGCTGTCTTTACTGAAATCTGCATTGTTTGCCACGTAGACATTAAATTAAACCAAATGTCCTATTAAACGAAAATTGGAGTAAAATTCTGCAGGGAACGAGTTTAACGAACATTCAAAAGGTTACAATGTCTACCTATTTCCGAATGATGCATGTACGTGTTCGCGGTCAATCCATTTTAACAATTATTTTTGTTCTCTATCCAAAAATGAAAATTTTATACCTGTATTTTAATCTTCTCTGAAAGAGGCTTTGTATAACCCCTGGCCTTGAGCCAACATTTTAGTTAAATCTTGTTAAAAACCCATTAAACTGAAAACGGGTGTTAAATGGTTCTACTTTTATTTAGCATTATTCGCCCAGATTCATGTGTTGACCCCCGGAGCCCATAAAGAATTCACGGTGACCGGTGTCACTCGATCTAGGGAACATATAACCCTTAGCTGCGAGAAAAGAGAAAGTTCATGTACGAAATAATTGTGATGACCCAGCAAAGCTCTAGATAAGGGCGTATTTTACTTGATTAAATCTTTATTTGATCTTCAAACCCAATATTGTGGGTACTCAAAAGAATCGTATCAGGGAGACAATTATATTGGTACCCACAACATAGAGTTAAATAAATTATAAGAGAGATATAATTGGACAAAGACACATTTACTCCTCCTTATCTAGATTTCTGAACCAAGGTCAAACAGCTTTACTATTGTTAACCCTTTCCCTCATATAGACGCTTTCTGATGCCTCTGCAGCAGACGTCTTTTTGAAAACATAGTGACAAAAGAAGAAATTGCACAAAACGTGAACAAAATTCTCCTTTTGCCACAATGTTTTCCATTTTTAGTCGTAGGTTATCCATTCAACTATGGATATTTTTAAGTCGTCTGCTTCAGAATTGTCGTATGAGGGAAAAGGATTAAACCATACTCACCAAGAGTAATAGTTGGATATATTTTCACATGCTTACCTAATCAGTTGGAACAGTCGTTGACGTATATGATTTATATTTGGGAATGAATTCGCCCCAAAAAAACAACAGTTAACAAACAGTTTGAGAATTTAATTGGATACACGGGGTAGAAGTAGGGTGAAGCGCCGACCAAGGTCAGCTGCTGGTCTGAGAGAATTATCTCGATTGAAATCTCCCATTTCGATGTTCAATCGTTGGAGAGCGCGTAAAGTTCGACCACAGTTTACCGTGGTCAGTGTTTTCATTTCTCCACAGACAAAGTGGGGGTCAACCACTGGTCAAGCAAGAGTGGCCAAACCGCGTTGCATAAATCAGGGGCGTTATTTAAAATGCGTGCAGTGAAAGATTTCGGCAAGTTTGTGCATCGGAACAGTCTCGTCGAAGTCTTACACTGCAGCATATTGGTGCATACACTCTTAGGCACCTCGTAGCAAATCGCGAGAAGGGTAACCCCAATACATGGATGATTACAGCGTGTTTTTTCACTGATGAGAACGGGGATGTATCGATTAGTACCGCTTTTACTTAACCGAGGTCTCATGTTAGTGGTATGCCAACTTTAAACGCTACATAGCTTGGTCAGTTTACACACTGACTGACCGATGGTCTAAATGTAACACCACTGCAGTCCAGACGGGGTGACGAAAATGTTTGGGGGTGCACATGCGCGGTAGCCGCCTGCCAGCATCCTGCGCGCGAAAAATCATGCGTGGCTGATTGGGGTCCATTCGTGGTCCATTTACGAACATTGTGTGCAGATCAGTGAGCAGTTAATTTCATGTTATTTTCTTTTTTTTTATTCGTTGAGAACTTTAAGTTTATAGGACACGATTAAGTTCATAACCTTTCACTCAGGTATGAACTCTTCAACTTACGCAAACTTCAGGTTGGTGATACAAAGGGTACAGCTTAAATGTTCTCTTAGTTCAAAGGATTACTGACGTACATAACATTTATTCGTAATATCTTTGAACGTTTACTTAAGTTTTGTCAATATATTTATTTAACTGCTGGGAAAGACATTTTATATCACCGGAAGTGACGAGGGATGCAACACGGGACATCGGTACATCGTTAGTTACGTAATAGACGTACGGCTAGAAACTCGCAACATTTTCAAATGTCCACGCATGCCGTTTATTGGACCAGGATCGGAAGTGTGAATTGTAAAGGTAAGCTTTGTTTGTAGTGTTTTTAATTCTAAATTGAGACGTCTTTTGAACTACAATGTCTTCGCGATAATTGAATGTATGTTAACGCCAACAAATTCCTCAAATGGATCTGTATTTCCAAAACGGCGTAGCAGCAGTTCTAAGTCCTCAGATGAGCAATCAGAACTGATGCTGCGCTGTTCTTTGATTTGAAATAAATTAATTACTGAAATTAACATACTTCCTTTAAAATAGTATGGGCTAACAGTATATGTGGAAAAGGAGCCAGTTGCTTGGAAAGTATGTTGTTTGGAGTACTGGTGTGAGTAAGCTAGGAAACACATGAGTATGTGAACTGGCCGCCGTGATATGACTGACAAATTGTCGAAAACGGCGTTTAACCGAAATCAATAAATCAATTTAATTCCTCATCATCCCTTTGAAGGGCACATGGCTTCCATCACAATTCGCCATCTGTCGCGGTCCTGTGCAGCAACCTTGACCCCGTTACAGGACACATCGAGGACTTCGCGTGAAACAGCTGTAACCAAAATCCTATTTTGAAAACCCTGGTTTAGGGGCAATTTTGACCTCTTTGTAAACAATGCAAATTTAGGTGCCATTGCTCAGAACGAGCAATGGCACCTAAATTTCCATTGTTTACCAAGAAAAATGATTTAATGCTTATAAAGACTTTATGGCGAGGTGATTAACCTTGGTAAAAAAAATACCAATTTTAGTTACAACCGTTTCACGCCAAGCCCTCGACATGCTGCTGAATCATAGCTCTATGTTAAGAGTTCCTCACTGTGTATGAACGGACATGCATACCTTTTTGTCTTTCCCTGGGGTATCTTATACATATACATTGTACAGTTATATATCTCAAACATACAGATGGACGAAAATAACAGAATATTTAGGCAATAGGTTATTTTTAGCTCGACTTTTGAAAAAACGAGAGCTATTGTCATGACCCTGGCGTGGTCGTCGGCGTGGTCGTCCGGTTAAGGTTTTTTGTTGGCGGCGTCGGCGTGGTCGTCCGGTTAAGGTTTTTTGTTGGCGGCGTCGGCGTGGTCGTCCGGTTAAGGTTTTTTGTTAAGCTCAGCTTTTTTTCTGTTTTCTCCCTATCAGTCGAGCGTCTGTGCCGTACGCGGTGCTCTTGTTCAAATTACTGTAACGTGGATGAATGTCGTGATTTGTCATATATATGATTTGCACTCGTATCTTCATGTTTGTTTAGGTTTGATCGAAACAAAGCTTCTGTGTGATATAATGTAGCGAGTCTTGATTCCGACGATATTTGAATCCTCTTCATCTGAATACAATTTGAACATATAATGGTAAAAGGAGTAAATGCTCATAATGGTGCTCCCCTCTTCATCCACGTTTAGATTTCAATTTCTAAAATACTTGTACAAAGTAAACGGTACAGAGGTCTAGATTAGGGGGAGTAAACTGATCTTTTCTCATCAATATTGTATTACTCAACCAGACCATATGTTGTTGGTACTCGAAAGAATCGTCTCAGTGAAATGATTCTTTTGAGTAAAATTCCCCTTATCAAGAGATAGGGGTTAAGGCATTTTTAACTGAGTAAAACAATAACAGTCTGTTAAGCACGAGTCCGGTACAGATAACATTCGCCTTTGCTTGTATTATCAAATCATGAACATAAACAGTGGAGCTCATGAGGCGTGAAATGTAAACCTTATCATACTAAAATGGGAATTGGAGCACGAGTTTATTTCGATGCAATCTTACTACAAGAAGGTTTTGATTTATGCTGATGATAGATCGAATATGCAACCAGTATCGAGTTTTATTTTATACCGGTTCTACAATGTTTGATTATTTTTATTCGTTTATCCGTTTCCCCCACACAACAAATCTAATTAATAGCGTTGAAAAAAACATTATGGCAATTGGAGAAGTTTCCCATTTGTTTGTTTTTTAAAGTTCATCTTTAAATGGGAAAGGGTTAATGTTATTTTACGCCGTCCTATTTTCAGAATCCTATTTTCAGAATCATATTTTGAGAAACCCATACTACGGTGCCTGACTTCGAAATTGTATTTGTCTAGACCATCTTTGCTGTTTACAATGAACACACGCATTTATTCGTGAATGGCCAATTAGTATAAGGATCAGTTTTATTTTTCTTGGCAATTGCTCTTTAACCTGATCCGGATGACTTCTTGCGCCTCTATGATGGACATATTTTGAAAAACATTATGGGAAAGGGACAACTTCTGAACATGAGTAATTTTTCTTAACCTCGGATACTTTCATCTCAAGGAAGTATCCCGATATAACCAGATATTATAACAATTTCCAAAGAGGTTTGCCAAACAGATGACTGTAACCAGAAGTCTAGATTAAGCGGAGTAAATGGTCTCACTTGTAATTTATTTAAACCCTATGCTGTGGGTACCAACATAATTGTCTCCCTGAGGCGATTCCTTTGAGTACCCACAACATTGGGTTTGAATATCAAATAAAGATTTAATAAAATGCGTCCCTTCTCTAGAGCATAGTATAATAACAATATGGGTTTGGATGAGCGGATTCACTTCAGTTTCATACTGACCTTTTGCTCTGATGATAGAGACGTGGTATGAGTCATATTTAATTAACCCAGCCAGAGCTCGAGATAAGAAGCGTTTTTCATGCTCTAAAAGCCTTATTCGACCTCCAAAACCTATGTTGTGGGTACTCAAAAGAATCATCTCAGTGAGACGATTCTTTTGAGTACCCACAACATAGGTTTTAATGAGTGCTGAGAGAGATACCATATAAGAAAGACCCATTTACTCATCCTTATCTAGTCGTCTGACTGGTTACCCTTTCTCATATACAACGAATCTGTAGGAGATGCCACTGTAATGCCCTAGATAAGTTGGTGGGTTTCTTTTGCATGTTCTAAAATCCTTATTTGATCCTATTACCCTATGATGTGGGAACATGGAAGATTTGTCTCAATGAGACGATTAGTTTGCGGACCCATATCATAGGGTTTCATTGGGTAATAATGAAAACATTGGGGTGGAAAGAGCTGTATACCTCTCCTTATCTCGACCTCTCGTACTATGTAAACAACCGTGTAAAATAATGGAACATCCTTATCAATGAAAGGTTATCAGTAAGATAAACAACCAGGCATTGAGAAATATCACTGTTTTCTTTATTTATTTCAATTAGTTCTATTATTTTTATAAATGAAAGTATAAGTATGGGATAGATTAGAAAATAATGTAAGATTGAGATAAACCTTCAAATTGTAAAAAAAAAACGATGTCGTCTTCAGCTTATGTGTTAAATTGATTGTTAAGGTCGAAGGTCCACAATTAATCATGTTAGAAACAAAATATAATATTGGTCTCTTTAAAACTGGTAGATAATGGCTGCCATCCTTGGCGTTCAGGGTGGCGGGGTAAGCATTGCGACTGACTGGCTGGTGTCTTACCCAGGAAACGCCGTGATATAAGTTAAACATTGTCGAAAGCTCTGTAACATACCACACACTAAATTCTAGAATGAAAACCAATGAAAAAGGGATGTGAATCGTAATGTCGTTTCCACACTAGCCCTTTTCTCCAATACAACAAATATACAGCAGGCTACTTTAAATACATCGAGAGAAAAATACGGAAGATCTCCTTAAAAATGAAAGAATAATTATCAAAAAGAGTTGATGCGCTCGTGTCATGATAAACTTAGCAGCAGTTCTTGAGATCACAGGCGTCCGACTTTCATTTGAGAAAACCTCGTGAAGATACTCAAATGAAAACTCGGAAAGCCTGTGTTGAGATTTAAACAGAAATCGTCGTGATAAAACTGACATATGGTAGAAACTCTTTCCCATTTACAACAAATATTGTTGAAAACATTGTGGCAAACGGGGAAATTGCTCATTATGAGCAATTTCTCCTTTTGCCACAACGTTTTCAAAAGTAGACTGCTGCTGATGCGTCATAATGCGAGTGGGAAAGGGTTTCATACCAATCAGACATACACAAACGTTCATGTTAATTTCGCAACCCGTAACTATGTTATAACACATTACAGACGACGGACAGCTGATTACAGAAGAGGACGAAAAAACAGTTCATTCATCCAGATGTCAAGGACGGACCCAAAGGTCAATGAAACAAGCGAGGTCGTTCCAAGGACGCGGCAGTTTCAGCTTCGCTATACCGTCGACATCATAGGTAAGATTTCTACAACTTGTATCACCACCTCTAATATTGATAGTTGTGTTTTCATAGACATCGACTAGTCTTTGCTAAAAGTTGTTAAATGAATAACGAACACTTTAGACCAAGATTAGACTGCATGAATATGCAGGCTTATCGGGATCTAAACAAATTATGTTAGAATTCGTGGAAAACGGGGAGAAGGGTTAGTGAGTGCCATACAATGTGTTGTTATCTAGGAGCATCAACGGTGAACTCAGTAGATTGGGGCTTAGTTGGCATTTCCGCTCACGCTCTGGTTAATGAACTCCATCTGGTCAATACAATTGCCTTGATATCAGTTGAACACGTGTATACACATGTATGCACACAAAATACTGTACACACATGTAAAAGGTCAATAAATTCAGCATTTTATAGAACAGATGCCAATCGAAAATTGATTCTATTCCCGCCAAATTCTGACATGTGATATTAAATAGCCCTGTGAAAGGGAATTCGACGTTAAATGGGCGTGCCACTATTGACACGTGATATGGGTTGCTATGCATATGCAAATTATAATAAGGACCCCGAGAAGGTCAACTGTGACCCTACTGTATTAATTGAAAGCAGCCTATAAACAGAAGCCACACAACATATTTGGAAAAAGGTCTTAATGTTGTCTTCTACGATCCGTATTTGCACTCCAAACCTTGACTTGAAGATTTAACCCTTTCCCTCATATAGACGTTTTCTGGCGCCTCTGCAGCAGATTGCTTTTTGAAAACATAGTGACAAAAGAAGAAATTGCTCAAAACGTGCAATTTCTCCTTTTGCCACAATGTTTTTCCACTTTTAGTCATAGGTTATCCATTCAATTATAGAGATTTTCTAATTTTTTGACAAAATATGTTCAAAGTCGTCTGCTGCAGAATTGTCGTATAAGGGAAAGGGTTAATTAACACTGTGATCGGAGAGTCATTATGAGATACTGAATTGATCGTTGAACTGATTCCGGTTCCAGTCTATGAACATTATACTCAAAATTCTCAACAAGGTATTTATAGATTCCACGAGAAATGACCCTCGGGACTTAACTTGATTAATATATTAATTGGGGCTTAACGCCGACTCCGACAATTGTATAGTCATATCACTGCGCCCCGTTCACCTTCCCATGACCATGACCTTCTCACACCAGAACTCCAAACAACAGTCTTTCCAGGCAACTCTCTGCTCCTTCCACATAGACTGTTAGCACAATCGCGATTGTTTCAATGAGCATTTTTAGAATTCACTCAATGTGCTGAAATAATCCGTCATACCAGGGACGTAGATGAGATCTTAAAATAAATGACCAAAAGTCCAGTTTAGAGGGGTAAATGGTATTTGTCCAATAGTATCTCTTATCTACGTCCCTGGTCATACCCGGAAAGCAGTATGAAGA
Organism: Serripes groenlandicus; assembly: GCA_031761405.1. Taxonomy (NCBI): domain Eukaryota; kingdom Metazoa; phylum Mollusca; class Bivalvia; order Cardiida; family Cardiidae; genus Serripes; species Serripes groenlandicus. Next base: position 6,233,323 of record JASEVX010000013.1, read on the forward strand.
GATCGTCACCTTACTCCGCCCTGCAGTGTCAAATAATGCGGACAAGGAGTAACTGGAAATTACGTGTTAACGAACGTGGAGTATATAAAGAACATCTTGACATTGGTTTTAAAACCACAAGATATTTCTATTTTTTTATCAAAATGAACTGAATTTGGCGATAAGGGGTTCATATTGGGACCATATTTATCAAGTTAAATTGGTGTCAAACTATCAAGGCTACAGGTTTAGTTTATTTCTCAAATTATGCATCTATGACTTAATTCCGTGTAGACAGACAGTGAAGGCTCTGGTGAGACCGTGTGAATGCACGGGCTCGCCGGAGTCTTCACTGGTCGCAGATGCATTAAGGCCCTTAACCGCTTGACGCTACTCAAATAGTCCAGCCATAAGTGATGATGTATCGTCCTCCAATACACACTAAGGTGTGTACTGATAACAATGTTTTGTCCTCAAATTCGCAAGTAGATACGGTGAATTTCTGATTAGAATGTATTCATTGAGGGAAATATATGAATTAACAATGACAGGACCTAAACAAAGCATAACGGAAAGAACTGTCAACAACGGACATTTAAGATGGATGGATAACATCATGATAATAATAATTATGGAGCCTGTGCATTGGCAAAAGGTACAATATACTTTTACAACGGCTTAGATCCATGACAGCCTTTGTATCCGTTCAGTCTAATCAAGGTCTACACTTCCCGCATATAACTTACACAAGCTTGTTAGAAGATAATGTCAACTTGTGTAGATTCTGATAAGACTGACCAGGTCTACACTGTCCACATATATACAGTCAACCCTGTTCTACAGACCACCTTTGTTTAGCAATTCCCTGTCTATAACAACCGATACAATATATATGTACAAAATACACAGTTAAAAGTAAAGTCTGCCTTATGTAAAAGTCTTGTTACATAGACTTTCAGCGTGCTAGTATAAGTACCATTGCGAACAGGTACGATACTGATCAGACTGCATGGAGGTACAGGCTAATCTGGATCTTCGCCAGTGGCACATTTCCCGATGGTCGGATTTATATTTGACGTAACCCATAGTTAATGTACTATTAATAGCCTGGCTAGATTAGCTAACTGAGTGTCTTGTCCGGTGTTCGTACTGCCCTCCAGTTTCCAAAAATAGATCACCACGACAGAGTGATAGATGACTGTTAACATATAAGTCTTTTTGTTGTAAAGTTAAGTTCGAAACAGGTGTAATTGCAAAGTGTTATAGGATGTAGTTATGACAGTTTGCAATTAATCTATAGCCTATATGTGTTTATGTGAAAATTGTCCGAACGCCCTCGAATATTTCTGAGGGTCACCTATAATATGCAAGTCATACTTTACTTCATTCTACAGTAACATAATAAATATTAAGATTGTTTATTGATATGTCCCGGGTTCGATCCCCAGTCGCGTCAATTCGGTCATGGTGGAGTGCCCTTGGGCAAGGCACATTTTCTAGCCTAGTACTGGTTTGTTCACCCAGGGAACATGAATAATAAAATTTAAATGCGCGCTAAATGACCTTAGCTGTCGATGCGCCATAAAACAATATACATTCAATTCCATGGTTTACCATAAGTTTTTTTTGTACTTAAGTACTTTTGACAGGAATCCGCTATGGCCGAGCGTTTAGCGTTCGGAATTGGAACCTGGCGTTTAGCGTTCGGAATTGGAACCTGGCGTTCCGGGTTCGATCCCCAGTCGCGGCGCTATGGTCATGGTGGAGTTCTCTTGGGCAAGGCACATTTCCTAGCCTAGTACTGGTTTGTTAAACCAGGGATCATGAATGAGTGAACTGTTGACGTTATACTACTGAAATAGCCTAATGTTAAAAACGGCGTAAAACTCCATCCAAAAAAACAAACGTACTCACGATTACTCGAATCCAAAACGACCCAGTGATCCCTCGATGTATTGCTTAACTAATTTATGTACTCCTGATTCATTTATATTTAAGTGTTTATTGCGTTTATTGTGTTTATTGTGAAAAGTGATAATAAGATCATATCGCGTATCAAATAATCAGTGCATCAAAATCGCTGAGCACTACGTTGTTTTTGGAAAGACAGATCCGTTCCATATGGTACGAGTTAAACGATATATATACAGTAGAACCTGTGCATAAAGACCACCCATGGGAACACACCAATCAGGTCTTTATCACAGGTAGTATTTAATTACAGGGTCATTACGCTGAAAAAGACTACTTGGGAAAGTAAAAGAGTGGTTGCTATTGACAGGGAATCGTTATTCATAGGTGGTCTTATAACAAAGGTTTGACTCAACATGTATTCGAATATACATATGTTCGGTTTATACGCAGTCAACTGTGCATATTCTGATTCAATGCTATAAGTGTAGCCCCATTAGCTGTATCCAATTGATACTTTCATTTAAACCAAGCTAAAACGCTAAGTACATCTAGATGTATATAACTCGTAAAATAGCGCATTAAAAGATACAAATTCGCTCCCGTCCGAAGCTTTACGTAAACGGACCCAATCTTTCGATACAAATTCGGTCCCGTTCGGACCTTTCCGTAAACGGACCCTGTCTTTAGATACAAATTCTGTCCCGTTCGGACCTTTCCGTAAACATAAACAGTCTAGAGTGATATTGGCGAATAGGACATAACGAGAGATAAAAGGTCAGTTTACTTTTAATTATTTATTGTTTGTCTCCGGAATTCATATGCTTAACTTTAGGCTATCTTTAGCACCTGTCTAGTAACGTGTAAGTTATCCTCCAATTTAAAGATCAGCATCGAGCTATAATATTCGTTAACCCTTTCCCTCTAACAATCTGCAGCTGTCGACTTTGAAAACGTGTTTTGCAAAAAAGACATGCAAAATCTCTGTAATAAATTGAAATGAAAACATTGTGGCAATAGAAGATATTTGATCGTTACAAGCAATTTCGCCTTTTGTCACAATGTTTTCGAGCGTTGTCCTTAGCGTCTTAATATGGTAAACTGTTACCAAATGAAGAATAGTATTACTGTTGAATACGAATATTACGTAGAGCAAAACTTCCAGCGTGGTACATTAAACCCATACTTGAAAGGCAGTGGTGCAGTGGTAGAGTATCTGCATCTCGTACCAAAGGTCCATGGTTCAACTCCCGTGATGAGCGGGTTCTGCCTGTTGGATATTGCCATAAAACGGTACTGCGACTACTGGTTAAGTCTCCAGAAAGCAGACATCGAGCGTTATAGATAGAAGCTGAAAGCTTGATCCGCAATCGATGTAAAATAAATAAGCTTGAACGTTACTAAACATGAAATACGAGGATGTCCAGATTCCAGACTAATTGACTGGTATTCCGTATACATGATGCAGGGAGAGTTGAAATCACATAATGCCCAAGGCAAACCGCCAGACATGTACACGGATAAACTATCACATGAGGGTCAGCCCTGGGTCAGTAGAACGGTCAGTGTGTACAAGCGGCCAAACCGCGGTCAGTCTGCCATAGTGACCGTGTCATACGCTAATTATTCCTTTTTCAGCAGAGTACTATTTAAGAGAGAGTGAACAGGTCTTTACCCACAAAATTTCTCTTATTTCTCAACAAAACCCGATGTTGTGGCAACTCAAAAAAATCGTCTCACTGAGACGATTCTTTTGTGTACTCACAACATAGGGTTTGAATGTCAAATAAGGATTTTAGAACATGGAAAATGCCCCTTATCTAGAGGTCTGATTTTGTGTTGGGTTTTATCGCCGTTTTTAAACAAGTTTTATATCACGGCGACCAGTTCACCTTCACGTGTTGAATGTGGAAAAGCAGCCAATTGCTTTGAAAGACTGTTACATAGAGTACTAGTGTGAGAAAGTCAGAAAACTAAACTGTGAGTTCATGTTTATCGGAGACGACTTACTCTTATAGCATTGAATTTTCTCAAACGTGTGATAGAATTATCCCATTTTGATCTAAGTAGTATGTTCCATTTGCCGGATACACCGTGCTTTTCTTCGATTTCATCAGTATTTCGGTAAAATCCAGTGCGTCCAAATATCGGTGGGTGACAAACTAGTGCCCACGCATATGTCATTGTTTCAGAGAGGCTCTAGATAGGAAGAGTTTTTCACATCTCCAAATCCTGATTTGACCCTCAAACTCTTTCATGTGGGTACTCAGTGAGAAGAATATTATTTTAAGTACCTACAACATAGGGTTTAGTGGAGTCATAAGAAAGATATGGATTTGTAAAGACCAGTTCACTCCTCCTTATCTAGTCCTCTGAAATTTGTTTTACCCTTTACCACACGCATGTTAACGCATATACAGCAGACGAGTTTTTACATCTTTTTAACAAAACAGTAGTAAAGTGAAAAGTAGATATAACTGATGAAGAACACTTTCGCCACAATGTCTTTCATATGTAGAGATGTTACTCAAATGTTTTGGAAGTCGTCTGCTTCGACATGGGAAACGGCTTAAGCACTGTCTCCCTCATTCACTGATAGATTGGTCAGTCAAGAACAAAACAATGATTAATGAATTATCTTATGGATCGATCGATCTTAATGTACATGATTGTCTACGTGCGCGATTATTGTATTACTGCCCAAAAAATACTGACCGTAGCCTGACCTTTGTGCAAACGTATATATTGTTAACGGCATTTATAAATGCAATTTCAACCAACATCCTCTGTGGTGACGTTGTAGAGCGTCCGCCTCGGGAGCCGAATATCCCTGGATCGATCCTCGGTCAGGTCATACGAAAGACTTTCAAAATGGGTAGTAATCCCCCCACCCCCCCCCCCCCCCCCCCCAGCCCCCTTCCCCCCATTAGTGCTGAGGATTGCGGGCTCAAATTTGCATTAAGGTCAGGATCAGGTTATTAACCCTTTCCCTCATACGACAATTCTGCAGCAGACGACTTTGAACATATTTTGTCAAAAAATAGAAAATCTCCATAATTGAATGGATAATCTATGACTAAAAGTGGAAAACATTGTGGCAAAAGGATAAATTGCTCAATATTGAGCAATTTCTTCTTTTGTCACTATGTTTTCAAATAGTATTCTGCTGCAGAGGCGCGTCTATATGAGGGGAAGGGTTAAGATTATCGAGTGATACGAATAGGACACAAAACGTAAAATGCTTAGAAGTATCAGTGTTTGCTTAACCCTTTAGCTGTCAAAGGCACTATTAAAGGGTTTTGCAAACAATGAAGATTCAGGTGAGACAGCTCGTACTCTTGAATATGCATTGATTGCCATTTGAACATTAACTTTTACCAAATTACCTGTGGGAAGAAAAGTGGATTGGTCCAATTTTCAACATGGGAAAGTCGACTTTGTAAAATTCGACAATGAACGGGTTAAAAGCTCTATGTCGTTGGCAGTTATATGATATAATAGATTGTATTCTGTATAAATTGCAAATACGCTCAAACATACCGAACACATATATCCCATTTGCTTTGACGACGTCAAATAGCGGACTCGGTATCAAAGGAAAGTTACATCAGTCATACAATAGTTATATAACAGTTATTTGAGATAGTCACATAAAGTCAATGTGACCGTACCAAAGGGATAAAGTCCCACAAAAGTTAATTAATAAATTAATTCCCAACTTTTGGTCCATGGTGGATTGCCCTTGGGAAGGCACATTTCCTAGCCTAGTACTTATTTATTTACCAAAGGATTATGAGTAAGTGAACTATTGCCAAGATATAACTGAAATTATCTCGAAAACGGCCCAAAAAAACAACATCTAAAACAAACACTGTGACTCTCTATAGCAATATTGGGTGAATACGTAGAAATACTGTCATTCCGGGGAGGAGTAATTCACGACAGTTTAATTCTCTATAGCAGATAATACCTAGTCGAGAAAGAAGTCGTTTCTCAGTGGTGCCATTTGATCTGAATCTACAGTGAACGTGAAAGTATTAGAAATGATATTGTTTCGTTGGGGGTATTGGATAAGGGGAGGTAATCTATGGTTTATTATATGTGTAAACTAAATGGGTTGTTCCCCTTAGTTTACGAAGCTATCTCTATACAACTAGTAGCCCGTACAATTATGTCAATATAATGGTTTTTTCTCCGTTATCTTTATTTTGTCCGTGTCATCTTATCAACTTAAGACGAAACTATTTGTCGTAGCTATCTTTTAAAGAAACTGTAATCGTTTTTGAGGTCACATTTTTCAAACAACCAAAAATAGTTCAACTACATTTGGATTACTTTAACATACAACAACATGCTATCTACAGCAGACGACCTAAACATGATCTAGTCAAACACGTGACAATCTGCATGAACGATACTTTCATTATATAAAACAGTTATAAACATTGTGACGAAAGCTGCAGATGCTGCAAAATGCATCTGCACGTGGGAAAGGCTGAAGTTGAAATTAAATTGTAATAATTATTACACTTTCCTTCATATAGACGCTTTCTGACGCCTCTGCAGCAGACGGCTTTTTGAAAACATAGTGACAAAAAAAGAAATTGCAATTTTTCCTTTTGCCAATGTTTTCCACTTTTAGTCATAGGTTATCCATTCAATTATGGAGATTTTCCATTGTTTGACAAAATATGTTCAAAGTCGTCTGCTGCAGAATTGTCGTATGAGGGAAAGGGTTAAGAAGTATTTCTGTGGCCGAATGCCTTTTGTAGAACCGGAAGTGTGCATATAGTTGGATATAAGCCTACTGAGTTTAGTCTAGCGGATAGCATATGACCATTAACGGCATGTTTTAACCCTGTCCCAGAAACAACAATGCTGCAGCAGACTACTTTAAAAACATCGAGACAAAAATATGGACAATGTATTTAAATTAATGTAGGACTATTGAATACAGTTGAATATATTGTGGAGAAATTTGTCATTATTTTAAAACGTCGTCTGCTGTAGAGGCGTTGGAAAGCGTTTGTATCGTTGAACGGGTTAAGACCACTACTGCATGTCGATGTTGAAACTTTAACCCTTTCCCTCATACGACAATTCTGCAGCAGACGACTTTGAACGTAATTTGTCAAAACATAGAAAATCTCCATAATTAAATGGATAACCTATGACAAAAAGTGGAAAACATTGTGGCAAAAGGAGAAATTGCACGTTTTGTGCAATTTCTTCTTTTGTCACTATGTTTTCAAAAAGCCGTCTGCTGCAGAGGCGTCAGAAAGCGTCTATATGAGGGAAAGGGTTAAGTTATGAAAATGAAATCACCCGTACAGGTGTTATAGAGAGATATATACACCTTTATCATATTTAACGTTAACTCCTTTCCAACAAACAACACATCGGGCGCATATGATAAAGAATACTTGAATATCAAACATTGGAAAATCTCTATTAATAAGACTATAATTATTGAAAAAGGGTCTACAGTTGAAAACAGTATGAGTACTTTCTCCGTTTGTCACACTGTTTTCAAAAGTCCTCTGTTGCAGATGTGTCAGCAAACCGCCTGCGTGCGGTAAATTGTAAACGACACAATATCCCGACACAGTCAATTTCAAACATTATATCCGGGACTGCTGATACGTATTAGTAGTCCCAGATTATATATTATATCAAACCGGGCCCTAGTACACCCGTAGGCGTATTATTTCAGCATCTGTTTCGTCCTTGGTGCACGTGATGTGAAATGAATACAGGATGTAAGCACGCATGTCGTGCAGGGCTAACGAGGACAAGTTTTATTTTCCTGACATTGATATGTTTGTTTTGGGATTTTACACCGCTTTCTACAGTAAAAGTCGGATTGCGGCGGACAGGGATAGGTGATATTGGTCTCTCAACTTATATGAGCCTTCTCGCGAGAAAACCAACATTGTGGACTCTGCGTAAAGTATCGACCCGGATCAGCCTAAGCATTCCGCGCAGGCTAACCCGAACAGACAATTTTCGCCTCCTGTGGATCTTCTGTTTCGGGAATCATTACTTTATACCTCTATAAGAAATATCATATATATATATATAGGTAGATTTTATTGAAGAAAAAACCCTGTAAATAAACCAAGCATTCCACATAACATATGACACATGACACATTTGTTTCAACAAACAACAGACTAAAAATGGTCAATGCAAAATATCAATTGTGAAATAACAATCACGAAAGGATACATTAAATCCAGGAAAATCTCATATCGGCTAAAACGTTGAACCCAGGTGGTCACATGTTACGATTTACCCTTTCCCTCATACAACGAATCCGCAACAGACACCTTTGAACACATCTGGGCAGATTGTATAATGAAAACCTCTATAATTCAAAATTTTAATTTATTGGGGGAAAAAATCAAAACATTGTGGCAAAAGGAGAAATTGCTCGTTACGAGCAATTTCTTCTTTTGCCACAATGTTTTCAGAAAATCAGATGTGTCGCAATGCGTCCTGCAGGTGAGAAAGGATTAAGGGTCTCATGAATCACCTCAAGGGTTTTATAGAAACCCAATCCAAACACCGAATAGTTTTCCCATGTCAGTTCTTTCTATACCCGTATTTACCCGAGTCAGCCGACCGAAAAGATGTACTGCGGCGATTAAAACTTCGCATACACATTTTTAAGCCGCGTCCGTTAAATGTCCGCCATCTCAACAATACTCCATTATAGTCCGTGTTGTTTGAACTGTCGCTTGATGAATACAAACATAGCAACGTCAGCTAAAACAGAACTACAGTGTACCTGTATACAGTAAACTGACCTTGTTTCGGATTCATCATGTGACAGTTGAATTTACACAGACAATACTTATGTTGAGGGTTGTTTTTACCCAACCTGAGATATATGTAAAACTTTATGCATATTCCCAGGGTCTTATCTACGTCCCTGATATTCCGTTCATATTTTGTTTGTTTGCGAATCGTGTAAGGATAAATGTGTTCACTCAAAGGAGGACTAGTATTCGAACATGTCATATTACTCTGCTATATCGATCCGGGCTTGTATTCAGATTAACTGCGAGCGTGGATCAGACAAGGGTCAAACAAAGTCTTAACCCTTTCCCTGCGTGAAAAATATCTGCAGCAGACGACTTTGAAATATCCTCATAAAAAAAAGAAATATCTCTATAACTAATAGTTTTATTATTGAAGCGAGATGAAAAACATTGTAGCAAAAGGATATATTGCTCAAAATGAGTATTTTTTTCTTTCGTCACAATGTTTTCAAAAGTCGTTTTCTGCAGCGGCGTCAGAAAGCGTCTATATGTGGTAATGGGTTAATTGGCCAACGCTAACAATTTGGCCAGGCCGGCGCAATAAGGGTATCCGGACATAATGTCCACGGACAATATGCCACACTATGAAAAGAGGACAAAATGCCAGTTTATTTCGATTTTTTTTCTATTGTGAATTATAATGTTAAAGCAGCACACCACACGTGGCAACAGTATTTGAGTGAAACAGTTCATGATCTATCACTTTTATCAGCTATCCACATATCCCATTTAACATCCTGGCATTCCATGCTGTAACATTATAATTCACAATAAAAAAAAATCGAAATAAACTGTGGCATTTTGTCCATGGACATGTTGTCCCGGATTCTATACTAAGAAACATAGCGTATGAATCTTACTGTGTGCATGGATATCAGGGGTGGAATGGTAGAGCGTCCGCCTCGAATGCTGGAGGTCGCGGGTTCGATCCCTGGCCGGGTCAAACCATGGACTTGAAAGATGGTGTGAGAGAGAGAGGGGTGGTAGAGACAGACATAGAGAGAAATCAAAGAGGAAATAAATTTTAATTAAACTATTGCCAACAATAGCATACGTCTTTTGGAAACATAATCATTGTGACAAAAGTAGAAATTGCTCATCATCAGCCAATACAACATTTCTCCTTTTTACTCAATGTGTTCAAGTATGTACAATACGCTACTATTATTTCTGGAGATTATCTTATCCTTTGCCTTTATGATTATGAAGTCGTCAGCTGCAGATTTGTTTTGTTTGTTTGAGGGAAAGGATCCAGGGAGTGGTATCCCCGAATTAAATGGCAGGCAGTCTTTTGTCTTGTTGAGCTTGTAAAACACCGTTTTGAATGGAAATTTGAACTTTTAACCGAGAGTAAATCTTTCGTCTCGCAAACATTAATGACCTGTGTCAATAAACTGACCACCAGGTAGACGAGGTGATCGTGTAATCAGAACCCAACTGACCACGGCGTTTTAACCCTGAGAATGGAATTTAGTATATTTAATGTTAACTTATTTATGTATACATGGATTGCAAAACAAGCTTTCAGCATATATTTATCACGTTCAGTGTCTGCTTCCTCGAGACCGAACCAGTACTCGCGCCGTTTCTGTGATAAGATCTCCAAAGGCAGAACCCGCTCATAACGGGATTCGAACCCAGGACCTTTGGTACGAGAGACCAACGCTCAACCACTGTCTTCCATAAGTCTATTCAGTCCACCATTCCGCACTCGTCCATCGGTGCTGTCAATCCAAGAACTTAGTGTTTGGATCGCAGCTCGGCCAATATACTTTCCGACGTTTGACGTGTGTGGTCTTCCACCAATGGGCTAACAGTCGATGTGGAAAATAATTATTATTAATAATATCTTTTAAAAAATGAAAGGTCCGGCTCATTTTTTTATGCTGCGGTATTTATTATTTGAGCACAATTCAATGAAATAAATTCACGAACAAACGTACGTTTGAAGTTCTAGTCCCTGTGATTTATTTCATCGGGTCAATATACTCACTTAGCTACTTTATACGGAGACTTCGGTGGATTTATAACCCGTTATTTTACGGACTACTTTCGTAAAAGTAAAATAGCCGATTTCGCTTCCATATCCTGAGCATTGGCTAGGTGAACTTGTCGCCGTGATATAACTGATATACTGTTGAAAACGGCGTTAAATTATATTAAATCTAGGTATCAAGATGTGTCTACACATCGATGTTATATGGTGCAAATACAGCACGTTTGCAAGATGTCTATTGAAACATCCTGTGCATCATTGGCGAATAGTGCAGAGTCGGATCAAACGTCAGTGCTGTGCAGGTTGATCTGTTACTACACCGATCAGTAATGCCGTATTTGTGATGGCTATCATACGACGTCGCCCTAAAACGTCCCACCCTTACTTCGCTGAATTATTGCCATTATAATCATCTCGTATGCCTAGGTGGTTAATGTTTAACCCTTTCCCTCATACAACAATTCTGCAGCAGACGACTTCGAACATATGTTGTCAACAAATAGAAAATCTCTATAATTGAATGGATAACCTATGACTAAAAGGGGAAAACATAGTGGCAAAAGGTGAAATTGCTCGTTTTGAGCAATTTCTTCTTTTGTCACTATGTTTTCAAAATGCCGTCTGCTGCAGAGGCGTCAGAAAGCGTCTATATGAGGGAAAAGGGTTAAAGCGTCCGCTTCGGTGCAGGATGTCGCGGGTTCTATCCCCGGGACGGGTCATATCAAATACATATACTTCAACAACAAATACATATACTTCAACAACAAATACATATACTTCAACAACAAATACATATACTTCAACAACAAATACATATACTTCAACAACAAATACATATACTTCAACAACAAATACATATACTTCAACAACAAATACATATACTTCAACAACAAAAGTAACAACTTTCCCACTTGTGCGCTCAAGATTGGCGGATTGGAGGTGTGAGCATTGCGACTTACTTACTTGTTGGTGTCGGGATAAATTGACCAGTAGTTGCTTACCAAGGAAACGATGTGATATAACTGAAATTTTTTGAAAGCGGCGTTTGTCAACAAACGATAATTTATTATTGCACATTGTTCAAATTATTGTGGGATGATGGGAAATTGCTCACTTTTAAAGTCGTCTGCTTCATAATAATGTGTCATAATGCGTCTGTATGTAGGGAACGGGTTAACCCTTTCCCTCATACGACAATTCTGCAGCAGACGACTTTGAACGTATCTTGTTCAAAAATGGAAAATCTCTACAATTGAATGGATAACCTATGACTAAAAGTGGAAAACATTGTGGCAAAAGGAGAAATTGCTCGTTTTGAGCAATTTCTTCTTTTGTCACTATGTTTTCAAAAATCCGTCTGCTGCAGAGGCGTCAGAAAGCGTCTATATGAGGGAAAGGAAAGGGGTAAAGTCGCGCCCATCAATATAAGGGTTTTAACGTGAAAGCAGTTTTATACACAACGCAAGCAACCCAGTTACATGTCTGTACATGGCCGGGTGTATTCATAAAAATTGAATGTAGATGTACCCGTTTATACCTCGCATTCCACTTCAACGTATACATTATGTATTCAATTCATCTACTTTAGAAAACAGTTTGAGTAATATGAGCTTCATTACATTATAAGCGTCAAATCTCTATTTTTCCCCCTTTCTGGTTGAATTCCACAAGCACGTATCTATGTCCCATACGTTAGATATCGAAACTACCGGGATAAGGGGATTCCCACCTAATTCACCAGTAACCCTTTCCCACCTACATATCCTGTTTCACGCCTCTGTAGCAGTCGACTTGTGAAAACATAACAAAAGCCGAAATTGCTCATTATGTTTTCAATCTTATCTTAAATTAAACTCTCCCATTTTTTGACAAGAAGTTTTTTTAACGTCATCTGCAAGTGATTTGCTGTAGGTGAGAAAGGGAGGGTTAATGAACAATTTTAGAAAATAGTAGAATCTTTTTTGGTAAAAGGATAAATTGTTCAATTGGAGCGAATTGCCAAAGTTTCTTTTAAAGATCGTCATCTAGTTCAGATGCTTCAATAAAACGTTTGAATTTTGGAAAAGGGGTTTGTTTGTGTGGTTTTAGACCATAACGACCTCGCATGCAAGGACGAATATATAACATTTACGCCTTTTTGGAATTAGTTTATGGCTACGGATTTAATCCCCGGTTAACCCTTTCCCGCACACATCAAATCTGCAGCAGACGACTTTCGAAACATCTCGGACAAAATATAGAAAGTGTGATCATTTAAATAGAGCGGAAAACATTGTTGCAAAGGTATAAATTGCTCATCATGAGCAGTGTCCCCTATCGCCACAATGTTTCCAAATAGTGATATGCTGCAGAGGCGTCAGAATGCGTCCGAATAAGGGAATATGTAAAGATACATGTTACATTATTCAAAACTAACAAAAAACAGGAAAGAAATTTGGTTTATACTAAACAGAGCTCTAGATAAATGAGCGTTCTGCATGTTCTATAATCATTATTCGACCCTCTAACTCTATGTTGTGGGTACTCAAATGAATCATCTCGGCGAGACGATTGTTTATAGTGTGATGAATGCTAACAGAGATATGGTGGAAGCAAGAACCGTTTAGTACCCTGACCAGATACACGTAGAAACTACTCATAAAGGAACCACGACAAACGTAAACCGACCTTAGGTGGCTTTCTGATGTGATCTCGATCGTTATTGTTAATAAGGAATTGTGTCGAGCTTACCCAGCGATACTCCATGCCTGTGTTACCCTTTCCCTCATACGACAATTCTGCAGCAGACGACTTTGAACATATTTTTTCAAAAACTGGAAACTCTCAATAATTGAATGGATAACATAGGACTTAAAGTGGAAATACATTGTGGCAAAAGGAGAAATTGCACGTTTTGTGCAATTTCTTCTTTTGTCACTATGTTTTCAAAATACCGTCTGCTTCAGAGGCATCAGAAAGCGTCTATAAGAGGTTAAGGGTTAAGTAACCATCGCAACATATATATCCGTTAAATACATTGACCGAAAGCCAAACTTTAACCTAGAGGTCGCTGTTTAAACTATACTATTTTGAGTTTTGAACTAATATATTTAGGACATTTCTAATATTCTAGAACTGAATATACGAATGCATTTACATACTCTGTTGAGTATGTGCTTAAGTAGTGTCAACAACATGTCGAACAGTGGAGACCCTGGTGAGACTCCATGCGGAGATTGTGGCTGATCTGGACGGAGCTTCACCCGCCGTGTCACACAGTCACGAAGATCGGTTTTCGTCAGTGACATGGCTGATCTGGACGGAGCTTCACCCGCCGTGTCACACAGTCCCGAAGATCGGTTTTCGTCAGTGACATGGCTGATCTGGACGGAGCTTCACCCGCCGTCACATAGTCACGAAGATTGGTTTTCGTCAGTGACGTGACTGATCAAGCTTGATGGAGCTTCGCCCGCCGCGTGTCACAAAGTCCCGAAGATTGGTTTTCGTCAGTGACGTGACTGATCAAGCTTGATGGAGCTTCGCCCGCCGTATCACAAAGTCCCGAAGATCGGTTTTCGTCAGTGACGCGACTGATCTGGATGGAGCTTCGCCCGCCGTGTCACACAGTCCCGAAGACCGGTTTTCGTCAGTGACGCGACTGATTTTGAGGAGCTTCGCCCGCCGTGTCACACAGTCCCGAAGATCGGTTTTCGTCAGTGACGCGACTGATTTTGAGGAGCTTCGCCCGCCGTGTCACACAGTCCTGAAGATCGGTTTTCGTCAGTGCCGTGACTGATCTGGATAGAGCTTCGCCCGCCGTGTCACAAAGTCCTGAAGATCGGTTTTCGTCAGTGACGTGGCGAAAGTCTGTATGCATATCAAATTACTGAAGCAGTCCGCACTAAACTCGTTTTTTCTAATATTTTCTTAGATTAATCCTTAACCCGGTATACACGACGACGTTAACTCTTTCCCACATGTAGACTCATTTGGACGCATCTGCAACACACGACTATTTAAAACATTCTTTTAACCCTTTCCCTCATACGACAATTCTGCAGCAGACGACTTTATTTTGTCAACAAATAGAAAATCTCTATAATTGAATGGATAACCTATAACTAAAAGTGGAAAACAGTGTGGCAAAAGGAGAAATTGCTCGTTTTGAGCAATTTCTTCTTTTGTCACAATGTTTTCAAAAAGCCGTCAGGAAGCGTCTATATGAGGGAAAGGTTTAAAGGAAGAAATTGAAGGAGATGATAAATTTCTCTTTTTGGCATGATACTGTTTTCTTCTCAATTAGATAAGGATTCTTTCATTTATAGATATTTACCATATGATTTGTATTTGGGGGGGTTTCAATGTCGTCTGCTGCAGAATTGTATGAAAGGGTGAAAGGGTTAAGGGCAACATCTTCATCGTCCAACTATACAAGACTTTAACACAAAATTTGCAACCGATATAGACCAAGATCAGCCTGCACATCCGTTGTTCGTTTTCCGTTCATTACTTATAAACACAGGATACTCCTTTTATGATTTTCCATTTGAAGACCCCTTTTCACGTCTTATGAAAACATTCTGGTAAAAGGAAAACATGCTCATACATGTAGATATATAGCAATTAATCCTTTCGCCGCCATGGTCTCAACACAATTTGCTGCAAGACATGTTGTATGCGGGAAAGGTTTGATAAGCAGAAACTTGTCGAAATTCAAAGGGGACGATTGTGCTAAGACACACGAGCCTAGCCATGTTTCCTTTTTCCCAAAATATTTTCAATGGCATGTATTTGTTTCGGAACTACACTACCCAATGTTCGAGAGAAGTTCCCACGTTTGTATCCTCGGGTGTTAAGAGAACGGAATGTCATATAAGGCAAATGGTGTTCGTGTGTATTTATACATGAAAAGGTCTTTTATTAATCTTGATAGACTATTATATTGGGTTTTATCGCTTTTCTATGGTGAAGAGGTCTTTTTCTATGAAAAGATCCCAGCTTTTCTATTCAGGGATAAACCCCTACGGGGTATTCAAATGTCTTTTCAAATCCCGTCGCCTATAGTCGTTTGCAATGAATTCGCTTTAAAAATAATTGGTCCCGACATGGGTAAATGAGTCGGGTGTTTTAACCCTTTCTCACCTGTAGACGCATTTTGACGCAAAAGCAGCAGACGACTTTTGAAAACATTGTGGCCAAAGGTGAAATTGCTCATCATGAGCAATTTCTCCTTTGGCCACAATGTGTTCAACAGTATTTAACAATTAAGCTATCTTTTATGGAGATTTTTTTCAGGTTTTTCTCCCCATGTTTTCAAAGTCGTCTGCTGCAGATTTGCTGTATGTGAGAAAGGGTTAAGAGGCATATACATGTATAACGAGGAGAAGTATTGATCCTTTCTCCACAATTTTTCTCATAAACAATATTTGATTCGTACTTCAAAGAATTGTCTCACTATAACGAATCGTTTCAGTACCCACAACGTATAATGTGGTGACGAAAAGATAATTTACAACTTCAAACTCGCCTTATATACATACAGCTGTGGCTCAGGTCGTTTATTTTATAAGTGAAGATCAATCAGTTGGTCAATTGTATGGCATTTCAATCTGGGTTTGAAATGACTTTACCCTTTCCCACTTGCAGACGCATTTTAAAGCTTCTGAGGTACCCCATTCTTGAACATATTGTGGTAAATGAACAAATATCTCCTAATGAGCAGTTTCTCCTTAAGTTACAATGTTTTCAAATATTTTTATTAAATATGCTATTGTTTAAATATAAATTCCAGGGTTTTGCATTATTGTTTTCAAAGTCGTCTGCTGAACATTTGTTATATGTTGGAAAGGGCTAGATACTTTACAGTCTGGAATCCGGCTTCCTTTTACCAGAAGAAGTCTCAACATCATTTGTGATTTGTGATTTGTGATTTGTGATTTGTAAAAGCAAACAAATCGTCAACCCCTATTCCTAATATGGTGTTTCTATAACGGTCTGCTTATAACCCTTTCCCATAAATAACAAATCTGCAGCAGACGATTTTGAAAACATATTTGCAAAAACGTGAAGAATCTCAATTAAAAAGGCACTAATCATAAAATAAAGTTGAAAACACAGTGGCAAAAGGTGAAATTGCTCATCATGAGCAATTTCTCCGTTTGCCAGTGTTTTCAAAAATCGTCTGCTGCAGAGGCGTCAGAAAGTGTCTATATGCGGGAAAGGGTATTTGATGAAAATACTAAGACCTTTTGATGATTAGTTTTGAAACAGAGATGAAATCATTGTTACATAAGGAGATATTCCTAATGGTGATATCCTTTTCTCTTCTTTTCTAAAAATGTAATAAATAAACCTGGTTTGCAGGAGTTGCGTCCAAAGACATTTATAAAAACAAGGCAAACAAACATCAAACTCGATCTTTTTGAGCGAGCAATGGCTCTCCTGGGAGATGGAATTATCTGACCTTACTTGGTTTAAACAAAAATATTTGAAGATGTTTCCCTCGTTTTACAGCTTATCATAATTGATGTCGCCCCTTTTTCACGCGCCCCTTTTCTATAATAAATTCACCTTATATATTTCGCATAAATGCAATTTAATCCCGTTTTTGAATTCCTATAGGTAATCGGATTTCAACTAAAAATTGGCACATAACTTTGCCCTTTACGTGTATTCTGTATTCATGCGTCTATTCATTTGAATGTTCTTCTCATGTAAAAACAATCAAGTAGCAGTTCCTGCCGAATGTTCATGGAGAGTTAAATGTTTTGTTATGAACCATTTTGATGTTGATAAACATGACACATTTGAAATGGTTGTAAGTTAAATGAATAGTTGGATCATTTTAGAAGAATCCACTAAGCTGCCGGGTGGATAAAGGGTCAAATTTATGCAGGGTTTTATATAAAATACATATGATAAAATTGTATGACATATATACGTTTTAGGACATGTCCTGAAATGTTGAAGCTTGAAAAACAATTCTGACTGTTTGTAGTAACCCATTGACTAGAGCTCCAAATAAGGTGCCTAGTTTATGTGTGGTATCACCTTATTTGATCAGTAAACCCCATGCTATGGGTACTCTAAAGAATCGTATCTCTGAGACGAGTTTCTTTAGTACTCACAACATACCGTTTCATTGAGTAATAAGAACAACTGTTGTGGTCAAAAACCTGTTTTCCACTTCTTATCATTTAAATTACAAGGCTCCAGAACTATACCCTACTAAGTACTTAGTAATATTTAGATACCTTAAACGCATATTTCATCATTTTGTTGTTTCCCTTATATTTTGTAAAACATGAATGGTGGAATTTATTTAAAGTTGACATAAATGGTTACCCTTTCAGACCAACACTACTTGTTAAGAAATGAAATAGATAGGCATTTTAATTAAGAAAGTAAAAATGATGAAATATGCTGTTAAGTATTTAAGTAATACTTAGAGCTAAGATAGGTTGATTGGGCTTGATAAGAACAAATTCATTCTCCAGATTGACCAATCAGAAGTTTTATATTGAGCCTAGATATCATTTCTGAGTTCAGCGAACGTTTCTAGAGTACCATAGTTACAGGGCCTGCGACTTTAGTAATGACGTCTGCTTTGTATAATACCTATTGGAACAAAACGTGTAATATATTAAAACAGTTCTAAACGCATTTTAGACACAAAATAGTTGAAAACATTGTAGTAAAAAGAGAAGAATTCGGAAATTTCTTGTCCTAAAACGTTTTAACCCTTTCCTCTTTACAACAAGTCTGCAACAGACTACTTTGATAACATCTAAAAGGAAAAAAGGAAAATCTCTATAGATGAGATTCTGAAATTGGATCGAGTTCAAAACATTGTGGCAAAAGGAGAACATGATCCTTATGAGTAATGGCGTCGTTTGTCACAGTGGTTTCATACTCATCTCAAAGTCATCTGCCGCAAACGCGTCTGTCGTTGGGGAAGGGTTCAAAGGTTGTCGGTCGGGTAAACGTCATGTGAGCCAACCAACATGTTCGACTCTGCGTAATATATCAACCCAGATCAGCCTGCGCAGTCCGCGCAGGCTAATCCGGGCCGATATATTCCGTCTCAGGGGGGACAGAGGTATAGAATAATGATTCCTGAAACAGAAAACTACGGAGGCTTAAAGTGTATGTCCTTGTTACCCTTGGCGGTATGCATAGGCTGATCCGGGTCGATACTTTACGCAGAGTCCACAATGTTGGTTTTCTCGTGGAGCGGCTCATATATCGTCCTATATCGGGAAAGGGCCAATATTGTCAGACTTTAAATCGTCCACATCAGAATTATCTGCATGAAACATACACAAATATATTGGGTAGATAGTTACCCGGGTGAAAAGAATGATTTTGAAAGGAATTCGTAAACATCATGCCAGAAATTGAGAAATTGCTCATAGCTCGCAAATTCTTCATTCAACAGCACGTTTCCTGGAAGAATCAACACACCTTTTGTTTCAATTATGGCACAATGGTAATATGTAAATACAAGATTATAATATAGAACAAAACACGCCGCATTGTTTGTCTGGATGTTTTATACCATCCTCTTTGTGTTGCTTAATAATTTAAAGTTACAAAACCCAAAATTCTAAATCGGTTTTGTTTCCGTGGCGACAAGAGAAAAGCTATTGTATTGCAATTTACGCTGTTTATTGTAAACCAATCTTATAAATCGTATGCCATATTGGTCTTTTCATTTCTTTCAATAGTAAATTCAGCTGAACGCATTACGGTTGTCACTAACAATTATAAATGTCTCCCCGGTTAGTATTCAACGAAGACGAGGACATTGTAGCATTCAATAGACATTCGAATACTATGTAATCATATTTAACCCGTTCGCTGCCAGAGACAATTAAAGGATTTTGCATTCAGGTGACACAGCTCGTAAAAAAGTCTCTCCTGAATTCTGCAGTGTTTTCCACTTTAGACATTAATTGTTCAACATGGAAGAGTCGACTTTGTGAAATTCGGCAGTGAAAGAGTTAAATTGCATAGCTCTGTTCAAGAACGACCCTTCCATATGTCATGGGTTTACTCAGAAACAGAGCGAGTTGCGTCAACTATGACAAATCTTTCTTCAAAAGTCCTTAGGCCACCGGCCCATAACATGATATAAATACATTTATTAAATTATGGAAAATTCCGCTAAAACTCGAACGATATTACTGCTGGGTCACATCATGTATGTTCCTTTTTCACAGAATTCAGAAACTAACATGATTTAAATCAATTCATGGACATCTTCGTGGAAGTATGACGGGGTAAAGGGGTTGTTTAGACCTCTTTCATATTCAGATCTCTTTTGAAAACTAGTTTTGAGTATCTAGAAAATGCTTGAAACCAGCAATTCCTCCCTTTCCAAGTATGTTATTATTTCTGAATCTATTTAATATTTCAAATTTTCCCAAGTATTGTATAATACGTTTATTTCCCCCATCGGAATGTTTTCCGACCAGACGTCACTAAGAATATCGTATCAGGTAAATGTTTGACAGAGCCGACGAGTCAACATGGCGCCTACATTCAAACCGTTGTAACTACAGGTATTCGTCAGGTGTAGCTACGTGGTTCTACCTTTTATCTCTACTCTAAATGCGGTAGTTTGGCATACCTGTAAAACCGGCCTATTATGTATGCCAGGTCAATCGTAAAGTTGTAGCTTTTGTGATTTTGCAAAACGAGCCCCGCTATTGAAAATGTGTATTTATACCAACCCTAAACGATTAACAACCCCAACTCAATAAAGAAACCTGTTTTTACGTTTCAACTTGCACAACACAGACGCCATTTTTTTTATACAATATGGGAAAAGGAGCAGGGGCTCATGAAGTTGATTTCTTCATTTTAAACTATGATTCAAACCAGTATTCTCGGAGGGAGAGGGGTGGGGTCTATGAATAAGAACACACATTTTAAGAAAAAAGGGTTCAAGCTTTCGAAAGTAGTTGTACCGGATTTACTCGTATTCTTTTAACTCCAAAACTCTGTCCTTGCCGAGTGATTAAGCGTTGGGGATTTGCAAACGGGCATTCCGGGTACGAACCCCGCGCCTGGCACTTACAGCGGAGTGCACTTTGTCAAGGCACGTTTCCTAGCCTAGCACTGGTTTGTTAACCCAGGGCATCATTGACATGTGTTCTATCGACGAGTTTTATTACTGAAATTATGTTAAAAAATGGCGTGAAACCCTGACAAAAACAAATATTCTACTCAAGTGTCCGGGGTGTGTAGCGTAGAACTGTGCCGGTACGTTTGATAGCATTATCTAGGTCCCTGAATTTATGAGACGTATTCCATACGGTAATGCATTTGATACAAATGTAGATCCAGATAATCCAGCGCCATCAGCTGAGTCTGATCTCGGACTACACCGTTCGCCAATGATACATATAAGTTTTCAAGAAACTTGTGTTGAGTGGTATCCATTTAAATCCTAAGGATGTGCAGACGAGTCTTGTTAACCAGTTCCCACATACAACACAAAAAAGGATTTAAGGACAAGAAAAATTCCCCTAATCTGCAGCAGACGACTTTGAAAATATCAAGGCAAAAACACATCTATAAATGAAAATTAAATTATTGAAAACATTGTGGCAAATGGAGAAATTGCTCGTTTTGATTTCAACTCTACTCAATAATCATACTATCATTTATAGATAATTTAATTATTTTTGATTTGATTATTTCAAAGTCGTCTGCTGCAGATAAGGGGAATTGTTCTTGTCCTTAAATCCTTTTTTGACACTCAAACCCTATGTTGTGGATAATCAAATGAATCGTCTCAGTTAGTAACCACAACATAGATGTTTGGGGGGTAAAGACCAGTTTACTCCTCCTTATCTAGTCCTCTGGGAAAGAGTTAAATCTTTAAAAATCTGCTTAATTAAAAGTCTGCTTAAACATCCATGCTTCTTGGTTTTTGTGACTGATTTGCGAAAAATGCAAACACACCAAGAGTACACTGATCTTAAAAACATTGTAGAATAGGGCGGAATTATGCAATATTAACTGTTATCGTTGTCAGAAACCGCCCACTCTGGAAAAGTCCAAAGTCGGTTCAATCGGGGGGAAATGGGCAATGAATAAACATATTTCAAAACTTCACTTTTTGAAAACCACCCGTTTTAACCATCCTCGGTACCCAGGCTATTCATAAAATATATGATATTTTGATATTTTTTATATCCTATATATATAATATCATATATTCTATGAATAGCCTGGGTACCGATGATGGTTTTAACATAGTAGAGTTATGTGTAGTTCAAACTGTTAAAGTATTTCGATAAAATGAAGAGAAGAAAAAGAAAACCGGGGGTTTTGATAATCCTTGGTTTTACATTTATGAGACGAGCTACGGTGAGGCGAATAGGGGTAATGGGGTGTCACCGTGTTTGTATCACATACACGGGTACGGAAATGAACTTAATGGGGCTACATGTCTAGTTCTTTCGCTAGAAAATACCTACAGCGTTCCTCTGTTAACGTGCGGACAAATAAGGCTATGTTGAGACTGCGATTGCGATTGCACAGTCTCACCAGAACCTTCATTGTACGCAGTTTCATTAACACCCCCCAATTTCCTGGCGCGGTTCACAATATGTGTTTGCTTTCTGCGCATGCGTAATGGCAAGCGTTCTTAGTTGTCAAATATCCATTCAAGTTCGACGTATTTCAAAGTTTTGTATTATGTTTGATCAAGGGTCCGTGACTTCGAGAGCTTCGGACGCGTTCTTCTACACAATTTTGAGAGATTTTCACCGGGCGCATTGGAGACGGGGAGTACCTCGCAAATAGGCCAGGTCGTAAACGCGATTGAGGGGCGAATATTTCTGTCTGCCTATCGACCGGGCATTTTTTAAAGTTCTTTATCAGGTCAGAGCGGATGACCACATTTAACTTCATATGGTTTAGATTATTGTGTACAAAAACATCGCGCGCTAAGTTTAAGATAAATTTTTATTTTTATCAGTTAAGGAAATCACGTGGTATCATAGTGGAGTTTATTTATTTAAAATTGTGGTTTTCTAATTCCTGTTCTCTTCTTATTTATATTTTTGTTATCTCGAGTGTGTTTTAAAATATGCGGAGTCGCGTTGCGGATTTCGATATGAACGTGTGTGACAACTATAGTTTCTTGTATATTCTATGTAGGTATGTTGTGTGTAGCTTACGATCTGGCTCGTTTCCAAGCGGAATTTCTTATCCGTGTAAAGACAAACACAACATTTACGATTTATTAATTCAGATAGATATTTAAAAAAAATCTTACTTCGATTAAGATCATCTAGTTTTTAGGATTTATTCATTTAGAAAGTTGACAACAAATATTTTCTTTTTAAATTTGTGTCGCCTGTTTCATGTTGTTAAAATATCCAATCGTCCCGTGGAAAGGTGTGGTGTAAATCCTATCCGGGCGAGTGTAAAACGCGGCGACGATGTAAGGGTGCGGATTTATGATTAATCGGCTTATACCTGTGCAATGTACATACACGATGACACGAATTTCAGATAAAGAATGAAATGTGTATTGATTTGTTCAGTAAATAAAAACTTAAAATCTTTCAAAAGTAAAATTAATAACATGCGAACATATTGGATTGTAAAGCATATTTTTAACGGAGTAATAAATACATAACGAAACATCTTAATAGTGTTCTAAATCCCTACGCCGATTGGGATAAAAGTTTTTAAATCGCACTATAAAACTTCGCCATATTTGACTAATCAAAATTCCTATACACAATCGAGATTTTATCGCCGTAGTCAACTGTGTTAAAACGCGGGAATGTACACAAAAATCGATAACTCGTTAAAAGGTGCGGTCGGGGTTCCCGTGATTTTCGCGCTTCCCATGCGTCAACTCTTTTTGGCAAATACCACGTGATGTGATCCTTTTGAAAGACCCATTGCAGACGACAATGGCTTTTAAAATCGTCGTAGCACGTTGGTGAATCGCATCGAGAAACGGAACGGAAATTGTATTTAATGGACGAGTTCCAAACCGGAAAAGGATAAAACTCGGAGGATAAGCACAATCGGATTGGATCGGCGGGTTTTTGATAAAAAAAAAAGTGTTTCCGGACGAATAACTTGATGATATATCGATTAAGAATGGATTTTTGACACTATTTACTCTTGCCATTATTTGAACTGGAATGTGTCGAGTTGCATGGATTTCTGACACTAGTTGCTCTTGACACTATTGTATGTTACTCCAGTTGCATGGATTTCTGACACCATCATCTATAGCTACATGTATGCTACTAGCGAAGAGATGTATGTTGCACGAAGATAAGACTAATACGAATGGATTGCGGAGACAAAAGTAGATTCGAACTTGTAACCGGTATGATGGAGCGGTTGGATGGGTTTGTGTCTCGTCCATGTGTTCATGAATTCCATGACTAGATCCACACTCATCCAGTCATTCATCGCTTCCTGCATGATTTGTTTTAACACTCTAGTACCTACCCCACCCACCCACAACTGGCATGCTGTAGAAAACTTTTTCTAACTTTGGATGCGATGGTTTTTATTGTACAGAAACTTGTGACATTGCTGAATTTGTGTTTTTAAAACGCCTTTGAACTTGGATATTCTTTATTTTATCAATAATATGAGCCGCGTCTAGCGATTTGGGGTCTTTCAGATTCTCCGTTACGGGATCATCTAAAAAGGTAACTTGGCGTAAAGACTAATGGGGCTGTAGTTCTAGATTCAAAGATGTACCGAGGATTAACATACAAGTACGCGGGACAGTGAAAGCTCTGGTGAGACTGTGCGGATGCACAGGCTCGCCTGAGTCTTCACTTCACGCAAATAAAGAAGGACCCCAAATCGCTAGATGTGGCTCTCATCGATGTATTGTGTATTTGTTTATGAAGTAAGGATGTGTTTATGGGATATTTGTTACTATTTCTTCCCTCATACAGAAATCATTTGACGATATATAGACTGTGGCAATTTTTGAAAACATAATGGGAGAATGAATTCCTAAGAAAATCCAACCAATTTTCTTATTTTCCCACAATGTTTTCAATATTCTATTACATTACGTCGGAAAGCATTTATTATAAGTTTGTCCTGCGAGTTCTAAATTTACATTCGAACTTTTAAATGCTCAGGTCGGCGTGTGTATATATTCACATTATTGACAAAGCATTCACATTTTACCTTTATCTGATATTGCCCTACTTTTAACATATGTGATAATGTCTTTGCAGTTGCCGAGCCCCGGCAGCTCAGTTGGTAGCGACGCGGGCTGTCAATCCAGGGGTTGTGAGTTCGGACCCCAGCTCGGCAAACATTCTTTCCGCCGTTTGACAAAAGTCACGGTGACTAGGGTCATTCGTCTTCCACCAATGGGCTATGAGTCCATGTGAAAAAGCAGCCAGTTGCTTTGAACGAATGTTGTGTAGGACTGGTGTGAGAAAACCAGGAAATATATGAGTAGGATTGTTGAAAACTGCGTTAAACCCCAACCAATGTCTTTGCAGTTAAAGTGTATCCCCCCCCCCCCCCCCCCTTTATCATTTGTATAATGCCTACACAACGGTGTAAAACAGACTTAGTAATGGTTCCCTCCCTCGGGGAAACGAGGATAGCATTATGAGCGATGCCCGGGTGTCCCTTGCACCACCGAGGATGTAAATAAAGTAATGTTCTGTGATTAGTTTCACTTGCACAGCCTTTTTATCACTACGTGTTTCCTTGGTCTGACAATAGTGAACACCATTTAAAAAGTAAATAAGACTTATATTCGGAAAGAATTTTGTGTCAAACAGAAAATTGTAAAAAGGGTGTTATAATTAAAAGAAATTTACAAGAATAATGCATTAAAAGTTTGGTTGATTTCGTTACATGACTGCGTAACACATTACCGGTTTTCTCAACCATGACTATATACCGAGTATGTTTGTAGTTTTTTCTTCTGATACGATCTGCTTTCAGTCGAGGTTTACCCATTAACAAATGATGTTTAACCCTTTCCCTTATATAGACGCTTTCTGAAGCCTCTGCAGCAGACGACTTTTTGAAAACACAGGGACAAAATAAGAAAATGCTCAAAACGAGCAATTTCTCCTTTTGCCACAATGTTTTCCACTTTTAGTCATAGGTTATCCATTCATTTAAAGAGATTTTCTATTTTTTGACAAAATATGTTCAAAGTCGTCTGCTGCATAATTGTCGTATGTGGGAAAGGGTTAAATATCCTTTTAAGTTATGACATGCAAAAAACAATTTAATCCAGGGACTTGATGGACAAATATGTGGAAAGGTAGAAATTGCTCATAATTTGAAATATTTTCCTTTCCCACGGCTGTTTTCCGAATGCCTCTACACAAGACATGGTTCGTGAGTCCTTTCGCACTTGCAACAAATGTCCTGCAGACGAGTTCGAAAACATCTAGATAAAGATGTCTTTATATCTCTTAACAGGAAAGTATGATTATTGAACAGATCCCGAGGTGGAGACATTGTGACATAATGTTAATTCTACATTTGTCACCAATGTTTTCAAATGCCGGTTGATTTTAATACGTCCTTTTGTTGGAACGGCGTAGAAAACTTGTTAATAAATGCCGGATCTATACAAAGCTTTATTTACCAAAATGTGTACATTTGAGTTAGAAAGTTATCTCTCCTAGATGCTCACTTCCACCGACCCTTTTACGCTGACCCTGTCCAAACATTGGATAACATCGTAAACCGTTCAAACAAAAACTTCAGTGTGTAGAGAAACTCGGTGATTGAACGTAGAGGGCAATATAACACTTAAATTGATAAGACATCCTTCACTCTATGATTGCGTGATTCGTTTAACCCTTTTCCCCTTATATAGACGCTTTCTGAAAACATAGTGACAAAAGAAGAAATTGCACAAAACGCGCAATTTCTCCTTTTGCCACAATGTTTTTCCACTTTTTGTCATAGGTTATCCATTCAATTATGGAGATTTTCTATTTTTTGACAAAATACGTTCTAAGTCGTCTGCTGCAGAATTGCCGTATGAGGGAAAGGGTTAATAAACCAATATAATATATTATTTAACTAAAGACTCTCAATTTCATTGGTCGAGATCAAGTCTATAAATAGCTTTATTGGTATCCAAACTGCTATTGATACGTAACGTCATTTTACGTTATCTTTTAGTTACGTTTCAAGCGCAATTTACGTCAATTGAGTTTCTTAAAATCGTTTTCGAATACAATATGGCGTATACGGCAATGGGTTTATACATTTATGACTTCGAATCTACCACTGCGATGATGCGCACGTCGTGACACATGATATGTCATACATGGAATGTCTAGTCCTGAAATAAAATATTAAATAGAAACTTGAATTTTTTTGTGTACGTTTTATTAAACTAACACGAAACGTCGAGCTTTAGGTACGGGAGATATAGCTACCACTAATGCAATGTGTACGCTTTGTCAATGGAATACATTTTGTCATACCGAATATATAAACCCTTTCCAACATACAACGTGTACGCAGCATATGCTTTTGAAATCATTTAGATAAAGGTTTGGAAAATCTCTTAAAATGAAAGTGTAATTATTTAATTGAGTTGCAAACATTGTTACAAAATGAGAAATTGAACGTTCATATTTCAAAAGTCGGCTTGAGATGCGTCAAAAACCGTCTGAAAAGTGGGAAAGGGTTGAAACCCCCCGCCCCCCCCCCCCCCCCCCCCCCTTTCTTCCTTGGCCGCTGTCATAAGAAATGTCGTATCAGTTTCGGAATATACTCGACAAGAAACGCCATGATATTACAGAAAAACACCAGTCATCATTATAAGCCGAGCCCCGGTAGCTCAGTCGGTAGCGACGCGGGCTGTCAATCCAGGGATTTTGAGCTCGACCAACATTCTTTCAGACGTTTGACAAAAGTCTGTTTGAGAAGCGTCATTCGTCTTCCACCAGTCTATGTGAAAAAGCAGCCAGTTGTTTGAAAAAATTGTGTGTGGAGTACAGGTCTGAGAACGTCAGGAAACGCATGAGTTAGGTGAACTGGCCGCCGTGATATGACAAAGTTGAAAACGGCGTTAAAGCGCAATCAATTCCCGTTCTGAAATAAGCATTGCTGGACAATATTACGTTACCAAATACTGAATAGCGTTTATAAATGGGTAAAGGTGATATTGGTATAAGGAAAAAGGGGGGAAATCACAAGAAGAAAGTGTTGACGGGTTTAATTTGACATTCGGGTATTTATGACGGGTATTCGTACACACCGAGATTTGCTGCTTATCTTTGCCCTACACTGACTTGATCAGATTCTTAACCCTTCCCCTCATATGGACGCTTTCTGACGCCTCCGCAGCAGACGGCTTTTTTGAAAACATAGCGACAAAAGAAGAAATTGCTCAAAACGAGCAATTTCTCCTTTTGTCACCATGTTTTCAACTCTGTTCAATGATTGTACCTTCATTTAAAGGGAGTTTCCGATTTTGTTCGGGTATGTTTTCAAAGTCGTCTGCTGCAGAGTTGTTGTATGTGGGAAAGGGTTAAATGTACCAAAGTGTACTTATTTGTAATATAACCTCTAAGCTATGTGTACGCATGCTTATCGCTACTGCAGCAACGAATTTTTAAAATGCTTACTTACAATATAAGGTTTTGAGTAATTAGGATTTCAGAAATTGAATTCCTCCACTTTCCAGTATCCTATCCTGTTTCAATGGGTGAAAGGGTATAACATTCCATGGACTTATAAATCTAGTCCCAACTAGAATTCGGATCCCTTTGGACTTGGGTAGCTAAATCCCCCAGATTGAACGGAAATTATAACCAGTTACGTTTAATTGTTATCGCTCCCGTATCATTTGTTGGCAAATTGAAATTTTAAACATGAAAATTATTCATAATTTATCAAAGAAATCTGTAAAAGTTGGCGAATAAATTAACTTCAATATGACGTTAAAGTCACTCGCTATTTATTATTTAAATCTAAATTTAATAGGAAAATGAAAGCCATAACGTCGTTGCCATTATGGTGGTATTCTCAGCTTTAAAACAAAATCTATAGTCACCCCCATAATATTATATTAATATAAATAACGAGTATATATGATGGCGTTGGAACTATGTACCAACTATGGCGGATTTTCTCAGCATTTGAAAGTAAACTCTTCTGATCAGTAAAGCATATTCGGTATTCACTCACCATTCACGAGTGAATTCTGCTTACTTAAACATAGAAATCAATAGGAAGCCCCGCCCTATCGTGTCTTATAAATAGGACAAACCTATTATTCAGAAGGTTTTAAAACCGAAATAGATATATTATGATCCTGCTTTGCTCCTGCAGCTGGTCTGTACCATCCTCCTTCAATGTTTATAATCTACCACACGTTTATAGACGGTGCACTTTGGCTGATAATCAGTACGCGAATAGACTGCACGAAATGTCTCGATTAATATTGGTCAACAATCTGAATAGATGTTGTTCGGCAAATGTGGCGGGCTGTCAGACCAAGGGTTTGAGTTCGAACACCAAGTTCGTCCAACATACTTTCCGACGGTTGACAAAAGTCAGTGCGACAAGCGTCATTCGTCTTCAACCAATGTTCCAACAGTCTATGTGAACAATCAGCCAGTTGCTTGGAAAGTTATCCGTCGAGTACTGGTGCGAGGGAAGGCTAGGATAGGTGAACTGGCCGCCATAATATAATCATGTTTAAAACGTCATTAAATGCAAATCAAATGATCAAATAAAAAATAAATTGCGAATGATAAAAACTTTTATCTGGGTTTTTCGGATTTTATCACAGGAAGTGCAGAACGACGTCCGAGGTCTAAAAACGAGTTTACAAGTTTATCCGAAACGTTCCGATTGGTAATTGGATGATTATCTGAAAGACGACAGTTTACGCTGTTCGAAAATATAACATGCAATAAGAAACATGTTTTCACATTAAATAGAGTTATAAACGTATATATACGTTCCCACCTGATAAAATCAAGTCAATTTAAATTTACAACATTTACATTTTCAGTGTAATTTTAGCTGCGAAATGATTTAATGAAATACTGATATATGGTTCAATGCGTATCCACGTATTTCATTTAAACACTTTCCTTTTTACGGATGAATAATAGTCTATCTGAATGCTTTTTACATCGCTTCCAACAATATTTAAATTTTATAACAAAATACTGACACCGGATCATCGGTTGGAATATTTCAATCGTATCTATGCAACCGAATCCACGACTACAACTTTACGCGATATGACTCAGTCACTGATCGAACCCGGATCCCCCGCGTTCGAATCGATTTCTTGTGTTAGGGTTTAACGACGTGTTCAACATTATTTCAGTTATATTACTATAGAAAGTAACAAATACAAGGGTAGGAAATGTGCCTTGTCCTAGGGCACTCAACCATGACCGCCGTTACTGGGGATCAAACGCAGAGCGCCTTTCAATGATCGAAATGGACACTGTAACCAGTATAGGGCGTACCACCATTGAATGAGAGAGTATCTGACTCGTGATCTGGAGGTCACGGGTTCGATACCCGGTTGCGGCGACATTCTTTCGGGCGATGTTTTCCATTGCCTCTCACCTCTGATCTATGTGAGAAAGTAGTCAGTGGCTTCGAAAGAATGTTGTGTAAGTACTGGTGTGGGAAAGCCAGGAAAACATGGGTAGGTGCACTGACCGCCGTGATATGACCAAAGCTGTTGAAAGCGGCGTTAAACTCCAAACAACAAATTGAATGAGAGAAACTCGTTAATGTAGAAAACCCCGACCATCAGTTTAGGTCAAGGTCAACACACCCGTCTTTGGCGCCGTGTAGTACGATCAAGGCGTTTCCTACTTTCGGACGCATCTGCAGCGGACACATTTTGAAAATAATTGTAGAAAAAAAAGTTCCTATTGAGCATTTTCACCCTTTGTCACAATGATTTCAATTCCATTCTATGATTATACATTTTATTACAAGTGTATACATATTTTCACTTTGTTGTTGCCTACATGTTTGTTTCAGAAGGCGTCTGCTGCATATTTGTTGTACATGTACGTGGGAAAAGGTTCCGCTTCTATAGACGCTCTATGGCAAAGTGAACACCACGTGAGACACATGCAAATGTTTTCTCTTCTTCAAATAACAAAAATAAAAACGGCCGAATGTCAATTTTCTTGTGGCGTTTTCTAAATTGTCCTTGTTGCATTTGCAACAATAGTAGATCCATATCAGCACATGCAGTCTGTACTGTTCATCATTAACTCAAAAAAGGTTTCAAGAAATTTCTGTAAAGCTGTATCCATTGGGATACTTAGCAAGGATGCGCATGCAAGTCCTTTTCCCTACCTTTGATAAATTACGTTAAGGTTGCTTTTAGCAGATCACGGCTCAAATAATGATTGGTGGGCTTTAAACTGTTATTTTCCTATGTCAGTGAGCCCATGAAAAATGCAAGGAATGCACATTGGGCTTCTATATGAATTAAACATTTCACAAATCGAATGCATAGTCACGCACGTGTCTAACTTTTCTCACACACAGATGCGTTCTTCTGCAGCAGACGACTTTTGAAAACAGTGTGGCAAAAAGAGAAAATGCTCATCATAAGCAATTTCCTCACTTGTCATACTGTTTTCATATCTATTTAGTATTTAACAATAACAATTTGTTATAAAGACTTTTACATACTTGTGATAAGATAATTTGAAGGTCGTCTGCTGTATGCCAGACGGTATTCCACATCCTCGTCTATACTGTTATCTATCATATACGCTGTGGCCTTATTAGGTGAGGCAGGGACGTATAGAGCTACATTCCTAGTGAGGGGATCATATTCGTGTGTATGTTTAACACCGCTATCATCGTGTGTATGCTTAACACCGCTATCATCGTGTGTATGTTTAACACCGCTATCATCGTGTGTATGTTTAACACCGCTATCATC
Source organism: Serripes groenlandicus (assembly GCA_031761405.1). Classification (NCBI taxonomy): domain Eukaryota; kingdom Metazoa; phylum Mollusca; class Bivalvia; order Cardiida; family Cardiidae; genus Serripes; species Serripes groenlandicus. Next base: position 6,264,959 of record JASEVX010000013.1, read on the forward strand.
GTGTGTATGTTTAACACCGCTATCATCGTGTGTATGTTTAACACCGCTATCATCGTGTGTATGTTTAACACCGCTATCATCGTGTGTATGTTTAACACCGCTATCATCGTGTGTATGTTTAACACCGCTATCATCGTGTGTATGTTTAACACCGCTATCATCGTGTGTATGTTTAACACCGCTATCAACTTAACTTATATGAGCCGTCCCGCGAGAAAACAAACATTATGGCCTCTGCGTAATGTATCGATCCAGATCAGCCTGCGCACTCCGCGGAGACTGATCCGGGCCGACACATTCCGTCACAGGGGGATAGAGGTATAGAGTAAAAGTGTATAACCGGATAAGCCTGCGCGGTATGATAAGGCTGATCCGGGTCGATACTTTACGCAGAGTCCACAATGTTGGTTTTCTCGCGGGACGGATATGTGGTCACTGTCAGCGTGTCACTTTATTAGACGGTTTAAAACAGATATGGTATTTGGATATCGTAGGAGAAATGTGTAAGAGACGAGGAACATATTTATGGGCAATGGAAGATCACAATGATAGAGTTTCGTTCACACAACACTAAAACAGCGTCCTCTTTCATTGCCAGGGTTTCCGGAAATCAACCCTTTCCCACACACAGGGGCATTCTTACTACTCTGTAGCAGAATACTGTAATACACATTGTGCCAGAAGGAGTAATTGCTAATAAATTGTCACAAAGATTTCAAATATTTTCAATATTTTAAAGAATCTACGTTCATTTTATAAAGAGTTTCCCCTGAGTTTGCCTATGGGTTTTCAAATTATTTTGTTGCAGATATATTGTATGAGGGAAAATGATTACAGTAATAGTCAACCTTGTATGTCAAATATTTAAAATCCTACCAACAAAATTAATTATAAGTACACAAATAATGTTCTGTGGATTGTATCTCCGACTTACATCTTGTACATCTGCAGTCTAATGTTAGTACGGCCTCGGGGACTGTCAGCCAGTTGACCATCTGTTAGTGTTTGCTAACGACACTTGAAGATCAAATTTAAATCACACATGTGCATATTAACAGATTCAACCAGCGGGCATTAAGTTGTCTTTTGATAACAGTTCGTAGAAAAGAAGAAATTGCTTGCAATAAGAAAAATTCTCCGTTTTTTGCAAATCGTTCTTACTTAAGCCGTTGGGTCATTCGTATACGAGACTCTTCCTTTCTTGATGTTCGCATCCTGTTTACGTTAGATCCATGTATGGTATGTTCAATTGACAAAGGATCATTGTTATATATATATGTAAGCCCAGCCCGCCTAGCCTCAGTTTAGGTTCTAAACCAGAGACGTTTTCAACAAGTTTTCAGTTTTAATAACGGCGTCTTATCCTGACACCAGCGACTCAGTCGTAATGCAAACCCCCACAATCCTGAACACCTCGGAGGGAAAGTCATAACTACTACTTTATGACCCTCTCCCCTGCTCCTAGAAAACCAATGTTAATGCATTGGAACTTTTAGATCGATATGTACTTTAAATTATGAGTCGAAGTGGCCCTGTATCTCAAACGGTAGTGACGCGGGCTATGGTTGTGAGCTCGAATTCCAACTGGATAAACACTTTCGACGTTTGACAAAAATCAATGTGCCAAACGTTATTCGTTTTCCACCAATGGGCTCAACAGTATATAGGGGTAAGCAGTCTGTTTCTTAGTAAAGATCTGTTGTGTGGATATCTGTTGTGTGGATATCTGTTGTGTGGATATCTGTTGTGTGGATATCTGTTGTGTGGATATCTGTTGAGAGAAGGCCAGGAAACACATGGGTAGGTCAACTGGTCGCTTTGATATGACTGAAAATAGTTCAAAACGGCGTGTAATGCCAACCAATCAAACATTTGAGTAGTCTGGTCTAGTTCTATACTGTCCGTGTAAAACTCACTATTTAAAGTAGTCATGAAACGTTAACATACAGTGCATATTTCAGATAGCATACACAAGTATGTATACGAAAAACGGAAGGCCTCAAGGGACAGTCAACGTACTTTGATTGTATCGCAATCTGCATGTTGATGTCTCAATGTTAGTGGTTTCAATCCTCTGTAACAAAAGTTTATTTTGTTTGGTTGGTTGTATGATGTCTCTTCGCAGCCTTCAACAATTGCTCAGTTATATAACATGGCGTTTCCTTGGTAAGATACCAGTACTACTGGTCCATTTATCCTGACACCAGCAGCGAGTGCTTACCCAACAGCCCTGGGTGCCAAAGAAAAAAAGCCATTACTATCATTTAAATGACTTTGATCGAACCCGGCCGGGATTCAAACCCGCTTTATTTGTGTATGAATCGTCTAAAGCAATGTTTTATTTTGTCTATTTCAGGTAAAAAACAGTTAAAGATATTTACAAGTCACAAGGTATGTAATATAATGTGCATTTGTACCTACCAGTTACATAGCCCCAAAGTAAGATAGCCTATTAACATATTATATACCAAAAGGTAGGCAATTGTCCGGAAAGAATTTTTAAGTCCAATAAGTCCAAGAAACTCGCGCAGACTGATCCGGCCGACACATTCCGTCTTAGGGGGATAGATATATAGAGTAATGATTCCTGAAACAGAAAATCAACAGGAGGCGAAAAGTGTCTATCCGGGTAGGCCTGTGTGGCATGCTAAGGCTGATCCGGGTCGATACTTTACGCAGAGTCCACAATGTTGGTTTTCTCACGAGACGGCCTACACATTGATTATTGCAAAGCTACGCCCCTGATATGCTACCGTCAGGATGCATTACTTTAGTTCTAGATACCTGGATCGAAAGTTATACTGCTGATTTGTTTTATTGGGATGTTACGACGTTCTCAACTTTATTTCAGTTATATCATGACGACAGTTCACTTATTCATGCTCCATGGGTACACAAATAAGTACTAGGCTATAGATAATATGTCTTGCCGAATGATACTCCAATTACTGCTGAAATTGTTTAAAAACACCATTTAAACAAAACAGGCATAATGATGTAACTCGACATTGACAAAATCAATCGTTAAATCAGTTTCGTGTGTGTCCCAAACGTGTGACATGTTCCTGCGTTCCTAAGATGACAGCGAAAAAGCATGTTCCTGCAAGGCAATCGGGTTGTAACGACACGTATAGATAAAGATCTTCGATTGACATAGACAGGTAAATTAGTCTTGTTATCCCAAAACTGTATAGAGGTATTTCTTGTAGGAGTGTTAGCCGTGGCAATAAAAAAGATATGTAACGGACACACATGTTATATATTGAAGTCTATTTTAATGAACAAAAATATAATTTTATCCAAAATGGAGATCTATATATATAACTGAGTCAAATCTTCTCATACATTGGCTCTAAAAATGATACAGAAACATGTTTTATCATTAATACTTCAACAATATATTAAAGTGACGCTTCTTTCGATGTATTTTCACAGTTCAATATTGTGAAGGGTATCCTTTACCCGTACCGCGTCTCGCTTTTATAATCGTCTATATAAATCAACACCGCTTCAGGGCAAACTGTGATCAACACTTTCGTTAACAAAAACCTTTATTTGTTCACAAGAAAGATTTTCTATGATTGGTCCGCGTCAATGGGGAAATGTCCAATAACATGTTATCGGTGGTTTGCTTTTTGCTGTAATATTGACCATGAATAATTTCCAGTAGGGTTCCAAAAGTGTGTTTTCTTTTTGTAAGAAGGCCGATCTTATTGTCAATATCAAATATCAAAGCTTTAAGGACTTCGCTCATGATTGCGAATAGTGGCGGCCGAATCTTCTCTACTCTGAAAAAGACATTTTTATTTTTAGACACCCTTTTTGATTGGAGCGACTAATCAAATTTTCCATTGAAAGGCAAACGAAATTAGCAACTTGGCTCCCGATTAAATATTTGTCTATTGAGTTACACATTCTTTTTACCGATAGCCGAGTTAACAATAGAATTATTTGGCGAATGAAAGAACATAGCCACCATGACGTAACCATTTACGCAACGTTACGTCATAATTTCCTCTGTTGCGTAATAAATCGGATAATCAAATAAAGGAGAATATTTGACGCTTTAAATAAACCCTTCCCCCTTAGAGACACTTGTTGATACTTGTACAGCAGACGACCTTTGAAGACCTTGTGGCATAAGGAGAAACTGCTCACAATGAGCGATATCTGCCACACAGTTTTTAAACTATTTTATTTAAAAAAAAAAACGTTCATAGTTTTGCTTAGATATATTCAAAGACGTCTGCTGCAAATTTATTGTAGGTGGGAAAAGGTAAATATACATGATTAGGTCACCCCTTTCCTAAAGACTTAAGTTTGATGTACGCTTAGCTAAACCGTGTTTAACTTATCATTGTAGCGTAGAGGATAGTTTTACTATCTCAGAAAATAAGTCTACATCTAGAGCCTAAAACATCAGTAAACCTTCTCCTGGGCGCTCAGTGGTTAAGTGGTTAGCATTAGGACTGACTGGCTGCTGTCAGGATAAATGGAACAGTAGTTCTGGTTGATAATTAACCCAGGAAACGCTGTTATATAACTAAAATTGTTGAAAGCGGCATGGAAAACCAATCAATCAATTAGCATATATCATATTCTAGATGGCTACACTTTTTAACTTTCATAATGCAGGAGTTTGAACATAAAGCTATCGTTAAAAACGAGCGACTTATTCTTTTCCACATATATATTTGAACATTATTGTATTTCCTTTGTTGCCCTATGTTGTGGGTACTCAAAAGAATCATCTCAATGAGTACAGGGTTTCGTTGGATAATAAGAGAGATATTGGGTGGGGGGGGGGGGGGGGGGGGAAAGCTGTAAATCCCTCTTTATCTGGACATCTGATATATTACCAGTTAGTTCAGACATCGGTAAATTAGTCGCAATGCGGTATGCCCGCAGCCCTTATTTTAGCCTCTGTTACTATTTTAAAGTTCGTAATAAGCATAACTATACTAGTTACATTGTTAATTGGGCGTTTTCAAGGGTACAATTCTAACTTGTTTGTTTATCAACCGCAATCCTGATTGCATTTCACTGATCTCAAAATGATTATTTAAGTATGCAACGTAGAAACCGCAAATAAAAAGTCGAAACCGATTGGGAAGTTTAATTAAGAAGCCCAATCAGTTTAGACTCAACCAGAGACATATAAACACATGTGTTTATATGTCTCTGACTCAACCCACGGAAAATACGACACTCTGGTATAATACGACCAGTGAACATACGTATCCGCATAGCCTTAAGTGTTTTAAATAGTTTAAGTGTTACTGCGCCAGTGTCGGGTTGACAAACCAATACCATATAGTAGTTGAATCTGTAAACGCCCCTGATTTTGAATCGTCATTTTAAGCTGACATAACGTGAATACTTTAAGTTCGGATACGAACAAACCTCAGGGTAACATAGAACACAATATTAGTTGAATCTGGAAACGCCCAAGATCTTGAATCGTCCTTTTGACCTAGTATAACGTAAATAATTGAAGTTCGCATCGAACCGTTAGCCTTAGACATCGTTTATAGTTTAAGTTTGTATCGTACTAACGTTAGGATAGCATGTTGCACATGGTTAGTTGTGGCAATATTAGTTGAATCTTGAAACGCCCCTGATATTGAATCGTCCCGTTAGCCTTAGACATGGTTTACAGTCTAATTTTGTATCGAACTAACGTTAGGGTAGCATGTTGCACACGGTTAGTTCAATCGGAAAAAGCCCCTGCTCTTGAATAGTCTTGTTAGCCTAACATAACGTAAATAATTTAGAATCGCATTGAATTAAAGTTATAAAGGGAAGCATGTTACACACTGTTAGTAAAATATGAAAATCTTGAATCGTCCTGTTATCCTAACATAACGTAAACAATTTAAGTTCGCATCTAACACATGTTAGGGTAACATGTAACACACTGTTCGTAAAATCTCAAAACGCCCCTGATTAAATTGAAACCAAATATATGTGTAAATTGTAAGGCGTATACATGTGTGTGGATATTGAATTACACCATCATTTTCTGAAATATACCTCTATAAAATGTCACACCTGTATTCGAAAAGGATGCAATATACACCGTGTTTATTTTTAGATATTAACTATTATATGAACCGTGTCATAGGATAACCGACGTTTAGAGATTCACACATTCTCATTTTGTCACAATGTTTTAAAAAGTCTGCTGCGTTTTGCACACTATTTCAGTTATATAACGGCTATCAGTTCACATAACGTGTGATTCCTGTGTGTCTGTTCTCATACAAATCTTCCACACAATATTCTATCCAGTAACCTTTCCCGATCCGGCCAGACGAACTCAAGTATTCTAAATGAACATCGTCAGGCGAAATGGGTCTTATAGCGCCTGCGATCTGTAAAGACCCATACACGTGGGTCCATTTCTCGGTAGTCTGTCTGTCTGTGCGTCATTCTCTCACAATATAAGCCGTCGGATATGCTGATCTATTTTGAAAACAGTCTGATTGTTATTTACATGTGATGGGTACTGGTTGTCTATCATTGCATCTCCATGCATAGACATACGTCACGAGCGGTAACCGGATACCTCTCACGACATATACAGGTCACGGACGCCATTCATTATACTTTACGTTGACAGTCAGTGAAAAGACATTCCTGTATACATTTGGTATTCGTACGCACCTTGTTCACTAATCCCTGGCGTGAGAGTTGGTCATGTGACAGTCACATGATCGTGATTTTGTAAAACATGAAAAAAAAAAGTAACAATTACAATAATAATATCTTACGAATTCACCTTGTGTAATTATATCATACTTCTAAGAATTCAGAGCTCTAGATAAGGAGAGTTTTTCAAATTCCAAAACCCTTATTTGACAATCCAACCCTATGTTGTGGGTACTCAAAAGAATCGTCTCAGCGAGATGGTTCTTTTGAGTACCCAGAGTAGAGGGTTTGGTTTAGCCATAAGAGAGATATTGTGGTGGAAATATCAGTATACGCCTCCTTATCTAGTCCACTGTAATATATATCAATGGACATCTAAAGAAATGCAATCTTAACTGTGAATTTTAACATTGTTAAGGGGGACATGAATACTGTGTTTTGCAAAGAAAAATGCGCTGTATGAGGAAGTGCTGAAACGGCAAACAGGTCCCAATTCCACTAATATTACTTAAAAGCGCATTTCAGTTTTGTTTCCCTAATGAAAAAGCCTAAACATTTAATTTCTGATGAAGTATTGTTAAACAGCAAGGTATATATTTATACCAACTTACTCCGATTTAGCCTACTTATTTTAATTGTAATCGTCTCAGCGAGACGGTTATTTAGAGTACCCACAATATAGAGTTTTGTTTAGCCATAAGAGAGATATTGTGGGGGAAAGACCAGTATATTCCTTATCTAGTCCTGTGGAAGATATATAATGGACATCTAAAGAAATGCAATATTAACTGAAATGCAATCTTAACTGAAATGCAAACTTAACTGAAATGCAATCTTAACTGTAATTTTAACAAGGTGAAGGTGACATGAATACTTTGTTTTGCAAAGAAAAATGCGCTGTATGAGAAAGTGCTGAAACGGCAAACAGGTCCGGATTCCATTAACACTACTTCGTGGTAAGTAATACTTGAATATTTAAAAGCGCATTTCATCAGTTTTGTTTCCCTAATGAAAAAAAACCTAAATATTTCATTTCTTACTTATTTTTTTCTCAAAGAACATGAATGTTGGTACTTGTGCTCCAACCTTATTTTTATTTTAAGATATTACTTAAGTAGGGTTGGTGCAATTGTAGCCTGAATATATTAAATAGTGCACAAGGTTTTAAATGCATACAACATGGCTGCTGGGTAATAACCGTGACCCAAATACAGTTAAGCGATATTTGAAACCATCTTTTAAAATGACTGCAGATGTGTTGAATGGATTTCAAAGATCATCCACTGAATAGCTCAATTTTTTCTTTACCCCTTTACCCGGTTACGACATTTGGCGCCTTAGCATCAGATGACTTCTGAAAACATTTTGAGAAAAAATGAGAAATTGCTCAAAACGAGAAATTTCTAATTTCCCCACAATGTTTTCAACGGTGTATAAACAAATATGAAGCAGACGACTATGAAGACACATGAGGCAAAATGTAGTCAAACTTTACAAATGGAAAAAATGATATTTTAAATATAACTGAAACAATGAGATGAAGGGAGTAATTGCTCCTCATGAGCACGTTCTCATATTGCCGCGTATAAGTTCAATTGTATCTATAAAGGGAAAAGGGTAAAAACAGACGACATCTCAAATTTAATATCTCATTCATATAAACTATTTACCTGTCAATCTATAAGATTCTTCCTCGTTTGTTATATATAAAGGGGAAAAAATATAATTACAGAAAATTGATTGATTGGCGTTAAACGCCGTTTTCAAAAAAAGATTCATTCGTATCTGAAGGCGATCAATGAGCAGTTAAAGCATATATATATATAGCTTTAGAATACATGTTTTTCAAAGCTGACAACTTTATTCCTTTCACAAACAGACGATTTCTAACGCAAATAGAAGTATCTAGAAAATACACTAATGATCAATTTCTTCCTATTGCCACAATGTTTTCAACCTTATTCGATAATAATTTTCCAAATTATAGAAATATACCCTGTAGTAATGCCTTGATGTTTCCGAAGTCGTCTGCTGCAGTTGTGTTGTATGTGGGAAAGGGTTAAATACTTTTAGGTAAACGGTTACGATCTATAGTCAAACACACTTTATCTTGTTTTCAAATGTGTTCCTAAAAGGTGTATGCAACCGCACACAGATGGCGATTTCAACCGTCTAGGTTAGTTGTTTCATTCAGAATTCTGGTAAATTTTATATTTTTACAATCAAATGTGTAAATGAATTAACAAATGGGTTGGTACAAATTGGGAGAAGGAAGGGTCGATTTTTAAAATTTAGAACACGAAGGGTGCAATGAGTCAGGTTTAAGCTAACTTTAATAATTTTCGGTACAACTACTTGGATGCGTCAGTTCGAAAAGGTACCCATTAGAAAAACGTTGGTGGTTTTTATTCGCACATTTTTCAAGCATTAGCTTTAAATTTAACTGTTTCCCTCAGCAGACGACTTTGAACATATTTTGTCAAAAAATTGAAAATCTCTACAATTGAATGCATAACCTATGACTAAAAGTGGAAAACATTGTGGCAAAAGGAGAAATTGCTCGTTTTGAGCAATTTCTTCTTTTGTCACTATGTTTTCAAAAGGCCGTCTGCTGCAGAGGCGTCAGAAAGCGTCTATATGAGGGAAAGGGTTAAGGCTAGTCCAAATGAAAATACTGGTTTTCAATCAGTTTTTTCACATTTGTTTTATCCAATTAATGTTGCTTTATATTTAAATGATTCAGTCACTTCCCTAGTTCAGACGACTTTCGATGTTTCTGTAGCAGACAAATTTTGAAATAAATGTGTAAATATAAAACAATTCTTTAAATAACAATTAACTTCCTTCTTATGGCACGACCATTTCAACATTGTGTCGAAATCATTCTTACAATGTTCAGGATGTTTCATGTGATGTTATATGAGTCGTCAGATTTGAAAAGGTTTTCAGTCAGAAATGAAACGCTTGAAACTAGTTGAAAACATTAATGGAAAACAAGACATTGCTCATGATGAACACTTTCTCCTTTCCCCATCTTGTATTAAACAGTTATCTTCTACCAAGGCGTCAAATATCGCCTTATCAGGGAACGAGTGAACGTTAAAGAGTTTGAATTTAGCCCTTTCCCACATACAACACATCTGCAGCAGACAACTTTATTGAAATAACAATTATTGATAACATTCTGAAAACATTGTGAAAAAAGGAGAGCTTGCTTATTATGAGAAATTTCCCCCTTTACAAAGAATATTTTCAAAAGTCGTCTGCTGCAGAGGCGTCCGAAAGCGTATGCATGAAGGGGAATGGATAGCAAATCTACAAGGGGGTAGTAGTTGACGGGACTCGACGTCAAACTACCTTGCTCATTCATTCGAATACAAAGCAAGCGCTCATCCGAAACATTGAGATTACCTTAAAAGGAATGCCTTCTTTTTTATCCTCAAGAGGTATCTCGAAGGGGTATATTTACGTTCAAATTTTAACAACAACTGGACTCGAAACTGTCGTAAATGTATATTTACACAAACTGCAGCTACTTTGCTTTTGAATTAAACAATTGACAAACCTTGAACTGTTTGCCTGATGTGGTATTTGAAAAAAAAGTCTGAATTTTGGAAATTAACGATATTCTTATATCCTTACATATCAAGGTATGGTTATGAAACATAGTTGAAAACATCATGGGAAAATGAGATATTGCTCAATTGACAATAGGGTTAATTGTCGTCTGCTGCAAAGTCGTCAACTTGTCGTCTGTGTCAGGGAACGTGATAACCAACACTTCTGTTTCTATGCTTTTGTTTGTTTGAATGTTGTTTTACGCCGTTTTAACTCTTTCAGCGCCACAGGCAATATTGAGGTTTTTGCAAACAATGCAGATTCAGGTGAGTCAGCTCGTAACGAGCTGTCTCACCTGAAATCAGCATTGTTTGCCTTTTAGTTACCAAAATAGTCTAAAACTTTCATAAATTGAGAAATGGACACACCCGATTTTGAACATGGAAGAGTTTACTTTAAACAATTCGGCGCTAAAAGAGTTTAACAGCATTTAAGTTCAGTGTAGTGTAATTTACCAGTACTACCGATCTTCTTTACCTAGTAGCGACGAATCGTTCGTAATACCGTCCCCCGCACCGCTGGGCGCCAAGGATGGCCGAGCGAGGATCGAACCTTGGTCTCTCGCTCCCAAAGCGGACGCTCTTACCCTTGCACAACTGAGACGATCATTGTTGGGCTTTACAGTTTAAGGTCTTTGATGTACAATTGCTCTTCTTTCCTCCTGATAACTTTAGACGATGAACATGCTGAGCGTTTGTTTCGCTATAGAGCCTTTAAAACTGCATCCATCCCTGTCACTGCTCTGATTGATTGATTGTTTGGTATTTCACCGCCACTTCCAACACTTTTTCAGTTATATCAAGTAAATTACCAGTACTTCTGGTCGAAGTATACTGACACCAGCCAGTCAGTCGTTATGCCAACACCGCAACCCCCTGAGCGCCATGGAGGTCAGACATTACTACTATTTGTGAACTATTTGGTATGACCCGACCGGGGATTGAACCTGCGACCTCTCGAACCCGAAGCGGCTTCTCTGCTCTGGGAAATGGTCATGAACGTAAATGAAATTCCCCGGGTACCTCCTTGACATTCTTATCCCTTCTTGGTAATGTGCCGAGCCCCGGTAGCTCAGTCGGTAGCGACGCGGGCTGTCAATCCAGGGGTTGTGAGTTCGAATCCCGGCTCGGCCAACTTTCTTTCCGACGATTGGCAAAAGTGAATGCGACATGCTCCATTCGTCTCCCACCAATGGGCTAAGTCTATGTGGAAAAGCAGCCAGTTGCTTGGGAAGATTGTTGTGTGGAGTACTGGTGTGAGAAATTGTTAAAAATGGCGTTAAACCCCAATCAATCAATCAATCTTGGTAATGTACATGTACGAATGAAACACTGTGATAGAACAGACCACGTGTTGAAAGCGATGTATGCTGTTATGATTTGGCCAGGGACAGTCTGTAATTGAAATAATATTAAAAGCGGTGTTGGGTTTATGATGCAACCGAGTATCGAACCCTTGTCTCCCGCTTCCGAGACAGATGTTCTAGTAATAACTACCGGAATTGGCTATAAGTCAATGTGAATAAATACCGAACTGGTGGGAATACTTGATACTTTAACAAATAATTGAATCCATTGATGTTGGATCTTTATTTCGATCGAATGCAGTCACCTGAGACTATCGACAAGCCATTGAGAACGTTTTATGACCCCTAATTAGTTTTACTTCTTTAATTTCCTTCGAAACTTGAACCCTTTGGGCAAGTCTTCTCCAATTTAGATTTTGATCCTGCTACGTACTGTTGTTAAACACTCTTGTAATGTAAACGAAGCTCAGACTGCACAGTATAATTGGCATTGTTCGCTTTTCATTTATCAATTACAAGTAATGACTTATACATGCAATGAATCAATGTAAGAACTTATCGGAAATAAAATGTGGCCATACCAGTTTCAGATTGTTATATTCGTCGTTCCGTCAACTCGTATTTAGTATTGTTCGGAAACTCAGTTACAATTTTACTGAGTAAGGTTCTTATTCCTACATGACATCATAACATTGGATAAGAGAGATATCTCACTAACTTAGAAATATACATCTGTCTATTGTTTAGTGTTATCTCTCTAAATATGAAAGATATCTGTCTCACTGGAGAGCACTAGGAGTAATACATTTCCAATTTAGTGTTATCTTCCAAAGTTACAGAGATTTTTCTCTTTTATAGTTATGGAGATACCTGTCTCAGCTAATAGACAAACAACTGTAAGTTCCTGAGATATACTTCAAAGTAACGGATATTTGTCTCTGATGTGTAGAGATACATCTTTAAGTTAGAGAGAGAACTCTTAATAGTTATAGAGATATGTATATTATGGTATCTTATAGCATAGGTTGGAAACTCTGCAACAATTTCTCTAAGTAAGGTTCTTATGCACGACTCGTCTTTAGTTAGGGTTAAAAATCTACATCTGTCTATTTTAGAGATATATCTCTCTAATTTTGAAAGATATCTGTCTTACTAAAGAGAACTTTGAGTGATACATTTCCAACTAAGTGTCATCTTCTATAGTTACAGAGATATTTCTCTAACTTATAGAATAATATAACTGAACAAATGTTGAAAGCGGTGTTATACTCGAACCAATCAATTCAAGTCGTTAACTGAAGATTTGTTGTATAGATGGGAAAGGTTTAATGTATAACTCCCTCAGAGCAGGTCCATTTTCCTGCGACGAGACTATATTTCATCCTCTATTACATTTCTCTCTGCGTGAATGCAAGATAGTAGTAAGCTATTAATAAAAAAAAAAATGCTGACTAAATTATTTTTTCCAATTTAAATGATAATAAGGCGAAATAAATTATACTTTAAAACATGTATTATTAAAGCAATGCTCCCGTCTTATAGGTGAGGACCCTTCTCTTTCCGTAGAAATGTATAATATCAACTATAAATAACCTTTTCCACATGAAATCGCCTTAAAACTCGTTTCCCGGCCCAAATAAATGTTTAATTCATTTTGGGAAATGGACATATTTCTCTTAAATGTATTAGCCATTGGATGATACTAATAGAGGAAACCAAATCATAGCGTAGTGTAGATGACATCAGCTCAATTCAGGCATGTTTATCTTTCATGAGCAATATTTCAATTTCCCACGATCGTATCAGCTCTTTGGAGACATGGTACTTGCAATATGTTTATCTTTCATGAGCAATATTTCAATTTCCCACGATCATATCAGCTCTTTGGAGACATGGTACTTGCAATATGTTTATCTTTCATGAGCAATATTTCAATTTCCCACGATCATATCAGCTCTTTGGAGACATGGTACTTGCAATATGTTTATCTTTCATGACGATATTTCAATTTTCCACGATCATATCAGCTCTTTGGAGACATGGTACTTGCAATATGTTTATCTTTCATGAGCAATATTTCAATTTCTCACGATCATATCAGCTCTTTGGAGACATGGTACTTGCAATATGTTTATCTTTCATGAGCAATATTTCAATTTCCCACGATCATATCAGCTCTTTGGAGACATGGTACTTGCAATATGTTTATCTTTCATGAGCAATATTTCAATTTCCCACGATCATATCAGCTCTTTGGAGACATGGTACTTGCAATATGTTTATCTTTCATAAGCAATATTTCAATTTTCCACGATCATATCAGCTCTTTGGAGACATGGTATTTGCAATATGTTTATCTTTCATGAGCAATATTTCAATTTCCCAGGTGTCTTCAGCTCTGTTATGAAATTTACACTAAAAATACATTTATTTCCGACGATGTTTTAAAAAAAGACGACTCTTTAAATAAGTACTAATAAAATCATTAAGGCGACGTATAAATGGTTAAGGGTTTAAGCGTCCTGGGGCTTCATTACCAAATATCTTGTTCATCCGGTTGTTACCCGACTCCATGTTTTGTGTCAGCAAAAATTAAATTTGGTAATTTATGAATTTTACAGTATATGAATCATGCCGTCCGAAAAAGGGTACAGTAACCAAGTCCGTCCCGGAAACAAAAGATCTTATTCTGCTACTTACTGAAATAGACCAATTAAATTACCAATCGAACACCACTTTATTCTACGAAAATAGATCTCGAAAATATTTACTCGCCAGTTTTGGACGGTGAGTATTAAAATATACAATAGTCATAATCCGGATCGAATATAGCCCCGAGTAGATGTGATTTGCGTGTAACATTTCGGAAATTACCCCACCTTGACATTGGGATATCTTCACCCACGTCACATAAATGGAAACCGAACTCTGCCCATTCTTTTTATTCTTAAAATTCACGAAAGACGTCTGACGGTCGAAATTTAAGTTTACAACTTTAAATAATCGTCGTGACCCCAATTTCGGGCAGACAAGTTAAGTCTCGGATTTTAAAATTTGGTATCAAATTTCTGTTTTAAAGGCAATCATATGACCATAAACTGAGGGTTAAATCTATAACCCTTTTCAACTTGCAAACGCATTTTGACGCATCTGTAGCAAATGATATTTGAAAACCATTGTGGCAACGGAAGAATTGACTCATATTGAACAATTTATCATTTTGTCACTATGTTTTCTACTCTATTCAATCATTGTTCTTTCATGTGTAGAGATATATTTACAATTTTCCTAGATATTTTCAAAGTGGTCTGCTGCGAAATGTGTTGAACGTGGGAAAATGTAAACATAAGGAATCCGATAGTTCACTGAAAAACGTCGGACTCAGTGATTTGAGTCTTAAGCAGTGCTTCAGTTATATATCATCACACATTCTCTCAACAGAACTTCATTCTACGAAAGATGCTAGTCACAGTGACTTTTGTCAATCATCGGAAAGAAAGTTGGCCAAACCTGGATTCGATCTTACTACCCCTGCATCAACAGAAATAATCGTAATCATTGGCATTACCCATTATGCACATTTTGTCCATGAAGGTTTATTGATTGATTGTTTGGTGATTTACGCCGCTTTCAGCATTTGTTCAGTTATTTCACGTTATTTCCTGGGTAAGTTACCAGTACTACTGGTCCATTTGTCCTGACACCGGCCAGTCAGTCCTAATGCTAACCCACAATTCTGAGCTCCGAGGAGGGCTGCCATTACTACCATTTCTAAAGTCTTTGGTATGGCCCGACCGGGGATCGAACCTGCTACCTCCCGCATCCGAGGCGGACGCTCTACCACTACAGCACCGAGGCGATCTTATACTTGTAGGAATTGTACATGTAGGAATTGTATATTTGTCGAACATAGTGAAGGGTATATAAACTGTCTTGTTATTTTGTAATTATTTACCTCTTATATTTGTGTACAGGTAAGCGCCACCGGATCATGCAGGATACACACCAGGTATGAGTCATGGTAGTGAACTCGACATACGAAGTCATGCTACACTTGATTGACATACTGTATATATCACGGTCTTCCAGATAGGATCTTTTTAGAATTTGAATGTTAAAAAACATCTTCTGCACAAAATGGTAATATCTGGTCGCTTGAATGGCATTGCATTTTTGACATTTTTGTTGTCGTTGCATTGTTTCCTTTTTTGCCATTTGTAAGAAAATTCTTTTGGACAATTCGACATTTCAATTCATTGTTGAAGCATAGAATTTGGTACGGAGAGAACAGGAAAATTATCTCATGTCCTTGCCATGACGCCTGTAAAAGACTGTAGACGTTATACAATTCGTCAGAGTTATAATCCCTTCCCACATAAACACGCTTTCTGACGTCTCAGCGCCAGAATACTTCTAAAAACATTTTCGCAAAAAGAAAGATGTTGCCACAATGTTTTCAACATTTTTCAATAATAGTTCTTTCAGTTATATAACTATAGTTTCCGTATTTTAACTAGATGTTTTCAATCCCGTCTGCTGCAGGCTGGTTGTTTGTGGGAATGGGTAAGGTCCATCTGTAATAATCATACATAAGGTGTAAAGGGAGGGAACCCAGATTTTGATAAAAAATTACATCTCCGTATGGAACATTTACGTATGCCATAAATTCACAGTTTACCGTTGATGACTTTAAAGATTTATCTGTGCTATGCCGGAAAATAAAACTATTCCCAACATGTATTAACATGTAATTTAAATCTTGTGACAGTCAACCGTGCGAAGGTATTTCCCTCAAAACGTATAATTTACCCGTATAAAACGTTGCCAAGGTAACGTAATTTGATATCTGTGCACAAAGCATTAAGTACTTTACAACAAATTTAATGTTCAACCCTTTTGTGAGTTTTCTATTCAAAGCGTTTTGCTCTATCATACTTCATACAGTTAAATATCTCGTGGAACCCCAATTAACCCTGTCCCTCATACGACAATTCTGCAACAGACGACTTTGAACATATTTTGTCAAAAAATGGAAAATCTCTATAATTAAATGGATAACCTATGACTAAAAGTGGAAAACATTGTGGCAAAAGGAGAAATTGCTCGTTTTGAGCAATTTCTTCTTTTGTCACTATGCTTTCAAAAGCCATCTGCTGCAGAGGCGTCAGAAATAAACAATACATCATCTGTAGGCGACTTTGATTATATGTTGAAAAGCTCTATAAACTAACATATGATTATTGATAAGGGTTGATAGCATTGTGGGAAAAGAAGACATTTGTGTTGTGAACTATGTATTCTTTTGCCACAATGTTTCAGAGCTCGTTACGAGCTGCTCACCTGCATCTCCATTGTTCGCAAACGCCTTTAATTGCCTTTGGTTGGTTCTCGCCAAGCAATGCTAATCGAACATAGAACTCTGAGACGAGGTTTACTCCAGGGTCCATTTCCTATTTGTAGAGGTATTTTGACGCCTGCAGCAGACGACTTCTGACAACAGTGTAGCAAAATAAGCAAATTGCTCATAGTGCCACGATTTTTGTTTCATCTCTTCTCTATTAATTTTTCATTTTAAGAGATTTGTCATAGTTTTGCTTAGATGTTTTCAATGAGGTTTGCTGCCGATTTGTTGTATGTGGAAAATGGTTAATTCGTATGCGTACTAGATAGGACTGCAGTTCTTAGTTAAAATCTGCTTGATAGTCAGCTTAACTTATTACGTCATAAGTATTGGTAGAAACGTCATAAAACATGATGTTTCGTCATGTATAGCGATGTGAAGACGTCATCATTATGGTCACCTTAGCATTTTAATAATAATAACTCACTTTTTGGGCAAGAACGCAATGGATATAGAACTATCTAGATTTACATTTGCTTTATCATATAATTGATGTGCAAAGGTTGTATGATTAATTGTGTATTTTAAATGACGAATTAATTGTCACATTTTTATATGGCGATAAAGAAGAACACTAACTAATGCAATTTAGATATTTAAAATAGGTCACAAGTTCTTTTTTCTTTTTTTGAAAACATGTCTTTAGATCAAGCTTAGATTTATAGTAATATTACAAGATCAAATTGTGCTGTATTTAGCCATTCGTCAAGATGCTTGACTGTCCTCGTGTACGGAGGAACTACTGGACAAATAGAAAAGAAGCTCTAACTGTGAATACAGCGCAGCGGTGAGATCAATTGATGGATCACAGAGTTCAACCATGCTTCAAGATGCGTGACTGTGTTCGTGTACGGAGGGGAGGAACTGCTGGACAATTAGAAAAGTAACTGTGAATACAGTGGGGAGATCAATTGATGGATCACAGAGTTCAACCATGCTTCAAGATGCTTGACTGTGTTCGTGTACGGAGGGGAGGAACTGCTGGACAATTATAAAAGTAACTGTGAATACAGCGGTGAGCACATAGTTCAACCATGCTTCAAGATGCTTGACTGTGTTCGTGTACGGAGGGGAGGAACTGCTGACAATTAGAACAGTAACTGTGAAAACAGTGGGGAGATCAAATGATCGATCAATGGGAGTTCAACGGGAAAGTGATTCGTCTGGTCTGGGCCGTGAGTGTTCGCCTGGTCTGATGGCTTATCAAGCATCACCGGGTAAACATTCATCCGCTTATATCAGGTCAAAACAACAATACGGCACTATGATATATCCATCTATCAGCTAGGAGCGGACACGAAATAGATGATATTAGAAACCACAAGAGTCCCCTATTTTTAACGCCATTTTCAACAGTTGTTCAGTAATATCACGATGAACAGTTAATCTTACTACGTATTTCTTGGTGCTGTCGAAGCAACTGTTTCCATCACAACATTCTTCCTAGTAACATAGCTATCGTCACAATGACATATATTTAGCCTATTGATAAAGACGAATGACTCTTACACAGTTAACACAATGAATTACCGGAAAAATAAATGGTCGAGCAATCAACATGGTGGGAAATTGAAAGACTGGATCACTGGTTATATTCTTGTGGGTATTTGTTGGTGTTTGTACAATAGAGAACCCTTCAAACCTCGTAGAGTACACACAGTGGGACTCTAACAGCATAGACAATCGTTTACTTATTGCATAAACCTGCATATTTGGCGCAGGCATATACAAAATGTTACGCGCAAAACACAACACGACAATTTAAAGATATTGTATACGGATCCAAATAATGTGACGTCATTGAAATATGATGGCACGTCATACAAAATGCGGTAGTGTGACATCATTGATACGCCATTCATAATATGTGTGTCTAGCAATAGGTATATATTATAAAAGAAAATAAGTCTGATACACGAAATTTACATCTCAACACATTTGTATAAATGAGGTTAAAACAGTATAAAAATGCTTCCAGTATTGGATGGTTGTTTTGGTTTTGTTAGGTGTTTTTTTTAGCTCCACTGGCTGAAAGCCAGTCGAGCTTATGTCATGGCGAATTGTCCGTCGTGCGTGCGTGCGTGGTGCGTGCGTGCGTGCGTTAACTTTTTCCTTTAAACGACTTCTTCTCACTAACCACTTGGCCAATTTGGTTGAAACTTCATAGGAAGAATCCTCTCAATGTCCCCTCTTAAATTCCTTCATTTTTTTTTTTTATCCATCCATAATTCTGGTTTCCATGGCAACCAAAAGAAAAAAATAGTGAAAACTTAAAAAATCTTCCTCTCTGAAAGTGACAGGCCGATTTTCAGATAATTTTGAAGAAATGTTCCTTGGGTGACCCTTTATTAGATTCCTTCAAGAAATGTTGATTGGTCGAAAAACATGGTCACCAGAGGGCGGGGCTATTTTGCCTTATATGACCATAGTGAAAACTTAAAAAATCTTATTCTCTGAAAGTGTTGAGCAGATTTTCAAATAATTTTGTAGAAATGTTCCTTGGGTGACCCTCTATCATATTCCTTTAAGCCATGTTGATTGGTAAAAAAACATGGCCGCCAGAGGGTGGGGCTATTTTGCCTTATACGGCTAAAGAGAGAATTAAAAAAAATCTTCTCCTCCGAAAGTGTCAGGCTGATTTTCAAATAATTTTGTAGAAATGTTCCTTGGGTGACCCTTTATTAGATTCCTTCAAGAAATGTTGATTGGTCGAAAAACATGGTCGCCAGAGGGCGGGGCTATTTTGCCTTATATGACCATAGTGAAAACTTAAAAAATCTTCTTCTCTGAAAGTGTTGAGCAGATTTTCAAATAATTTTGTAGAAATGTTCCTTGGGTGACCCTCTATCAGATTCCTTCAAGCCATGTTGATTGGTAAAAAAACATGGCCGCCAGAGGGTGGGACTATTTTGCCTTATACGGCTAAAGAGAGAATTAAAAAAAATCTTCTCCTCCGAAAGTGTCAGGCTGATTTTCAAATAATTTTGTAGAAATGTTCCTTGGGTGACCCTTTATTAGATTCCTTCAAGAAATGTTGATTGGTCGAAAAACATGGTCGCCAGAGGGCGGGGCTATTTTGCCTTATATGACCATAGTGAAAACTTAAAAATCTTCTTCTCTGAAAGTGTTGAGCAGATTTTCAAATAATTTTGTAGAAATGTTCCTTGGGTGACCCTCTATCAGATTCCTTCAAGCCATGTTGATTGGTAAAAAAAACATGGCCGCCAGAGGGCGGGGCTATTTTGCCTTATACAGCTAAAGAGAGAACTTAAAAAATCTTCTCCTCCGAAAGTGTCAGGCTGATTTTCAAATAATTTTGTAGAAATGTTCCTTGGGTGACCCTATATTAGATTCCTTCAAGAAATGTTGATTGGTGGGAAAACATGGCCGCCAGGGTCGGGGCTATTTTGCCTTATATAGCTATAGTGTAAACTTAAAAAATCATCTTCTCCGAAAGTGTTCAGCCGATTTTCAAATAATTTTGTAGAAATGTTCATTGGGTGACCCTCTATCAGATTCCTTCAAGCCATGTTGATTGGTCGAAAAATATGGCCGCCAGAGGGCGGGGCTATTTTGATCTATATGACCATAGTGAACAAATCTTCTTTTCCGAAAGTGTTGAGCAGATTTTCAAATAATTTTGCAGAAATGTTCTTTGGGTGACCCTCTATCAGATTCCTTCAAGCCATGTTGATTGGTTGAAAAATATGGCCGCCATGGGGTGGGGCTATTTTGCCTTATATGGCTATGGTGAAAACTTAAAATATCCTCTCCTCCGAAAGTGTCAGGCCGATTTACAAATAATTTTGCAGAAACATTCCTTGGGTGACACTCTACAAGATTCCTTTAAGCCATGGTGGTTGGTAAAAAATATGGCCACTAGGGGGCAGAGCTGTTTGGAGATTTGATTTTTGCCTTATGGCCGTGGAGCGATACTGGCCCTCTTGGGCCTCTTGTTTATTTCACCTAATCCTGAATGAATGTTCCCTTTGTGGCCCTTCTCCGTTTAAATTGTTCAACCGTTCCGGTCCGCTACAATAGGTGGCCCAAAAGCTAAAAATCGAAATATTTTCCCATTATCAAAATATTGTACAAAAGTGTTAAAAAGATCCAATTTATTCCAACCGTTCTGCTCCGTTGCACAAGATGACCGCACAAGTAAGAATTAGAAAATTATATTTTTGTAAAGTACACCTCCTAATCAACCGACACATTTTCAAATTATTTTAACAAATATGTTCCAATGGTAACCCTCTGTCAAACATGTTAAAATCGTTGCACCCAGATGATCGACAAAGCTAAGAATAGAACAATCATAAACGTAATTTCAAGCATATGTCCCTTAAGTAGCCGTCTACCGAACTGCTTGAAACTGTTCCGCTTCTCTGAATGATATGGTCACCAGAGCTAAAGTAGACAAATAGCCAAAGTACAGCTATTCCTAAACTTCTGGCTAAACTTCAACATAGTTGCAATAGAATGTTCCTAAGCTTGAACTTTATCAAACTTGTTCAACATCTCCTAAACCACTGATCCAATTTCAAAATAATATCAGGCAAACAATGTCCCTTGAGTAGCTCCCGGTGCACAAGATGGCGGTCAGCTCTAAAATAGAACAAGAGCTGTCAGAGGACAGCGTGCTCGACTTTGTTGTGCTTGCCAATAAAACAAAACTTTTTTGGGTGGTACAGAAAACATAACCAAGTACTTTATCATACTATAATATTTATAAGCAAGGTACTTTATAGGACGTTAAAGGGTCATAATTCTTGCTAAAGCCAGCACTGAGTTATCCACTCTTAGCTGTCGGTGGAGGTAATGTTGGTAAAAAGATATTATAAGTGTTAAAGCTTTATCTCTAATTGTTTTTGAAAAAAAAATTATTTTGTATAAATTTCTAAATTGAAAAAGGGCCATAATTCTTTAAAAAAAAAATGACAGAGTTATGTTCTCCTGTCTGTTGATGGATGTAATGATGGTAACTAAGTATTGTAAGTGTATAAGCTATATCTCTAATGATTTTGAAAACAAAGTGGGGTGGTACGAAAAACTTAACCAAACTTTTAAGTAATAAAAAGGCCATAATTCTTACAAAAACATTGACAGAGTTATGTACTCTTGTCTGTTGATGGAGGTAATGATGGTGAACAAGTGTTGCAAGTTTCAAAGCAATATATGTAATGATTTGGAAAAAAGTGAATTGGACAAAAAATTAACCATAATTCTAAGTTAAAAAAGGGCCATAATTCTTACAAAAGCCTTGACAGAGTTTTGTCCTCTTGTCTGTTGATAGAGATAATGGTGTACAAGTGTTGTAAGTTTCAAAGCAATAACTGTAATAGTTTTGACAAAAAAGTGTATTGGTACAAAAAACTTAACCAATGTGTGACACCAACGCCGACGAAGACGCTGGCTTAAACACCGACGCCAAGGTGAGTAGTATAGCTAGCCTTTTCTTCGAAAAGTCGAGCTAAAAAGGGATATATCCTCTTTTACTACAAACCCAATTTCAAATAAAATGTTCAAACTGTTCTCCTCTGCAGCACAAGATGGCCGTCAGAGTTAAAAAAGAAAAGAAAAGAGAAAGCTCATCTTAAACCGCAGGCAAAACAAAACAACGACAAAAAGATTGCACATGATGTTCCTCATTAGTCCCTCTACTAAATTTGTAAAAAGCCTTTTAGCCGCTAGAGTTATCGGCATTTTGGCTTCTGTTTATAATATTATTCTGTCAGGTAAGCGACAAAGGACCATTGCTGTCCTCTTGTTTGTTAGGAATCGGAATCCGGTCTACCGCTATCGATGGTTTGCTGTTTTACTCCGCGTTCAACAATGTTCTTGTTATATCACGGCGTTTCCTGGTTTAGTTACCAGAACTACACATATCCATATATCCTGACACCACCCACGAGCACCCTCACCCGAGGCGAACGCTCTACCACTACACATCCGAGGCGGTCAAAACATTTACAAATATATAGAGTGTTTCATTTTGAAATTTCTATCAATGAGTCGCATCAAATGTTTTTCACAAATCAGTCCTACAGTGCAAAAAAAATAAAAAAAATCCACATTTTGATGAGACTTGGCACAATTTAATGAGTCATGGATTCGGGATATAAAGTACATGTACCTCCCACTCTCGAGATGGACAATCTAATGACACTCCATTAAAGCGGTTTCCAGTGCTGTTTACATGTCGATAATTATTAAGGACCATCCTCTCATTCATGAACAAAGGTGTGTCAGTATGTGGCTTCTTCTGGCAATTAAGAGAACGTGTGTTTACAATAAAGCTTTATTTTATCAATTATGAATAACCCAAAATGTCCACGAACTACATTATGAAAGGCAATCCCTATTACATAGCTGCTCTACGCTCATTGAATTGCACATGGATTATTTACTGATTGCACAAACATACAATTCTATTGAGGCAGTTTAAATAGTTGACTGCGGTTTTTCTCCATTCATGTGTTTGCCTAGGTGAGGGTGACAAACAAATATCTTACCAACCTAAGAACCAGGAAGTTGAAGCTCTCTCTTGCACTAAGGTAGTTCAATATGCCACCAGAGGTAGTAGACCAACCAAGAGAAGGAAATACAGGAACTTCGACGAACGACTAGAATCCCAGACGGAACGCCTGTATATTAAGGGTCCATTAGTGTAATTGAGTAAGCGGACAGAGCTGCATATTTTCTCCACTTATAAATGTTTGTCAAGTTTTATAAACGGATTCGCAAACAATGTAAAACATGTTCGATTTGTATCCCATAAATCAAAATGTGGGATAATCGGGAATAAGCCGCCTAGAGCTGTATAGTAGGAGTGAAATGCCAAACAGTGTAATTTCCCTCACTCACATAGATGTTTTATGCTACTTTCAACAATAATTTAGCCACATGACAGATTGGTTGGTTGGTATAGTTGTTGCCTTGCCGTTTGAACCAAGGAAACATTGTCAACTAACCCTTGATCCTCAACAAGGGCCATCACGGTCAGCCTTTGCACATTTCACGAATAATACTGGTTTGCTTACCAAGGAATCATGAATAATTGAAATGCTGCTGTGACATGACTGAAACTATCTTGAAAGCCACGTATCGTCCCAATGATGAGTGGGTAGCGTCGTGGACTTGGAGCAGGGTTGGATTCCCAGTCGGGGCCGTCACGGTGAGCCATTACACATTTCATGCATAATACTGGTTTGCTTACACAGCCATCGTGAGTAAGTGAACTGCTGCCGTGATATGACTGAAACGAAACTGAAACCCACGACTTGTCCCAATACTGAGTGGGTAGCATCGTGGACTTCGAACCGGGCTTCCCGGGTTGGATCCTCAGTCAGGGCTATCACGTTGAGCCACTGCACATTTCAGGGAAAGATACTGGGTTGCTTTGAACCGGTTGTCCCGGGTTAGATCCCCGACAAGGGCCATCACGGTCTGCCTTTGCACATTTCACGAATAATACTGGTTTGCTTACCAAGGAATCATGAATAATTGAACTGCTGCTATGACATGACTGAAACTATGTTGAAAGCCGCGTATCGTCCCAATAATGAGTGGGTAGCGTCGTTAACCTGGAACCGGGTGTCCCGGGTTTGATCCTCAGTGAGGGCCGTCATGATAAGCCATTGCACATTTCATTAACTTTGTTTTCTTATTCAGCCAACTGCTACTGTGATGTGCCTCAAATAATGTTAAAATAATATTAAAAGTGGCCTAAGGACCAAACAGGACAAACAAAAACCAAGTTTGAAAGCATGATAAGCCATTGCTGCTCTTGCCAGACAGTTTTCAACTCTATAGATAGTCAGTCCATTACTACAGATTTCTGCATGAAGGGAAATAATTCAAGTTCTTTTATTATTGATTGGACAAAGGGTTACTGGCCTTGAGCTGTATAATGATGCCGCATTCGACGTCACGACTACTCGCAAAAAGTACAGTGGCACTGTATAGGTCCAGTCTAATGTTCGTATGGTGATGATTGGCACTAAAACGGGTAGACTAGCACCGGTTTTGTTGAAAATCACTATTCCTATACTAGGCCATTTGGGCACAAGTGATACACCTATAGTTGCACTGACGCCGCATACGACGTCACGACTACTCGCAAAATACTAATCGTAACAAAAACGGGTAGACTGGCACCGTTATTGACAAAAATCACTATTCCTCTATATGGCCATTTGGACACCTTAAACTCACATAGAGTTGCACTGAAGCCACCAACGACGTAACAACTTATCACAAAGTGCATAGTGGCACTCCATAGGTCCTGACTACTACTCGTAGAGTGTAGACTGGCACCGTTTTCGACGAAAATCACTTTTCATATATTGGGCCATTTAGACAGCTTGAACTCACCAATAGTTGTATTGACGCCGCCTACGACGTCACGACTACTCGAAAAGTATAAAGTGGCACACTATAGGTCCTGACTATTAAACGTAGACTGGCACACAAACATAAAATCAGCCAGCAGACAGTCTGATCAGTCTTCCAGAACATGTGACCATCATAGAAATATGCAGAAAGCAGTTTAAGCATCATGGGAATATTTCATGTTTCCAACAGTTATATACAAACAATAACTGGCTCTTTATATTAGCTAATTTCTCACGATATGCTATTGTCACCCTAGGAACATTTCTACAAAATAATTTAGAACGCGGCCGGATTCTTTTGGTGAAGAAGATTTTTCAAGTGTTAACTAAAACCATTTAAGCCACAACAGCCCTGCCCCCTTGCGACCATGTTTTTCAACCAATCTACATGACTTAAAGAAATGTGACAGAGGGTCACCAACTGAACATTTCTACATAAGTATTTGATAATCGACCAACCGGTTTTGGAAGAAGAAAATGTTTTAAGATTTTTTTCTTTTAAGGTTGCCATGGACACCAGAATTCTGCATGGATCAAATTACCTCGAAGGAATTTTGGTGAGAGGATGCTTTGTGAGAAGTTTCATCCCAATTGACCCACTGGTTACAGATGGAAATATGTTGACAGACGCCGGGCAAAGGGCGATCACAATACCTCACTTTGAGGACTTCATGCTCAGGTGAGCTAAAAAGAGGTTCATGTAGACACAGCGCTTTTATGACTGTGTGTGGGTTCCTCAACATAGAGAGGTACCTCCACAGTGATGTAGTGGCGAGAGCGTCCATCTCGAGAGCAGGAGACCAGGGTTCGATCCTCTGTCGAGTCGTACGTTCAATAGTGGCTTCTGTCCTTGGTCCAGGGATAACATTACCACTGATGTGTCAGGATAAGCTTACTAGTAGTACTATTAATTTATAGATTTTTCAAACATCAAATGAATTATTTACAATACAATATAAAAACAAGAAGGCCATGATGGCCCTGGATTGCTCACCCGAGTTTTGCAATGTGATTTGTAATACCAACCACAATAACTCATTTTGATGTCAGGTAAGCCGATACAAGAGGACCACAGAGCAAAATACCCACACCCTATGATGCCTGTCTTTTGTCAAGTTAATATGAATTAGAAGGTCACCAAAGAAATGTTTTTGTACCAGTTAGTATTTAACAAGAAGATTTCTAAGTTTTTCCCTATATATCTCTATGTAAAACCGGTGACAAAGAAAAAACCCACCCCCACCCCCTTGGCAGGGCCCAGGAGTATAATTAGATCAATCTTGGTTGAAGACTACTAGACCTTTGTACTCAACACATATCTAAGCTTAAGGCCTTTTGGTTTCAGACAAGAAGATTGTTAAAGTTCTTCCCTATATATCTCTTTATAAAACAGGTGACCCCTTACCTGGGTTGGGGCCAATTTTGATCCCAGAGACTGAATTTGAATAATCTTGGTAGAGGACAACTAGAAAATGCTACACACTAAATATCTAAGCTCTAGGCCTTTCAGTTTCAGACAAGAAGATTTTCCAAGTTTTTTCCTATGTTAAACAAGTGACCCCCGGGGCGGGGCCAATTGTTGTCCAAGGGTCATCATTTAAACAATCTTTGTAGAGGATCAATATATTTTTATTTTGTTAAATCCTTTGGGTTGCCCTGGCAACCATAGTTATGCATGTAGTTAATATTAACAAAATTGAACGAGGATCACTCAAGGATCATTCCTACCAAGTTTAGTCAAAATCCATAATGTGATTTAGGAGATGTTGTTTAAATAAATTATTGACGACACACAACGGACAAAAGGCCATCTCAATAGCTCACCTAGAGCACTTCGTTCACCGGTTAGTATGGAACGCCATTATATGCAGTAGATCTTTTATTATGTGAAGTAGATATTTCATTATATGTGGTAGAAATTACATTATGTGTGATACTTTTTTCTTTATATGCTGTACTTTATTGGTTATATGTAGTGCAACTCTTCTTATATGTGGTGGTACTGTCTTTATATGCAGTGCATTCGAATTTGTGTGCGGTACAAAGACCAATATATGCAGTAGATTTGGTATTGTGTGTAGCAGATAAAACGTTATACGTGGTGCCTTTTACATTATATGATGTGCAAACTGAAATATATGTGGTAGTCACTGTGTCCTTTATGTGTGGTGCTTTTTTCCTTATATGCAGTGCAAATAACATTATATATCGTACTTTCGTGTATATACACTGTAGATCTCACATTAGGTGCTGTACATGCGATTTATTTATATGCTGTGCTTCGAGCATTATATGCGGTAGTATTTTCTTTATATGCGGTAGTTTCGTCTTTATATGCGGTAGTTTCGTCATTATATGCGGTAGTTACGTCTTTATATGCGGTAGTTGCGTCTTTATATGCGGTAGTTTCGTCATTATATGCGGTAGTTACGTCTTTATATGCGGTAGTTTCGTCTTTATATGCGGTAGTTTCGTCATTATATGCGGTAGTTTCATCATAATATGCGGTAGTTTCGTCTTTATATGCGGTAGTATTTTCTTTATATGCGGTAGTTTCGTCTTTATATGCGGTAGTTTCGTCATTATATGCGGTAGTTTCGTCTTTATATGCGGTAGTTTCGTCATTATATGCGGTAGTATTTTCTTTATATTATATGCGGTAGTTTCGTCTTTATATGCGGTAGTTTCGTCATTATGATGAGATGGTTAGGATAGTTCCGAACAATACCGAATATTGCCGGATTATAACGAATCCGGATGTTTTGCACGAGTAATTATTGTGCACCGACGTCACATACTAACTGGTTAACTAGATAAGATTCATGTTACCATTAAATTGCGCATCAGTGGCGGATCCAGGGTTTGGGGTGGCGGTGTGGTGGACTTGATTTGTTTACATGTTTATTGAAATGACACCGTTTTGGCGGTTGATCCAGTATAATCCTTCGTTCATGAGTACTTTTCTTCATCTGATAAATTGAACACAGTTATAATGACAACTATTTACATCCGTATCTACATTTTCTAGTTATTTAAAAGAAAACTGGATGCTGAGATAATTTCACAGTAAACTAATTCAATTCAAACTAATATTTGATGCAAATCTAAGGGGTCTGTTTAGCATAGCTTAATCAGTAGTAACAGCTGTCTCAAAACAACTGAAAATGTTTTTTTATTCACAAACCATAGGTGAACTAAATGCAGTGGTTTTCATTTTCTTAAATTCACAATCCTTTTGTTTGAATCAGCAAGATGCAGAGGTTGCAGAAGGCGTTTACATTTATCATATGTAAAATCATTCTACAAAAATGACAAATTAATGTATTTCTAAGAAAACAAAAAAATTACACGACTTGACCGGGATTCGAACCCGCTCACGTCTTATGCGAAAAGGTTCTTGAACCGGGTGCGTTACAAATGCACTAAGCGCCTACGTCATTCGAATTTCCGGTCTATTTCCCACGCAATAAACGGAAATCGATAACTGGTAACACGTCTAGTTAACTAAATAGGATTTCAGTTGTACGTCAATCAATGGTCGTATATATATAAGTCTTTTTACAGAATGAAAAGATAACTGTGTTTGCATTTAAACTGTCTCAGTACACTGACTACTCGTACGAAACATCCGGATTCGTTTCAATCCGGCAATAATCGGTATTGTTCGGAAATATCCTAACCATCTCATCATAATGACGAAACTATCGCATATAAAGAAAATACTACCGCATATAAAGAAAATACTACCGCATATAATGATGGAAGTACAGGATATAAGGAAATCGCATGTACAGCATATAATGTGAGATCTACAGTGTATATAAACGAAAGTACAATATATAATGTGATTTGCACTGCATATAAGGAAAAAAGCACCACACATAAAGGACACAGTGACTACCACATATATTTAAGTTTGCACATCATATAATGTAGAAAGCACCACATATAACGTTTTATCTACTACACACAATAACAAATCTACTGCATATATTGGTCTTTGTACCGCACACAAATTCGAATGCACTGCATATAAAGACAGCACCACCACATATAAGAAGAGTTGCACTACATATAACCAATACAGTACAGCATATAAAGAAAAAAGTACCACACATAATGAAATATCTACTGCATATAATAAAAGATCTACTGCATATAATGAAATATCTACTGCATATAATGAAATATCTACCGTATATAAGCAAACAAGTCATAATAAGACGGTCATGGCGTTCCATAGGTTAGCTAACAAGAGGACCATGATGGTCCTATATCACAGTTTTCAATGTTCTTACGAAATGCATACAAGGAAAATAAGCAACGTCCCCCTTATGGCCATATTTATCAATTGATCGTAATATTTTCGACAATCTTTGTGGAGGGTCACTCAAGTAACATTTGTGCCAAATTATTTATAAATCAGGCCTATATATTTGTACAAGAAGATTTTTAAAGTTTCACTATAATCTTTATATAATCATATAAGGAAAACAAGTCCTCCCCCTGATGACCATGTTTTTCAACGAATAAGAATAATGTGAGCACTATTGGTAGAGGGTCACACAAGGAACATTTTATTATTTGTTAATGGCCCAGCATTTTTGTATGAGAAGATATAAATATAAATATAAGGAAAACAAACCCCGCCCCCTAGCGGCCATGTTTCACATTTTTGATCCAATGGATCTCCTTTAAAAAAAGAAATTATAGCATGTATTGGGTCGACTATAGTGTTTTAAGACTATCGAAATTGTAATAATAAGCACGAATTGGTGCAAAGTCAGTACAATCAATTAACATTTGCTGAATGGTTAGCTTGCAGAGCAAGGCATACATTCAAGTATATCATCATTTGTAAAGAGCCAAGAATGTTTAAGTCTAGAGTGCCCAATTCGGAAACGAGCCTTAATAACCTATTCTCGACGAATGGACTTGTAAACGGGGTTCCATTCGCCAAGGATTGGTTTGATAAATATATCTGGCAATAAAAAAAATAGGATTTTAAGACATACAATCGTTTTTAGCTCACCTATGCACGAAGTTCGAAGATGGAAAATGCAAACTTGCCCTAAAACTTTACTACTCAAAATCAAGGCGTGTGACCTTCTTTTTGGTATAAATAACATGATTTTGAGTAGTAAAGTTTTAGGGCAAGTTTGCATTTTCTTTTTCTATTTTTAGCTCTCCTATGCACGAAGTGCAGAGTGAGCTATTGTGATCACATTTTGTCTGGCGTCCGTCCGTCGCGCGTCGTCAACATTTGAGCTTGTTAGCACTCTACAGGCTACATTGTGCATCCAATCTTCTTGAAAGTTTATCAAAACATCCATCTCCATCGAATCTTGGACAAGTTCGGAACTGGGCCATACGAGGTCAAAAACTAGTTCACTAGGTCAAATTGAAGGGAAATCTTGAGCATGTTGCAACTTTATCAAAATGTTTGTCTTAATGATATGTAGGTCAAGTTCGAACATGGGTCATGTCGGGTCAATAAGTAGGTCACTAGGTCAAATTGAAGGAAAATATTTTTAACACTCCAGAGGCTGCAAATTTGCATCAGCAGTTTGAATGTTTGTCTTAAAGATACGTCAAGTTCAAATATGGGTCATGCCGGTTCAAAAACTAGGTTTCTAGGCCAAATTAAAGGAAAATCTTGTCAACACTTTGGATGCCGCAGTTTCTGCTTAAGCAGCTTGAAATTTAGTCAGAATGTTTGTCTAAATGATATCTAGGCCAAGTTCAAATATGGGTCATGCCGGTATAAGAACTAGGTCACTAGGCCAAATTGAAGGGTAATC
This sequence comes from Serripes groenlandicus, assembly GCA_031761405.1. Lineage (NCBI taxonomy): Eukaryota > Metazoa > Mollusca > Bivalvia > Cardiida > Cardiidae > Serripes > Serripes groenlandicus. The sequence goes on from JASEVX010000013.1 coordinate 6,296,129, forward strand.
TTGTTAACACTCTGGATACTGCGAATTTTAACTTGAGCATGATGAAACTTTATCAGAATGTTTTTCTTGATGATATGTAAGTCAAGTTTAATCATGGGTCATGTTGGAAAATAGGTCACTAGGTCAAATTGAAGGAAAATCTTGTTAACATTCTAGAGGCTGCATGTTTTGCTACAGCAGCTTGACATTTAAGGAGAATGTTTATCTGAATGATATCTATGCCAAGTTTGAATATGGGTCATGTAGGGTCAAAACCTAGGTCACTAGGCCAAATTGAAGGGAAATCTTGTTAACACTTTGGATGCCTTATTTTTTGCTTCAGCAGCTTGGAATTTGGTCAGAATGTTTGTCTAAATTATATCTAGGTCAAGTTGGAATATGGGTCATATTGGGTCAGAAACAAGGTAGGTCAAGTTCGAATATGGGTCATATTGGGTCAGAAACAAGGTCAATAAAGGAAAATATTGTTCAAACTCCGGAGGCCGCATTTTTACTTTGAGCAAGTTGAAAATTTGTCGGAATGTTGTCTTGGTGATATCTAGTCCATGTTGGTATATGGGTCATATCAGGTAAAAAAATATAGATCACTAGGCCAAATGAAGGAAAATCGTGTTAACACTGTGGAGGTTGCATTCAGGTGTTTTTCATTGAAGTAGTACATTGTATAATTAAGGTGAGTGAACCAGGGCCATCATGGCCCTCTTGTTTTTTTCTTTTTTCTCTACAAGTTCTCATGCTAGGGCTTTCACATTTGGAATATAATTACATCTAATAACTGTCTTCATATTGTATGCTGAAGATGCTGAGAGTGACCTTCTTTTTGGGGTAAAAAACATGTTTTTTGATGTTAAAAGTTTTCGGGCAAGTTGCCATTTTGATATATTATTTTACTTTTAAGCTCACAACGAAGTCTCATGGTGAGTTATTGTGATAGCCTTTTGTCTGTCGTGCGTCAACATATTCTCCTCTGTAACCAGTGGGTCAATTGCAATGAAACTTCACAGAAAGCATCTGTGTTACCAAGAATATCTTAGAAATTAAGATATTATAGCTGATTGATCATGCAAAATAAGCAGATGGTTTTTGGCCTGGGGCCGTTTAGCCAATGGTCATAGTACTAAAGCCATTTTTTCGGAGTTGGCACCCTGCCAATTGCTATTAACACCCAACAACACATTTGAGGGTGAGACTGCGCAAGAAAAAAGGTTCATCATGAATTCAACAAAACTGCATTAAAAAGATAAAATCTCCCATAAAAATATCATTATAATGTTGATGGAACATCAGTGAAAAACTTAAGGCGTGAGTACTCCAATATAACAAATGCTTTAGAAATTAATGCGCCGAGAGGTCAAATATGGAAGCTTATTAACATTCTCGAAGTGAGACGGAAAAGTACAAAGAAGAAGTCGCTTGACAAAAGTGACGGATTTACCAGAGGGACCTGTAGGGCCCGTGCGACGAAAGATTAATGGTAAGCAAAGACGTCGCGTGACAAATGCAGTGGCAGATTTAGCGAGGGCCCGTAACCGACCACCCGACCCGACGTTCCCAGCTCCTCTATGTTTTAGCTCACCTGAGCACGAAGTGCTCAAGGTGAATTATTATACCCCCTTCGAATACGAGGGGGTATATTGGAGTCACTGTGTCGGGCTGTCTGTCTGTCTGTCGGTCGGTCGGAAGCCATATTTTGTCCGGCCTATTTCTCACAAACCACTGGGTGACATTCAATAAAAGTGTACATGAAGCTTCTATACCAAGAGGAGATGAGATGTGCATGTCCTAAAGGGGTTACAATTGCATGTTATTTTACAGAGTTATGACCCTTTTACTTATTAAATTATGGTGTAGGTCAAGGTGCTGTTTAGGGGTTATTTATCATCTTCAGTGATAGTTCTAGTTGTGATCGCCCTTAATCGGGCTTCCGTCGTCCGTCAACATCTTCATCTCAGTAACCAGTGGGTCAATTGGAATGAAACTTTACAGAAAGCATCCTCTCAATTACCTCACCAGAATTCCTTCAAATTGTTGGGGTCCATGCATAATTCTGGTTTCCATGGCAACCAAATGAAAAAAAAACACTAGAATTTTTCTTTTCCAAAACATGTTGGCCGATTTTTAAATAATTTGGTAGAAATGTTCCTTGGGTGACCCACTATCCGATTCCTTCAAGCCATGTTGATTGGTCAAAAAACATGGCCGCCAGGGGACGAGTCATTTTTGCCTTATATGACTATAGTGAAAACTTGAAAATGTCAGGCCGATTTTCAAATAATTTTGTAGAAATGTTCCTAGGGTGACCTTCTATCAGATTCCTTCAAGCCATCTTGATCGGTCGAAAACTATGGCGCCAGGGGGGCGGAGGCTATTTTGTCTTATATGGATATAGTGAAAATTTAAAATATCTTCTCCGACGAAAAGTGAAAACTTTAAAAACCTTTTCCTCTGAAATTGTCAGGCCGATTTTCAAATGTTCCTTGGGTGACCTTCTATCAGATTCCTTGAGGCCATGTTGATTGGTTGAAAATCATGGCCACCAGGGGACAGGGCTGTTTTGCCATATATGAAAACTATGTATCTAGCCGATTTTCAAATGATTTTGTAGAAATGTTCCTCGGGTGACTCTCAATTAGATTCCATCAAGCCATGTTGATTGTCTTAAAATATGGCTGCCCGGGGGTGGCGCTGTTAGCCGTATATTGGCTTAAGTAAAAACTTTAAAAATAGTCTTCGCCAAAACTATTTGGCCGATTTTCAAATAATTTTGCAGAAATGTTCCTTGGGTGACACTCTACGAGGTTCCTTCAAGCCATATTGATTAGTCAAGAAACATGGCCACTAGGGAGCGGGACTGTTTGGAGATTTAATGTTTGCCTAATGGAAGTGGAGCGATACTGGTCCTTTTTGGCCTCTTGTTTTTAGCTTACCTGACCACACAATAAGTTAATGGGGTTGACATGACAAATCACATTGCTTAAGTCAGGTGAGCGATCCAGGGCCATTATGACCCTCTTGTTTTGTTTTGCTATCCCATTCTTATATCATCTGCTCCAAGAATTCTTTAAACGATTTACCTCACTTCAGCAGCGGGCTACTACGACATTGGTGCTGTTCCCGCCAGTTGATATAGCACTTAAGAACGAGTCAGTAAACTTGAAAAGGTAAGACCTGCCATCGGACGATCCACTCCAGGTGTAAATCGAGTGCTGGAGGAATAAATGGGGTGGTGTATCACTCTTATCTTACCGACCAGTCAATCATTGACGACTTGAAGCGATCCGAATGTCCACACAATTAGTTGGCGATCACATTTTTGGTGACAAGTTGCGAGTTAGAAGAAAGAATTTCAACAATTGGCCTCGTGAAGTCCAACTGAAGATCATCAATGGCGAAGAAAATGCTTACAGGACTGTGCCTTATTAGTTGTGGATATCAACATTTATGTTTTCAAAAGTCTTCTACTGCAGATTCATATTGTTTTAAAAAGCATATTTATGAACTAAAAATGTAGCCTACCTAGTATCACTTAAACCCCAGTCACAATTACCTTGTAATAGGTTTGCGGCGGCATCTAGCTGTTTTTCTAGGCATCTACAGCCGGAACCCTTCGGGACTCCTTGCGGGCATCGAGTTACTTTAAACTCGGACTTAAAACCTCATCGCACATTAATCGGGTGAGCACTGGGCCGGAAATCATGCAGACATTGACCGGGGACAGGCCGGCGTCTGGCCGACCACCCACTGTGGCTCGCAGGTTATAAAAGCCGGCTCATCGCATCATTCATCCGATTATCCAGTCGCGCTCTTCACAGAAGGTAACAATTTAACACACAGTTTATCACAAAAGTGCCAGAGTAACATTACTACAAGATGCCCTAGAAAAGAAGGTTGGACTGAAGGAGAAGGAGAGGGTAGTACACTGTACCCACAAGAGAAGGAGAGTGACAGTGAAGAGAATGAGACCATGTCTCTCCTCTTCAGCCACCAATAACCAAGTTGTAGCGGAAGCGAGCAAACGCCAACCTCTCCCTCACCGGAGGACCCGATCGCGCTGTACAGGTGCCTACAAGCGCTGTGAAGGTATCAACGTGATTCTCGTCAGAATGTTTGCCTTAATGATATCTAAGTAAAGTTTGAGTATGGGTAAGAAACTAGGCTACTTGGCCAAATTGAAGGGAAACCTTGTTAACACTCTGGATGCTGCATTGTTGAAACTGTATCAGAATGTTTGCCTTGATGATATGTAGGCCGAGTTTGAATGTTGGTCATGTCTGTTTAATCAAAGCACTGCAAGTGCTCACAGCAAGGGGCTAACTGCAGATAACATTTGGACATGGATTTACCGATCCCAAAAGTCTAACTTGAACACTTTACATTAGCAATTTGTTAGTTAGCACTTTATATCCATATATTAAATGATAAAGGAGTAAAGCAAAACACTGTAAACACAGTATGATGGTCTATCGATATGCTAAAAGTTGGCATACACATGCGCATCTGCTATCTGGATAGTTTCTGCTTAGCACACCTCCTGGTTTACAATGGATTTTAGTCGTGTCTTTTTTTAATGCAATTAACACATATACATTTCATATCAAAATCACAATAACCAAACAATGATAATTATATTGAGAGTCCAATTTTACTTTCAAAGCAGAAATAAAATCCTGTGTTATCTACATTTTCTTCAGCGTGCAATGACTGAAATATTGTTAAAAGCGACGTAAAACATCATACAGACGATTTAATCATTTCTTAGTGTTTCACACCGCATAGGTGAATAGTTTTAAATGCATTGCTTTTGAATTCATTTTAAATCCCAACATTTTGAAAGAGTTTATTGCAGCGGTGTTAAATGACAATTGCACCACTGATATCGGCAATTTATAAGACAAAAAATATTATATTTTTCTTACAAAAAAATTATCTGCCCATAGCGGGAATCGAACTCAAGTCTCCTTTTTCACGGCCAAACATTCTAACCACTACGTTACGCGGCCACTACGATGGGTTTCATTTATAACATAATTATAAACCAATACACGAGTTAGCGGAAATATTTAGTATGAAACGTTTTATCTTGATAAAAAACAAATGTCATTTAAATCATTTGGGTTTTTTTTATAACTGGGACTTGACTACCTTATTCCGTCTGCTGAGGTTGTTCAGGTTAATTTTGGTTGAACATTTGATGTATTTACCTAGGAATCTAAAATGAAATACTCTAGTACTTAGATTCCAGATTAACGTTTCCGCTGATAATACATTTTATTCGAAAGGATTTTTGGAAATTACGACGCCTAGGCTCACTTGCACATTTATCGTATATGTGTTATATTTTGTCATCTGTTTATTTTATTATCATTTAAATAATTTGAATATTTGAGTATATATGTTATCATTGGAACTCATTTATCATAATTTGTTTTTGAGTCGGAATCGAAAAGTTACCTTTACTCCATTCGATTTACAATATTTAGGAATTACCAATGAACTTTACGCGCGATCAAGTATGTTGAAAGCGTAGAGATACATTTTAATTATTAATCATGTAATTCATATGTTTTAACATAAAAATTATTTCGAGTTATTCCTTTTGGGTTAGTGATGTCGAATCAAATCAATTTTCGGCTTCATATGTCAACAAGTTACCGCATTTTGATTTTTAGACAGGAACTATTGGCAGTTCAAGATGACCAACATGGAAATTAGCTGGCAACAGTCATTTCATTTTTAACAAAATATTCCACAAATCATCAACTTTCATTGACATTATGTACGATCTGCAACCACCAATACATCTATATGAAGTCGAGATGGTGTTCAGAAACGGAGAGCTGATGTAGAAAGACAGATGTGAAGTAATTCCATGCCGATATCGTAAAAGCTCTGTCTAGATTCCAGTCTCGAAATGATGCGTCGTTTCGAAAATTAGCTACTATAGCAATTGGCTCTAAAGAGCCCCTTGCTAAAAACCAAGTCACTAGGCCAAATTATAGGAAAATCTTGTCAACACTGTAGAAGCCACATTTTTTAAAATTTGGTTAGAATGTTTATCTTTGTGATATCTAGGCCAAGTTCGAATATGGGTCTTGCCGGGTTAAAAACTAGGTGACTAGGCCAAATTGAAGTAAAATATTGTTAATAATCTGGAGGCCGCATTTTCTGCTTCAGCAGCTTGAAACTTTGTCAGAATGTTTGTATTGGTGATCTAGTCCATGTTCGATATCGGGTAAACAAAAATAGGTCACTAGGCCAAATGAAGCAAAATCTTGATAACACTCTGGATGATGCATTTTGAACTTTTGTCAGAATAATTGTCTTGATTAGTTTTGCATTGTTCAAACACTTTTTCGTAGTCTAGTACATGATTAAGAGAATTATTTCTACTTTATGGAAGTTGATTAAACATTGACATATTTCATAAATATAATAAGGCAGAAACTTCAAAATAATCTGCCTAAACCTGCTGTCATATTTTCCTTTGATTCTTTATGTCTTAAATGTGTATACTTGTGAGCTCTTGCACTCAGGTGAGCGCACGCGCGCACACACAACGGACAATTGGCCATGACATGAGCTCGACTGGCTTTCAGCCATTGAAGCTAAAAATTGAGAAGTCTTATATATAATTTATTTATTTATTATTCTTGCAATAGAATCTAAGCATGGTACTAGGGACTACATACCGGTACTCTATACCATGATATGTCCATTCACATTGTCCCTTACTTTTGATTCCTGTATAACAGAAGAATTGAAAACAGTAAAAAGAGAAAACGACTTATCCCTGCATGGCTCAGCTGATGACTGCTTTAATATAAAGGAAAACTAGTGACATCTTGTTTGTAATATGTTATGACCAATACAAAATCATGGGAGAGGTTTATCCAATGAACAGTTCTTTAAAATCAGTCATAAGCCAAGGAAAGGTAGCCCTTTCCCCATGGCTTTCAAGTTTTTCAACCAGTCAATATGGCTTGAAAAATCTGACATATAAAGGAAACTAGCCCCATACAGTTGCAGCCATGTTTTTACAACCCATCAATATTGCCTTAACAAATTTGTTAAATGTCCCCCCAACGAAAACCAATACCAATTTATCTGGAAATTGGACTGGTAAACCAAAGGGACAGTTGATTAATTGGTATTTAGCGCTGACAGTAAGGAGAATTACAGTCAAACCTGTGAGAAAGACCACCTGTAAACAAAGGTCACCTGTGAACAAAGACCACCTGTAAACAAAGGTCACCTGTACACAAAGGTCACCTGTAAACAAAGACCACTTGTAAACAAAGACCACCTGTAAACAAAGACCATATAGTTCTCTTCACATGAATCATCTTTAAACACAGGTTTGACTGTACTCTGAATTGTCTCATTTCCCCACAATATGATTCATTATGTAGATGATGAGTATTAATTCTTCAAAACCTCTCTGTATATCTTTAATTGGCTGTTGACAGGTATAAATTATTCAATTAGGGAGGGACGAATAAAACGCAAAAAACTATAAAAGCAATTTCATAAAGATAATTTGCACAGTACTTTAGAATTCCCTTTTAGAATTCCCTATTATAAGTCAACTCTCGAGTATGAATTGTGATTCTTTTAACAAAAGTAAACGTAACTTTATTGAATTTTCAATTGAAAATTTACAGGATTGGTCTGAAGCAAGTATGCAAGACTGATTTGATCAGTTTTAAGGATCAAATTTTTAAAATTATCAAATTAAAAGCCATAGAAAAATCTGTAATTCACAGTGCGAAATGTTCACTTTAATAATGTTACTCTTATAGTTTTAAAGATACTTGTGTTGTATGCGGTCTCTTATCCAATTTCATTAACTTTAATCTAGATGTACATGTAGTAAAGGCATTCATAACAAGCATTGGCGGCCGCTGCTTTTTCTCCTAATAATTTTTCTGTCAAGCCAAAATAGTATTTCCACACAAATTTCACGACGTAGTTATTCCAGAGCAGCAAGTAGCTCAGGTTTCGTTCGTCTCCGCCTGTTTCATTCGAAGCACCACTGGTACAGACGTACACGGTATCATTCCAAGTTCTGTGACGACCATGGTTATAAACTCAGGTGGGGTAAAGTCATACACAAGGTTAAGGAGTGTTAGTGAGTTGTGTGTGCGCCAGTCTGATAAATATGCAGGTTTTCCTATTTCTACCAAGTCGTCAGGATCTCCTGTAATATAAAGAAAAAATGAACTCTCTCAAACTTACAACAAATCTCTGCAACAGACGACTTTGAAAACATTTAGGTAAAATATGGAAACAACTGAAACGATAGGAACATGATGGTTCTGTATTGGTCACCAGAGTTATAAATTTGAGTTATAAGGAAAATATGCTGCTTAAAGACTGTTCTATTCAAAGCTCTAGTAGTCAACTAGTGCAGCAAGGCGGAACAGTTTCAACATTTAAAGGAACATTTACATGAATTTCTATTGAAATTTGGCATGTGGTTTAGAAGTAGTCCTTCAAAGAAGGACAGTGGTGCAGAGGTAGAGCGTCGGCCTTCAATGATGAGCGTGTTCTGATTTTTCCACACAGACGGCGCAAGTACTGGTTAAGTCTCCAGGAAGCAGACATCGCGCATGATAAAATAATATAAGCTGAAAGCTTGTTTCGCAAACGATGTAAAATAAATAATTTAAACTTAAAGAGAGACGTCACATATGCTCATTTTCTGTCTGTATTAGAGGCATCAAAGCATGTCAGTACCATGAACAGACAATCCCTGATACAACAAATCTGCAACAGACAACTTCAAAAACATCAAGGAAAAAATATGGAAAATCTCTTTTCATGAAAGAACAATTTTTTAATAGAGTTGAAAGCAATGTTGCAAAAGAAGATATTTCTGCATCCGGCACAATGTTTTCAAAGCGTTACCCCCCAACTTTCCAAATTACAGCAAATCTGCGGCACTCCATTTTGAAAACATAAAGACACAAATAGGAAAACATTCTGTAACAAGAAACCGCTGAAGACGGTAAGGCCAGATTGTCGGCAATTTGACCTTGAAAATTGACAAACCAAGGTCAAAGTCAAAGTAACCATAGAAATCAAAAGAACTAGTTTCAAGTTTGTAACCCTTTCAAGTGCTAAGATTTTGCCTCAACCTGAAACTTTAACCAAAATGTTGACAGACAGTCAGACATCGCCAATCTATAGACCTATAGATCGGAATTGCTAGAGCAATCCGGCCAATTAAAAGTACAGTTTTTAATAGTCATTTTTAGCAATTTATCCTTTTGCAAAAATGTTTTCAAAAGTTGTTTGTTGCAGAGGTGTCAGAAAGGATGTTCATGTGGGAAGCAGTAAGATACTTACCAAGTTCATTAAATACAAATGAGTCTGTTTGGACCCTATCACAGAATTTGTAGGTTTCACAACAGACTAGCACAGGTACGTTGCTAGATTTAGCAATCATAGAAATGAGTGAACTTCCTACTCGAGACATCACAAAACCGTTCGCTAACAGTCCATGAGCACCAAGGAATACCTTTGTGGCCTGGAAAAAAATAATGGGTGGAGAATTTCTGACGCCTCCGCAGCAGACGGCTTTATGAAAACATAGTGACAAAAGAAGAAATTGCTCAAAACGATCAATTTCTCCTTTTTTGACACAATGTTTTCCACTTTTAGACATAGTTTATTCATTCAATTATAGAGATTTTTTATTATTTGACAAAAAATGTACAATGTGGCAAAAGGAGAAATTGCTCGTTTTGAGCAATTTAGCCTTCTGTTACGATGTCTTCAAAAGTCGTCTGCTGCAGATGCGTCAAAATTTGTCTATAGGTGGGAAAGGGTTGATGTCTAATTACTTTGAAATGAACTAAGAAACAAAATGCTATAACTGGACAATTGGAAGTATAATTTTAACATTGACTGAAAATATTGTGGAATGCATGTTACATGTCAAAAATTTGTAGACTGTTAAACATTTGCACGCAAGTCATAAATTTGTTGACTTAGATATTTGCACGTCATAAATTTGTTGACTGTTAGACATTTGCACGTCATAAATTTGTTGACTGTTAGCCATTTGCATGTCATAAATTTGTTGACTGTAAGACATTTGCAAGTCAAAAACTTGTTGACAGTAGTACATTTGCACTTCAAAAATTCATACACTGTTGGGATATTCTATGACAAAAACCTGACTACAGATATGTCAAAATTCATCTTCATCAGGGAAAAAGAAAACAGTAACTATGTTCTTCCCTCAATTAGATCTCTAAACTCAATTTTGAATTCAGACTTCATTCCGGAATATTTCCAAAATATGGGTAATGTCTCTGCTTCCTGTTATGTGATTTGGTTAAAAATAGTCCAGATTTTAACATAATATAACATGATTAACATTTGTGTTGAGTCGATTCAAACAAGACAAATACGTTGTTGCAAAAAGTAGACTTAGAATGCTGCATTATTATTCCTTAACTCCTCTTAACCCTTTTTCTCCGACGCCTCTGCAGCAGACGGCTTTTTCAAAACATGGTGACAAAAGAAGAAATTGCTCAAAAACAAGCAAAAGAGCAATTTCTTCATCTGCCACAATGTTTTCAACTTTATTCCATAAATGTCTTTTTATTTATAGATCTAGTTTCCATAGTTTTTATTTAATGTTTTCAAAATCATCTGTGAAATATTTGTTGTATGTGGGAGAGTTTTAATACTGACAAAATGAAGTGCACAACTAAACCTGTATCCTGTTATATGCAACTTATGACAATACCAGCAAACAATCAAGATCAAGATTAGCATGCAGTCTAATCTTGGTCGACATTGATTGCCTCTCTTACACTCACATTTAGCAAAACAAGAGAGCCATGATTGCCCTGGAATCGCCAATCTTTTTAAAGTTTTGACTATATGCAAATTCGGCAAAACAGCCCAGTTGCCATGTTTTTGACCAATCAACATCGCTTGAAGGAATCTGATAGAGGGTCAGCCAAGGTACATTTCTACAAAATTATTTGAAAATCGGCCAGACACTTTCGGAGGTGAAGATTTTTAAAGTTTCCACTATGACCATATAAGGCAAAACAGCCCCGCCTCATGGCGGCCATGTTTTTTTACCAACATTATTTGAAAATCGACCTTACACTTTCGTCTGAGAAGACTTTTTTAGTCTCCACTATATCCATCAAAGGCATAACAGCTCCGCTCCCTTGCGGCATGTTTTTTTACTAATCAACATGGCTTGAAGGAAACCCAAGGAACATGTCTTCACAATTATTTGAAAATTAGCAAACCAGTTTGGGAGGAGAAGAATTTTAAGTTCTTTTAGTTTGGTAACCATGGAAACCAGAATTATGTATGAGTCCAAAAAATTTGAAGGAATTCTGGTGAGGTCATTGAGAGAATACTTTCTGTGAAGTTTCATCCCAATTGACCCACTCTTTACATGTTGACGCATACCAGACAAATGGCGATCACAATAACTCACCTTGAGCACTTCTTGCTCAGGTGAGCTAAAAGGCCGCACCCCCTGGCAGCCATGTTCTTTTACCAATCAACATGGCTTGAAGGAATCTGATAGAAGGTCACCCAAGGACCAATACTAAAAATGTTTTTGAAAATCGGCCAACCAGTTTTGGAGCAGAAGAATTTAAAAAACAAAATTGTTTGGTTGTCAAGGAAAACATTTCTACAAAATCATTTGAAAATCAGCCTTACATTATCGGACAAGAAGACTTTTTCAGTTTCCAATATAGCCATATAAGGCAAAAAGCTACGCCCCCCTGGTGGCCATATTTTTTTACCAATCAACGTGGCTTGAAGGAATATGATAGAGGGTCACCAAAGGACCAACCGTTTGGTTGCCATGGAAAACAGAATTCTGCATGGATCCCAAAAATATGAAGGAATTCTGGTCAGGTCATAGAGAGGATGCTTTCTGTGATGTTTCATTCAAATTGACCCAGAGGAGAAGATGTTGACGGACGAAGCACACTGCACGCTGGACAAAAGACGATCACAATAACTCACCTTGAGCACTTCGTTCCCAGGTGAGCTTATTAAAAATAAGAATATTTCAAGGATATACATCACAAGTTTCCAAGGACTGTGAAACCTTTCTGACAATCAACAAATCTGCAGCAGACAACTTTGAAAACATATAGGCAAAAATGTCAATCATCTCTTTAAATGAACATATACTATTTGAAAAGAGTTGAAAACATTGTGGCAGAAGGAGAGATTGCTCATTATTTGTCACAATGTTTTCAAGTTGTCTGCTGCAAAGGCATCAACGTTTGACATAAGTCACTGTAACAAGCATCATTCACGCTAGGAAACACATGAGTTAGTGAACTGACTGCCGTGATATGACTGAAAAATTGTTGAAAACAGCATTAAGCCCCTATCAATCAACAATGCAGAGGCGTCAGAAAGTGTCTGTATGGGGAAAAGGGTTGAACATGTGGGTGGAGCCTGATTGGTTCTTACCTCTGTCATGACATAGGAAACTGCGTTAATGAGAACATAGGAACATTTGATTCCCTCTTTGACTAGCCGTCTTAAAAATTCTTTACCTGAAAGGCATAATTGATCATTTAACTCTTTCCCTCATACAACAATTCTGCAGCAGATGACATGGTACATATTTTGTAAAAAAATAGAAAATCTCTATAATTGAATGGATAACCTATGACTAAAAGTGGAAAACATTGTGGCAAAAGGAAAAATTGCTCGTTTTGAGCAATTTCTTCTTTTGTCACTATGTTTTCAAAAAGCTGTCTGCTGCAGAGGCGTCAGAACGCGTCTATACGAGGGAAAGGGTTAAATCTATGAACCCACCAACACAGGGTTTGAAGGCAAAAAAAGGACTTCACCCTTTCCCACATACCACAAATCTGCAGCAGACGAATTTGAAAATGTCTAGTCAAACATATATCGAAATTCTCTATGAATGAAAGGTTTTCTTACTCATCTCATTTTGACCCTATGTTTTTGGTACCCAAAAGAAATTACTTACCGAGACAATTCTTTCGAGCTACCACAACGTAGGTCTTGAAGGTGAATTAGGTATTAAACCCTTTCAGATGCCCCTGCTGCAGAAGGCTTTTTGAAAACATGGTGACAAAAGAACAAATTGATCAAAACGAGCAATTTCTCCTTTTGTCAGTCACCATGTCTTCAACTCTATTCAATTATTGTACATTCATTTGAAGGGAGTTTCAAAAATAATTCTGGTATGTTTTTAAAGTCTTCTGCTACAGATTTGTTGTATGTGGGAAAGGGTTAAGTCAGATGCCCCTGCTGCAGAAGGCTTTTTGAAAACATGGTGACAAAAGAAGAAATTGATCAGGGTTAAGTCCATAAAAAAACGCTGCATATACACTCACCACCAATACAAATCTAAAATAAACATGTTTTAAAAGTTCTCCTATCACATGGAGTACGATGTGCAATTAAATTCCACTGTAGATCTTGAGAATTTTTAATGAAGAAAAGGTGGTCTAGTTTTACTCAAGTATCACAACTTTTATATCTAAATGCTTTTTGAGCACACTTTTGCAAATCTATCATACTTTCTGCAAAGATTGTGTTTGATAAAATACGCAGATTTGCCAACTTACAAATGAGAAAGAGTTTATACATATCTGGCAGTATTTGGATGCATTGGCAGCAGACAGACAGAAGGAGAAGTTTCTCATAATGAACAACTTTCAACAATGCTTTTGAACAACTTTCAACAATGCTTTCAACTCTTATACTTTTGCCTTAATGTTTTCATAGTCCTCTGCTGCAGATACCTCCTACAAGTTGAGTTAAGTATGTATTACCTTCCATCTTAGGTCTGCTGTCTGCAACAATAACTCTGAATCTTTTCCCATCTTTGTGGGCATCACACAGAATTCTTCTGATTAAGGAAGAACTGAAATTAAAATATTGATTGTTTGGTGTTTTATGCTGCTTTCAACAATTGTTCAGTCATATCACGGCGTTTCCTGGGTAAGTTGCCATTACTACTGGTCCATTTATCCTGACACCATCCAGTCATACATAATGCTTACCCTGTAACCCCAAGCGCCAAGGACGGCAGCCATTACTACCATTTTTTAAGTCTTTGGTATGACCCATCTTAGGATCAAACCCACGACCTCCTGCATCCGAGCGGACTCTTTACCACTACACTACCGAGGCAGGTTTTTAAAATAAATACCCATGTGTAAAGTCTATATTTGAACAAGCATATGTCTATACTTTATTGTCGATTCTGAAAACAGGGTGACAACATACTCTCTCCCCAACAACAGTCCTGGTGAGCGTAAAATGTTTTATTGATTGAATTATTTGGATTTTAACAATCTTTTATTACAGTTAAACAGTGATATCACAGCAGCCATTGCACATATTATTTGTTTCCTGCCTTTCTCATACCAGTACACCACACACACCCAATTCTTTTTGGGCATCTAGTTTCCGTCCCAATTGTTAAATTGGAAATGTCCAGCTGCAGTTCAACATTTTCATTTAACAAGAATATTGGATGGACCACATGTGTCGCATGGCAATAGGTCAGTAAAGTATGTAAATGCTTGATGGACAGACCATGGAGAAACTTATGTGATCCCTTTGTGTCAACAGACAACACAAATGTTTTTGACAATTTTTAATTCATGAATATAATCCGACGTTTAATCAATACTTACCACGAATAAACAAGTATTACATCACCATCTGCTATTTTTGACGAGGCTTCAACAGAGATTGCTTGTGCGGCCAACAAAATTCTCTCCCGTATAAAATCATCTATATATTCATGTAAATTCTTTTTAGCCTGAAAAGAATAATTAAACCTCGTAATAATTAAACGATTTTCCACATACAGACACAAATTGAAACAATTGTGACAAATAGAGAAATTGCTCATAATAAGTACTATCCACTTTTACCACAAAGATTTCTATCGCCGCTTTTAACATTATTTCAGTTATATCACGGCAACAGTTCACTTACTCATGATCCCTGGGTAAACAAACCAGTACTAGGCTAGAAAATGTGTCTTTCCCCAAGGGCACTCCACCATGACAGTAGTGCCGAGACAGGGGATCGAACCCGGGACACCCAGTTTCAAATCCCCGATGCTTATCACTCGACCACAGCGGATTCCTTAAGTTTTTAAAAAAGAAATTCCTTATGGTTTTCAAAATTGTCAAACGCAGATTTGTTGTATCACTATGTGAAATAGTTAGTGCAAATTACAATATTTATCAATTAGTTTTTGTTTTAATATAGAAACATCTCATATCAGCAAACAAACATGCACACAAGAGCTTTCAATCCACTTCCACTTCGCACTTGTGAGAATATAAATAGTTTCTTTTTCAATGTTTTAAAAAGTCTTCACAAAGTTGTCTGTGTGACAGTGTCATCGAAAGGGATGAAAGCAGATGCAGCAGGTGTCTTTAGAAAATATTGTAGAGATGGAAAGCTATTGGGACACCATTTTTAGAGTCTGTAGTATGACCCAGACCCAGTTAAGGATCAACCCACAATCTCAGCCCCTGAGGTGGGCATTCTACCACTTCAACCACAAGGCTTTTTTCCCAGTAGAAGTCACTTAAAATGTCATATGTCAATTTAAGGCTAACAGCCCTGCCTCAGGGCAGGCCATATTTTAAGGAATCTGAAAGAGTCACCCAAGCAACATTTCTTCAAAATTATTTGAAATCGGCAAATACTTTCGTCGGAGAAGATTTTTTAAGTTTTCACTATAGCCATATAAGGCAAAACAGCCTGCCCCTTGGCAGCCATGTTTTTCAACCAATCGACATGGCTTGAAGGAATCTGATAGAGCGTCATCCAAGGAACATTTCTACAAAATTATTTGAAAATCAGCCGAACAAGTTTTGGAGGAGAAGAATTTTAAAGTTTCTTCTTCCGTTTGCCATGGAAACCAGAATTGTGGATGGATTCAAAACATTTGAAGGAAATTAGGGAGAGAGGACATTGAGAGGATGCTTCCTATGAAGTTTCATCCCAATTGGCCAAGTGGTTAGGGAGCAGAAGTCGTTTGAAGCAAAAAGTTGATGCATGCATGCATGCCATGCACGGATGCACAATCGACAATTCGCCAGCATGACATAAGCTTGACTGGCTTTTCAACTTACAGATTTTTTTTGATGCCTCTGCAGCAGAGAACTTTTGAAAGGAGTGTGAAAAAGGAGATTGCTAATAAAGTGTAATTTCTCCTTTTGCATGATGTTTTCAACTTTATTCAAATATTGTTCTCTCATTTGTGGAGTTTCCATCTATATTTTCACCAAATGTTTTCAAAGTTGTCTGCTGCTGATTTGTTGTATGTGGGAAAGAGTTAACCCTTTCTCACTTACAACAAGTCTGCAGCAGACAACTTTAACAAGAGGGGCCATGATGAGCCTATATCGGCTCACCTGATTTAATAGAACTTCAAGTTCAATAGATTTCAAAGTATTTACTATATACATATAAGGAAACAAGCAACCCCCATGTTTTTTCAACAGATCATAATAAATTGAACAACCTTGCAAAGAGTCACCAAGGAACATATGTGCCAAATTATTTTTAAATCGGGCCCGTGATTTAGTACAAGAAGATTTTTTTAAGTTTTCACTATATATTACATCTAAGGAAAACAAGCCCCACCACCTGGCGGCCATATTTTTCTTCAGATCGGAATAATTTTAACAATTTAGGTAGGGGTCACCCAGGACATATGGGCCAAATTATTTTTAAATCGGGCAGGTGCTTTTGGACAAAGAAGATTTTAAATTGTTACATGCACATATAAGGAAAACAAGGCCCTACCCACGGCGGCCATGTTTTTCAAGCGGATCAAATTATTTTGAAACAACCTTGGTAGAAGGTTCCCCAAGGAACATTTGAGCCAAATTATCTTTAAATCGGAGCTAGTACCTTTGGACAAGAGGTTTTTTAAAGTTTTTGCAATTTTCTGATGCCGCAGCAACCTAAAGTTCTACATGGAATTGAATCTCTTTGAACAACTTTAAAAGAGGACATCTAATGAACATTCCTGTGAATTTATTTTGAAATTGGTCCATTGGTTTAGGAGGTGAAGAGGGAAAAAGTGAACAGACGGACGCGGACGAAAAGCGATCCACAATAGCTCACCTCGGCACTTCGTGCACAGGTGAGCTTAATATGTCTACTAAAATTATGGAAAATTTCTATTTTTAGGTATAATTACTGAAAAAAGTTGAAAACTTGTGGGCAAAATGAGAAATTGCTCTTTTGTCACAAAGTTTTCAAAGGTCGTCTGCTGCAGAGGTGTCAGAAAGCTTCTGCATAGAGGGAAAGGGTTAACTGTTATGCACTCACTCATCGTCCGTTATGTTGCCTGGCGTTTGAGAAATCTGCATTTAACATGTTTGATTGCGTTTCCCATACTCACTGAAAGGGGTCTACACTGGTTCAGAAAACTGAAAAAAGGAATATGACATAAAATACTTCATAGATCCAAAACACAGTCACAATCTATAGTTTCAACCCTTTCCTATATGCAGTAGAATTCATTGTATCTCCAGGAGACGGCGCTTAAAAACATTGCAGAACAAGATGTGTTTGTGAAACACTGATGCCCCCCGAATGGCAGACATCTAGGTCAAAGGTCAAGGTCGCAAGGTTAAACATTTTGGTACTGACAGAAAGGTCAGTCACAAGGAATACACATGTGAAATATGGTACCGTACTGTTATGGTTCAAAAGTAGTGGTCAAGGTTAAGTTTTTTTCGACAGACAGACAAAGAGACAGACAGACGGACAGACCAAAAACTAGATGCCCCACCGAATCAGTGATTCCGGGGGCATAAAAAGGGGAAATGCTCATAATGAGCAATTTCTCTTTTGCGATTACATTATTAACTCCTTTCAATAATTATATGTTCCTTTATAGAGAATTGTCGCAGATATTCTGTATGATGAAAAGAGTAACCATTACAACAGTGTCCCTGCTAGCTAACGAGATAGCATTCGATTTTCACCTTTTAACCCTTTCCACATACAGGCACCCAGATGACAGCAGATGACTATTGAAAAACATTGCGACAGAGGCGAGCTCGCTTAGAACAAGCTTTTTCTACTTTTGCCATAATGTTTTCAATCATTATACTTTCATTAATAGTGTTTGTCCACACTTTGCCTAGATGATTTCAAAGTTATCTGCTGCTGATTTTTGTATGAGGGAAATAGTCTATCAAAGCAATACAGCTTAAAACTAGAACTATCACTGAAGATGTCAATACCCCAAAACAGCACCTTGACTCAAAATATGGCTTCAACCGGCCAACAAAAGGGGCCATTAACTCTGTAAAATAACATGCATTTGTAAGACCTTTATGATATGCACGAGTCTCCTCTTGTAGCTTCATGTAAAATTTAATTGAATTCCATCCAGTGGATTGAAAGAAATAGGCTGGACAAAATATAGCTTCTGACCGACCAACAACTTAATAAGTAAAAGGGCCATAACTCTGTAAATAACATGCAATTGTAAGACATTTAGGAGTATGCACATAACCTCTTGGTATAGAAGCTTCCTGTAAAATTTTATTGAATTCCACCCAGTGGTTTGTAAGAAATAGGCCGGACAAGATAAGGCTTCCGACCGACACAGTTGACTCCTATATACCCCCCTCCCAAAAAACTTTGTTTTTATGGGGTAAAATAAAGTACCGTAATTTGTAAATCTATTGTTATCGTAGCTGCAGCAACTTTTGACACATTATGAGGCATCTTAAGCAGGAGGTGTTTTAACCTTTTCCCACATGCAGATGCATTTTGATGCATAAAAGCTTTTGATAACAATGAGGCAAAAGGTAAATGGTATATAAAGAGTATCTATTTTTTTATTTTTCCATATATTTCCCATCCCAACCTTTTTTTTCACACAATAAAATTTTCATTTAATGCCCTCTATATCCTCAGTTTGTTTGTCTTGATGTTTTCAAAACATAAAATTGCATAAGTTTAGTTGTTCATGGGAGAGAGATAAAGACAAATGTTTCCCAAGTTTTAGCATTGACGATTACCATCTATTTTATTTGACTTACCTTAGTGTATGGTTTTTATTTTTATACCACCCAAGATCTCGACAGAAGTCTCTTTAGCTTGGAGTAGTATAATCAAGAATCATCCATGTATTAAAACAGAGATAAATAGTAAGAATGTTTTCAAAGACATTGAGACCAGGCCACAAACAAGAGTGCAAGATCGCCCTAAATCGTGATCAGCCTGATATTTTAAAGTATTTACCCTAAACGAGCTCCTATGTATACAAGTGATCCCCAGGATGACGCATTTTTGACACACTAGGGCATATAATTTGACCTTATCTAGTAGAGTTCACTAGATGAAGTAGATTTCAAATATCAACTTTTAAACAAGTTTTGTGAATGTTTTTCCCTATACAAGTAAAATATTATGTAAAAACAAGTACCCAGGATGGGGCCATATTTTTACACCAGGGCTATAATTTAACAATCTTGGTAGGAGGTCCAACTAGATTGAAGGCTACATACCAAATATCAAAAGCCGGGGGGGGGAAATTCTCACCTCAGACAAGAGATTTTTAAAGTTTCTCCCTATACGAGTCTTCAAAAACAAGTGACCCCCGGGGTAGGAGTCATTTTTTACCCAAGCGGCTATAAATTGAACAATCTTGTAGAGGTCTCAATAGGATGACTACATACTCACCAATATCAAAGGACTGGGCATATCTGACTTTTAGGACAAAAGCGATATGTAAGGTTTTTTTACCCTATACAGAGTCTATGTAAAACAAGTGACCCCAAGGGCGGGCCATTTTGTTTTTACCCTAGGGCTATAATTTGAATAATCTTGGTAGAGGTCACTAGTGTAAAGCTATATACCTAATATCAAACGCCTTGCCCTTCTTACTTTTAGACATTATGATTTTTAAAGTTTTTTCCCTATACAAAGTCTATGTAAAACAAGTGACTCCCTGTAGGGAGGGGCCATTTTTGACCCCAGGGCTTAATTTGAACTATCATTGGTAGAGGTCCACTAGATGATGCTACATACCAAATATCAGAGTATTGTGGGGCCTCTACTTTCAGGACTACATCATCATTTAGTTTTGTAAATTTCCCACCTTTTTTGTTGCGCTTGGCTAACTAAGAGTCTTATGAAATTCAAATCCTTTGAAAGAATGTTGAAAGTGGGCCACCAAAGGGAACATTCCTGTGAAGTTTGCTTGAAATTGGTCTATGGTTAAGGAGGAGATGATGTTTTAAAGCTATAAGTTAATGACAGACTGACAGAGATAGAGTAGTGATCAGAATAGCTCACCTTGAGCCATTTGGCTTAGTGATCTAAAAACCTAGATAAAAGTGAATCGATAGACTTTAATAGTTCATGATTTTTTAGATCTTTCCCCACATACACCAATCTGCAGCAGATGTCTTTGAATGTCATCTTGAAAAAAATATTGGGAAATCTCTATATCAAATTCATAAGTTTTAGAATAACGGTAAAATGTGCCAATAGCCGATGGAAGCCACCCTGAGCTAGGTTAACACATAGGTACGCAAAACGGTACATACGTACCCCGTCAGCACTTCTATATGTAAGTTTCCTCTTTGTTTCATATATTGTTGTTGTTAAAGAGTATAAAGTCGTTCAGGAATCTAAGTTGTTAAAGGAATAATGGGAAACTATGAAAATTGCAATAACACTCGCATAAATTGACGAAATCCGAGGAATGTGAACATGATCTCTGACACATGATTAACTAAGAAGCCATATACAAAATTTCCGGTCAATAGCTCAAAGTATGTAGGAAAAAAGTGCGGAAAACCAAAATTTCTAAGTCCAAAAAGGGGCATAACTCATTCAAACATTGACAAAATTCGAGGAAATGTGAACTTTATCTGTGACACATGATTTACAAAGCATTTTACAAGAACTTGTCAGCAATAGCTCAAAGTATGTAGGGAAGACAAAGTGCGGAGAAAACCAATATTCTAGTCCAAAAAGGGTATAACTCATTCTAAACATATTGACGGAAATCCCAGGGAAATATGAACTTGATCTAGTGACACAGCACATACAAGCCTTATACAAAATTTCTAGCTCAATAGCTCAAAGTATGTAAGAAAGAAGTGCGGGGAAAACCCTGGACGGATGGACGGTACGACGGACGGAGGGGAGGGATGGACATGACCATACCAATAATACGTACCGTTTTTAAAAAACGGACGTATAAAAACAACAGACATCGCGCTGTGGTCGACAAGGACACCAATTGATCACATTTTTTCATTAGCTTTTTTCAAACAAACACCAATGTTTGGCGATCTGAGAAGAATTTCGGTGGGGTCACGAAGGTCGTTAGCAAGCATTGTACTATCCTCATGAGTAGTACGAGGCAAAGACACTGCGAAATGGTGACATTTGCAACAGTGAATTCATCGCGCCCTCACCACCACCCTTGTGTGCTGCCACGTCCCACCAAGAGTTGAATCCTATGGCATTTGTCAGGGCGATGAAAGATGATTCCCCACTGTGCGCGATTGAACCACCGTCATCAGATGGGGCTCCAGTGTGCCCTTATGGATGTTCTTATGAGTGTTCCCACTGTTTATGGGAGTTCTTATTATAATCCATGGCATGTTCTTAAGCTTTTGCTACACTCCTTATGGTGACTATCACATTTTCTTATTGTCTCTACCTCCTACTATGAGAATCTGGCATTTCA
>JASEVX010000013.1:6318076-6383597 GCA_031761405.1 Serripes groenlandicus
ATTTCAGAAAATATGACCAGCTTATTATAGTCGCCGTTATCATGTGGTAGAAACAGCTTGAGGTCGCCTCGCACTCGCGATACACATAGAAGACTTGTGGTAGGAACGCCATGAGCGTGGTTAGTGCGCCACAGGATTGCCGTTGCCAAGCCCATAGATCTCAATAGAAAGGCCATGAGCACGGAGAGATTGCACTGGTCGTAGTAAAAGCTTTTTTTTTTTCAAGTTTGAAATTATCTGAATCTTATTCTTGCATTTTGTTCACGTCATGATTAAATGGTCTTATTTTTCATGTCAAAATATTATAAAGTACTGTTCTAGGCAAGTTTTTTTTACTTGATAAGTTACAGCATTATGGTTTGACCCAGGTTTGAGCTAACGATCTTCAGTTTACATGTGAAAAATGTGCACCCCCCCCCCCCCCCCCCCCCCCCCCCTCCACCCCCCAACAAACAAAGACGAGTGTAAGGTGGAGGGCACTATAGTATACCATTTTCAAAGCTGCAAGGAGGGCAATACATCTTGCATTTGAGCCACTGATTACTCCCTCTGCATACTGAAGTCCTAAACGTATTATGGCTGGATGCATTGCATTGCTTGAAAATCTGAAAAAAATATGTCTTTGTGACAAAGTTTATTTCAAAAGAAGTTCAAAGGTCAAGGTCAAAAGATAAATAATTTTGGTATCAAAGGTCTTGTTACACAGAATACACTTCATATTAAACCTTTCCCACATGCAAAAAATCTGCAGCAGACGACTTTGAAAACAGAGTGACAAAAACCTGAAAAATCTCCATAAAATATAGCTTAATTGTTTAATAAAGTTGAAAACATTGTGGCCAAAGTTGAAATTGCTCATCATGAGAAATTTTACCTTTGGCCACAATGTTTTCAAGAGTCATCTGCTGCTATTGCGGCAAAATGCCTCTGCAGGTGGGAAAGGGTTAAAAGTCAGATCCACAGTGAGTCAAAGGTTACGGCAAACATTTAACCCTTTCCAACATATTGTCGAAAACTAAACTGCCACTTTTCATTTATAACATGAGCAATCATTTCTGGTAAACATTACTGTTAACCCTTTCCCTCATATATACGCTTTCTGACGCCTCTGCAGCAGACGGCTTTTAGAAAACATAGTGACAAAAGAAGAAATTGCTCAAACAAGCAATTTCTCCTTTTGCCACAATGTTTTTCATTTTTAGTCATAGGTTATTCATTCAATTATAGAGATTTTTTCCATTTTTTGACAAAATATGTTCAAAGTCGTCTGCTGCAGAATTGTCGTATGAGGAAAGGGTTAACTAAACTGAATAAACTCACTGTAAAGACTGGGTTAAGGACACTTCCCTCTCATACTGCTGGAGGTGATTAAACAATCGCACTTTCTTCTGCGCTAACGTCCGTTTTGGTATTTGCTGTTTTTCCAGCTTCTTTGCCACTTTTTTCTGGGTTTCTGGCACATCTGCTTTCAGGCTATCAGGCACTCTCACAGGGATATCTTTCTTAGCCGTGCCACTCCCACCTGAGGTTTTCTCTTCCTTTCCTTTAGTTTTGGCTTTTCTTTGTGCTTCCTGCAAAACAAAGGTATAAAATGCTAACGTTTAACCCTTTCCCACATACAAATGCTTACTGACGCCTCTGCAGCAGACTACATTTGAACATTTTGTGGCAAAAGAATAAATTGCTCATAATTTCACCTTTTATCACAATGTTAACCCTGTCCCTCATACGGCAATTCTGCAGCAGAAGACTTTGAACGTATTTTGTCAAAAAATAGAAAATCTCCATAATTGAATGGATAACATATGACAAAAAGTGGAAAAACATTGTGGCAAAAGGAGAAATTGCACGTTTTGTGCAATTTCTTCTTTTGTCACTATGTTTTCAAAAAGCTGTCTGCTGCAGAGGCGTCAGAAAGCGTCTATATGAGGGAAAGGGTTTACAATTGTTTTCAATGGATATACCTTCATATTTACAAATTTTCCACATTTTTGCCTAGGTATTTATAGTCATCTGCTGCATGTTTGGTGTATGTAGGAAAGGGTTTAATTGTATATAGTATGCAGTCATGTTAGCAGTAACCTCTCCTATACAGCCAGCTTGTATTAAGCAGCCACATTTTTCTCTTTACCCTTTCCCACATACAACAATTCTGCTGCAGTTGACTTTAAAAATCTCTAGGCAAAAAAAAAAAATCTCTATTCACGAAAGTGTTCTTGTTGAACATTGTAAACATTGTGGCAAAAGGAGAAATTGCTCATTAAATACGGGCAATTTTTCCTTCTGCCTTAAAGGATTGAAAGAGCGTCTGCAGATTTGAAAGGGAGGGTAAAGTCAAGTTAGACGTTATATGGGCTTCATCTATCAATTTTGAATCTTTGAAATGTTTTGTGACATATTCTCTGATACCTGCCAATTTAATGTCTACTATAGTGTTATAAGCTACTACATATATATAGTTAAATGTAGTATATCAAGTACTAATTAGATACTTGTATAATAACCCTTTCCCTCATACGACAATTCTGCAGCAGACGAATTTGAACAGATTTTGTCAAAAAATAGAAAATCAGTTAATCTCTATAATTGAATGGATGACTAAAAGTGGAAAACATTGTGGCAAAAGGAGAAATTACTCGTTTTGAGCAATTTCTTCTTTTGTCACTATGTTTTCAAAAAGCTGTCTGCTGCAGAGGCATCAGAAAGCGTCTATATGAGGGAAAGGGTTAATTAATACTCTGATTGTTAACTCAGATTATAGTCTTTAAACTATCTAGGTGTAACTCATATCACCGTTTTCCCATATGCATTTTGACACATACACATACGCCTTTTTAACACATTGTGGTAAAAGGAGAAATTGCTCATAAATTTCCTTTTGCCTACTTTGAAAACATTGAAGGAAAAAATGTAATAATGGCTATTTGGAAGCATAGTTGGAATCCTTTCTCACCTATAGCCGCAGCAGACGAGCTTTGAAAACATTGTGGAAAATGGAGAAATTGCCAGGTTTGAGCAATTTCTCCTTTTGACAAAGTTTTCAAAGTCATCTACTGCAGATTTGTTGAAGGTGGGAAAGGGTTAATTCAGTGATCAAATTGTTGTTTAAAAGAAAAATTTCTCCAATTTGAACAATGTTTTCTCTCAAGATGTCTTGTGAAGAGGCATTAAAAGGAGATCATTGTCAAGCTTTGTTTACCCTTTCCTACATGCAGAAACATTTAATTTACACATATGCTGCAGATGACTCTTGAAAGTAAGAGCATCGCAAGGTGTACAATGACTCATTTTAATCTTTGAAATTCCAAAATGGCAATAATTCATCCAAAAAATTTAAGTAAAAAAAAAAGCTGTAGTTAACATAAATGTAGAGTTATGGCCCTTGCAGTGCACAGTCTCCTTATGATGATACAAAACATGTTCCAAGTTTCAGTGCCATAGCTTTCATAGTTAAGGAGAATATTTGGCATAAACACAACAGTTTACCAAGGCTGGAAAGAGGACGCCATCGACAGTAGCTCTTTTTAGCTTTCAAAAAATGTGGCATAGGGAGAAATTGCTCAAAATAATTGCCAAATGTTCCACAATGTTTTTCAAAGGTGTCTTACTCTGAGACATAACAGAGAATTAATAAAAGGTCGTTGCTAAGCTTTTTTAACTCTTTCCCACCACACATAGTCGTTTTCTTACAACTCTGCAGCAGATGACTTTTGAAAACATTATGGCAAAAGGAGAAATTTCTCCTTTTGCCAAAATATTTTCAACTTTATTCAATAGTTGTTCTTTCATTGATTTCAATTGTTTTCTAACTTGCTTTCAAATTGGTTGCTACTTACTGCAATTGATGTTTGTAGGAAACAGATTAACCCTTTCCCACAAACAACAAATATAAAAATTAACAGATTCAATTAATAAATGTTATTAAATTGGTCTGCTGCAGATATGATCTCCCTTTCCCTCATGCGACAATTCTGCAGCAGACGACTTTGAACATATAGAAAATCTCTATAATTGAATTGATAACCTATGACTAAAAGTGGAAAACATTGTGGCAAAAGGAGAAATTACTCGTTTTGAGCAATTTCTTAATTTGTCACTCATGTTCTCAAAAAGCCGTCTGCTGCTGAGGTGTCAGAAAACATCTATATGAGGGAAGGGGTTAAATGAGAGTTATTATATCAGCAGTACCTGTATCTCTCTTCTCCTTTTCTTCATCTCTGCCTTACTTAGTTGACCTTCACCTTGGTTATCTCCTGCTGCTGGGCCTGTAGCTATAAAACAAGGAAAATGGCCAAACAATTAACTCTCACATGCAGGAGCTTTGATTGATTGATTGTTTGGTGTTTTACACCGCTTTAAACACTTTTTCAGTTACATTACAGTTTCTGGGTAAGTAACCAGTACTACTGTTCCATTTATCCTGACACCAGTTGCAATGGCCACACAATTTTATTGATTGATTATTTGGTGTCAACAATTTATCAGTTATATAACAGCATTTCCTGGGTTAAGTAACCAGTACTACTTGTCCATTTATTCTGACACCAGCCAGTCAGTCGTAATGCTAGCCTCGCAACCCTGAGTGCCAATGAGGGAAGCCATTACTTCCTCTCTTAAAGTCTTTGGTATGACTTGGCCAGGGATCGAACCCATGATCTCCTGCACCCGAGGCGGACACTCATTTCTCATCCATAGAATATTTTCACAATTTTGCATAGATGTTTTCAAAGTACCCTGTGGAAGAGGGCAAAGTGAGATGCCGTGTGAAGAACATTACATATGGAAAAAAAATGATCCTCCTTATAAAACTACTTAACAAGAGGCCCAAGAGGGCCAGTATCGCTCCACGGCCATAAGGCAAAAATTAAATCTCCAAACAGCCCTGCCCCCTTGGTGGCCATGTTTTTAACCAACCACCATGGCTTAAAGGAATCTTGTAGAGTGTCAACCAAGGAATTTTCTGCAAAATTATTTGAAAATCGGCCTGACACTTTCGGAGGAGAGGATATTTCAAGTTTTCACTATAGCCATATAAGGCAAAATAGCCCCACCCCCTGGCTGCCATATTTTTCAACCAATCAACATGGCTTGAAGAAATCTGATAGAGAGTCAGCCTAGGAACATTTCTACAAAATTATTTGAATATCAGCCAGACACTTTCGGAGGAGAAGATTTTTTAAGTTTTCTCTTGAGCCATATAAGGCAAAATAGCCCCGCCCTCTGGTGGCCATGTTTTTTTACCAATCAACATGGCTTGAAAGAATCTGATAGAGGGTCACCCAAGGAACATTTCTACAAAATTATTTGAAAATCTGCTTGACACTTTCGGAGAAGAAGATTTTTTAAGTTTTCCCTATGGTCATATAAGTCAAAATAGTCACGCCCTCTGGCGGCCATGTTTTTCGACCAATCAACATGGCTTGAAGGAATCTGATAGAGGGTCACCAAATGAACATTTCTACAAAATTATTTGAAAATCAGCTGAACACTTTCGGAGAAGAAGATTTTTTAATTTTTCACTATAGCTATATAAGGCAAAATAGCCCCGCCCCCCTGGCGGCCATGTTTTTCAACCAATCAACATTTCTTGAAGGAATCTAATAAAGGGTCACCCAAAGAACATTTCTACAAAATTATTTGAAAATCGGCCTGACACTTTCGGAGAAGAATTTTTTTTAAGTTTTCACTATTTTTTTCTTTTGGTTGCCATGGAAACCAGAATTACGTATGGATCACAAAAAATTGAAGGAATTTAAGAGAGGACATTGAGAGGATGCTTCCTATTAAGATTCAACCAAATTGGCCAAGTGGTTAGGGAGAAGAAGTTGTTTAAAGGAAAAAGTTAACGCACGCACGACGGACAATACGCCATGACATAAGCTTGACTGGCTTTCAGCCAGTGGAGCTAAAAAGTCAACATTAACCATTTCCCACATATGGCAAATATGCAGCAGACAAATTTGAAAACATCACAGCAAACAAATTTAAAGTAGAAATACACAATTTTATCAAGAGTCGTCTACTATGTGTTAAAATAAGTCTTTAAGTGGGAAAGGGTTAAAAGGGGAAACTTTAAATATGAGGGTATAAATATCATTTCAAGGTGATGGCTATATCTTTAAACTTAAACTTTTAACCTTCTTTTTCTTTAACATCTGGTTTATCTTTATTTGTAACTGGTTTCTGTTTTTGCTTCTGTTCTTTATTTGCATCTGTTGCCTGTTTTTGCTTCTGTTCTTTATTTGCGTCTGTTGCCTGTTTTTGCTTCTGTTCTTTGTTTTTCTCAGTCCCAACTTTCGATTCAGTTTTAGCTGCCTGAGGGGATATGTTTGGTTTTTGTTGTTTCTTTTCTTTTTTCTTCTTCTCTTGTTTAGGGGCAGTAGCCCCTTGATCTGCAGCTTCTCCTGTATCCATTTATCACTGAATTAAAAAATTAAAAAAAATTATGCGTAATCAAATGTCTTGCTGTCATCCGCTTTGACCATAAATGTGAAGAAGGATACTAGATGTATCTTTGATCCAAGCTTGAAAGCCCTACAACTAGAACTTATTGAGAAAAGTAAAAAAAAAAAAAAATTAACAATGATGTTTGATACTGCCAGAAAAAAAGCAGCACCTTTGTCTCGCTTTCGTTACTTAATCGTGGCGAGACAAAAAAAGCTACCATTGGTATTGCTTACAATCTGACAATTGCTCCCATCTTTTGATCGCTACGTATTTGTTTATGTTTTATAGTTTCGCGAGATTTTGGTGTTGTGCATCACTGTATATGTAATTTTTTGCTCCTAGTAAGAAGTGTCAACCAGCCAAAACTGAACAGTAAAAAAAGAAAAAAATCAGAACAAACTGAAATTTATCAACCAACAAATCAACAAGATATGTTAATTGTTATTTATTCAACATGGAGTCTATCAACCATTCATTTATCAAGAACTGTTATTTATTCAACATGGAGTCTATCAACCATTCATTTATCAAGATCTGTTATTTATTCAACATGGAGTCTATCAACCATTCATTTATCAAGATCTGTTATTTATTCAACATGGAGTCTATCAACCATTCATTTATCAAGATCTGTTATTTATTCAACATGGAGTCTATCAACCATTCATTTATCAAGATCTGTTATTTAATCAACATGGCATCTCTTAGTCTGCTCTAAATGTGTCCTTGCCAAATTAGCAAAATACATATCTGTATCTATAATTATAATATCATCATTACAGGATGTCTCTGTTTTTATTTATTCTTTTACAATAAAATGTTTTGATTTAATTTGGCTTGATTGAAATTGATGAAAGAGGGCTAATCACTGCACCACTGTCTTCCCAATCACTTGTGGAAAACAGTTGTGTAGTGGTATGCAGTCTGCCTCTCAGTCTAAAACCAAAGGTCCTGGGTTTGAATCGCATGATTAGTCGGTTCTACCTTTGGGATATTTCCACACAAACATGAAGTACTGGTTTAGTCCCAGGAAGCGGTCATCGAGGATATAAGCTGATAGTCTCAATATATTGCCGTTACATATTGCATTACATAGGATGCAAACAGTCAAAATATAAAATTGCATTCCTAGACTAGTACAGAAACCTGGACTAATAGACTGAAAGCTTGTTTAGCAATCAATGGAAAAAAAAGGCCTTTGATGTTCATCTCCTTTAACCCTTTCCCTCATAGTGACTAGTCATACGACAATACTGCAGCAGACGACTTTGAACATATTTTGTCAAAAAATAGAAAATCTCCATATTTGAATGGACTATGACTAAAAGTAGAAAACATTGTGGTAAAAGGAGAAATTGCACGTTTTGTGCAATTTCTTCTTTTGTCACTATGTTTTCTTAAAGCTGTCTGCTGCAGAGGCGTCAGAAAGTGTCTATATTAGGGAAACGGTTAATTATATGACATGAGATATTAGTTGGGTTTTTAATTACTGAAGAGTAAAGAATTACAAAAGTATTTAAATATTAAATTGAGTTAAAACAATGTGGCAAAAGTAGAAATCAATCAAATCATGGCTTATTATTACTTTGAATACACCTTGGCAAAACAATTAAAAAGTCTCAATTGAATTTAAAACATTGTAGCAACATGATGAATTAATTATTTTGGCAAAATCTTTTCAAATTTCTTAAAAAGGGTAAAACATGTAGGGCGAAGAAAATTCAGGGCGAAACGACCCGGATTCAACATCACTCCCGACGAGGACACCACAACAACAGCCCGTGTAAAAAGAAACAATATATCTATAATTCAATGCAGCACTTTCTTGCTTAATATAAACTTAAAATGTCATTACCGTTTGATTGAACAGTTAAACAAAATATGCTGAAATCGTCCTGATGCAACACAATTGCAAATTTGGGTCTGTTTGTTTCTGAAATGTTTACAGCGTGTAGGAATATTGTTCTGGTTATATTTCGTGAGAAGGGTATACTATTTATTTATTTATTTATTGGGGTTTTACGCCTCTTTCAACATTATTTCAGTTATATCACGGCGACAGTTCTCGTATTCATGATCCCTGGGTAAACAAACCAGTACTAGGCTAGAAAATGTGCCTTGCCCAAGGGCACTCCACCATGACCGTAGTGCCGCGACTGGGGATCGAACCCGGGACACCCGGTTTCGAAATCCCCGACACTAACCACTCGACCACAGCGGATTCCTCGAGAAGTTTATACAATAAGTGATTCCTCAAATACAATAGGAAAGAAGAGTCTCAAATGAAGTTTTGAGTCTTAAAAAAGTACTATCTGGAAAGGTTTTATCTCAAAACAGCATATACTAATCAAAGCGCTAATGGTATAGGGGATATGTAAGTTGAAAATATATGGCATAGATAATATGGAC
Organism: Serripes groenlandicus; assembly: GCA_031761405.1. NCBI lineage: Eukaryota > Metazoa > Mollusca > Bivalvia > Cardiida > Cardiidae > Serripes > Serripes groenlandicus. Next base: position 6,326,933 of record JASEVX010000013.1, read on the forward strand.
AAACATTGTTGAAACAATAAACAATGACCTTTAAAACAAACCAAACCAAAAATGTGTGAAGCAACACATACTGCCTGCCAATAACATATACCTTATTTATCAAAGTTTGACCATTTTCTTGTATAAAGAAAATAAATCAGGAAGGACAAAAGATTGACAAAAAACCGAGCAGCGACCCTTAATTAAAATATTTCCAGTTCAGAAATCACTAAAGATCCACAATGTATATTGTAATCATGCTGCTAAATGAAAGACAATCGAAAGCATGCTAGAGTTATGTTTCCTTTTGCACTGCACATCTGTATCTCAGAGTTCCATATACACTAAGTCTTAAATTGATACATTGGACATCTATTGAGACAATAACCGAAGAAATGAAAAAAATGAGTTAACACCTAAAAAACCAGATCAGATGTGTGTTCAAAATATTGTATCGATCTCCTAATCCCAATGTATACGTGTGACGACTTTGAAATGGATCCGCGAAACAGAAACAAAGTTTTGACCCATTAATGCAAACCGTAACGGACAGACGGACGGATGAACACAAAGACGGACAGACAGTCAGTCGCCCGGACAAAGTACACAGCTTGGGGAAGCACTCATTAACGAACAAGGGCATTTCACGGAACGCATGTGTTGCATGCGAAAGTCATATAATAAGTGAGAACATGGAAAGACAAAAATATACACACTCCAAACGCAGCATGCTAAAGTTATGGTAATGGTGCACTGCAAATCTGTAGGTCATAAGTTACCTAAAAACCAAGTTTGAAATGGATACAATGGAAATTAATTGAGACAATCGCTGAAGTAAATAAGGAAAAATGGAGATAACTAAAATAAACAGACCAGAGTTATGTACCTAGTACTTTGCCGTTCTCCTGATCACACGGTATAAGTGTAACCACTTTGAAATAAATCTGCCATACAGTAACAACTAGCTGACCAATACATGCAATCCATGAAGTATTGATTACAGAAGTCGTACAAGGTTAATTTACAAAAGCCTATTTAGACTACATTTCTAGTTTATTTGTCAACAGATACATCAAGGACTAGATTACACGTTGACGGACGTTGAGTCTTCAATTAACGCAAATGCATATACATTATAAACCCTGTCCCAAAATCGCTAGAAGCGCCTGAATTATAAAATAAATAATGACTTTGCGGTTATAACTCGTGTGTTTGTTGACATTTTCGGCCAAATTTCTTTCCGACGTTTGACAAAAGTCAATGCGACATATGTGTCATTCGTCTTTCAGCAAGGGGCTAAGTCTATGTGGAAAAAGCAGCCAGTTGCTTGGGAAGATTGTTGTGCGGGGTACTGACTGGTGTGAGAAAACCAGGAAATACATTTGTAGGTGAACTGGCCGCCGTGGTATTACTGAGGAAATGTTAAAAAATGCGTTAAACCCAATCAATCAATGTTGAAATTAACTTATCTTTAATTTGTAGATTTAATTTCTATTTCCTATTTTGAATAGTGATGAAAACATTGTGGAAAAAGACAAACTTGCTGATTATCATTCATCTGTTACGGTGAGTCAAATGTGTCTAAAAGGGGCAACGGTTAAAATAATAACTAAAGACAAATGTTTTCGTTATCTAGGTTATAGAAAAAAAATGTAAGGCAACATTGCTCGTTATCATTCATCTCTAGCATGTTATTCAAAATGTGTCGAGTAAAAGAATGTCCATAGTTAAACGTTCAAATACGAAAAGAATTAATTTGAAACGTGTTTGAAAGCATTGTGTGAAAAGGAGAAATTGCTCATTGTCAGCAATAGCTCCATTTTCAACAATATTTTCAATATTCGAACTGTTATAGAATCACGTAAAGGATTCCGCTTCCATGGGGAGGATGTAACCATTTTCCGCTTACAGATGTGCAGCAGACGACAATCGAAAACATTGTGTCAAAAGGAGAAATTTCTTATCCTAGGTAATTTCTGCTTTTGCCACAATGGTTTCAACTCCTTTCAATAATTTTATTAACAGTGATTTGCACATTTCTCTATATAAGTCGACTGTTGTAAACTAATGGGGTCACAGCACGATCGACGTTACCTAACATCACTGACATTGAGGTCAATCATAGTTCAGAGTGTGTTTCACGCGTTGGAACTATTTTGTCTCATTAATTAATGCAAGCGGAGGGTTTTTCGTGATTCGGTCGAACCAATGAAATCGTTGAAAAGGCAGATTATAACCAATCAAAACTCGATTTTGGCGTAGGAATTCAATTTGAGTGGACTGTGGTTGCAGCCGTAATCCGACTTTTCGAAAGCAGCCTAAGTATGGTATAGTGGCGAAACGCCCCTATCCCAAAAATGATTTAGAATATTTTAATAAAGTTAAATATTTTATGTATTATCTTACGTTGTAGATTAGCACACAGTATTGAGATTATTTTTCTACATGCACAGCTATTCTTACACATAAGGAAAACTATAGTCCATTTCGGTAATGGAACGATTACTACAGCAAGCATACATTCATATACATACATGTGTACTTCTTCGAATAAATAACATTCGCTAAAACGTTTAATAATTTCAAAATACACACGTTTGTAACAGACGAATTTTGAGAACACTGTAACAAAAGGAGAAATTTCTCATTTTGTCACAATCTTTTCAACTTTATTCAATAATTGTTCAATAATTGTTCTTTTATTCATAGAGAGTTTCCATATTTTTGACTTAATGTTTTCAAAGTCGTCTGCTGTTGACTTGTTGCATGTGGGAAAGGGTTAAATTTGCATGACTGTCTCACTGGCGATTTAGGTGTTAATGCTTTTCAACAGAGAGATGTCTCGGTTTTCAAATAACACTATTTCAATTATTGATTCAGGTCAACACTTAGCAAAGCGACACCATGTTAACTCTAGTTATGTATTATTTGTAATACGCATGCTCATCGATTCATATAAATATCGTCTGTAACCGCTCGGTCGGAAACATCCCATTTGTGTTAGTTAATACTCTCGTCAGAGAACTGCTTAACTATACATTTACGTCGCTTTCAATGTAGTATTTCAGCAATATCGCGGCTAACTAACTAGTACTGCCGGTAGGATTAGCATGCGTTATGCAAGACAGGGGCGGATCCAGCAGGGGGGGGGGGGGAACACATTTAGAGCAGACTAAGAGAAGCCATGGAATTTTCAAGATATAGACCTATAGTAAACTGTACTGTGACAATTTAATCAAACTAGATCTACATAAACTTACAACCTGGATGACAAGATATAGAATCTAAATTTCATTTAATAGGAATATGAATTATGTGTACAACAATTCTCATTAACAAAGCATGTTACAAACGACAAATAATTGTATTAATGTCCGCGTGCACAAATCATCCTCCATCCAATATAAATACAGCGATGGTGAAGTATGATGGGGCCGGAAAAAAGGGTTGTCAAGGACGAATTAAAAGATTGAACAAGTTGGCTTACTGTCGAAGTCATGTTCTCAATCTTAGTATAGCTTCAGCATGCAAATTACCTCTAGTGAGAAATATGATTGATGTAATTAACTATGTATTTCTTTTCTTTGATCAATCTCCGAAAAAACAATCGTTTCTTGAGCATATCCTAGAGGTTGAAGACTCTGAATATGCAAAGAAAAAATTAGTTGGACTTTGTAAAACCAGGTGGGTAGAGAGGCATGTGTGTTTTGACACATTTTATCATCTCTACGGTTATATTGTCAAGTGCCTACAGCGTATATATGTTGAATCCGTTGGGTGAAAGCAGCAATGAAGATTGGTCATGGGATAGACAGTCAAAGATAACAGCACAAGGATTGATTACTTCACTGACAAACTTCACGGTTTTGGTTGCTTTTGTATGTGTAAAGATATGTTCTTGACACAATAAAACCTCTGACATTGAAGCTTCAAAAAAGACATTTTGACATCTCTAAAGCTTGTGAAATGCTTGATCATCATGTCGAGAAAATATCTGAAATACGTAGAGAGGTGGACATCGAATTTGAAACATGTTTCTCTGATGCCACACAAATTGCAAATGACCTAGAAATAGATATCAAAGTTCCTAGAACAATAAAATAGAGCAAATATTAACACAACAGAACCAAGGGAATATTTCAAGTCTACATTGGCCATTCCATTCCTTGATTATTTACTCCAAGAGTTAAGATCTGGCTTCCAAACCGAAGTTACATCAGCATATTCTATATGCTCTTTATTACCATCCAACATAACTGAACTTGGCGAAGAAGAACTGACGAGACTTTCTCATCAGCTGATGTTCTGGGAAACTGATCTTGACTGCATTTCGTCCCAGGATTTACTAAAGGTAATTAAAGAATGGAAAAGGTTTTTGTCATAAATTGGAAGTCGATCAATTTGACAGCCTCACTGACCTGGTATTCCTTTACAACGAAGTGGGTGAAGACATGTTTCCAAATATGAATACACTTATTCACGTATGTTGTGTTTTACCGATTACTTCATGCGAAGCAGAGAGATCTTTGTCTGGGCTCAGGCGAATAAAGAATTATATGCCCAATACAGTGCACGAGGAGAGATTAACTGGGCTGGCTTTGATGCATTTACATCATTCAATGGATATTGAACTTGATGAAATTGTCCAGAGATTTATTAAGACAAGCACTAGAAGGCTTTTTCAGTCGAGCGTAGTCTTTTCATCTGAGTGTGCTGAATGAGAATGACCCTCAAATCTAGTCAATAAGAATAAAGATTCTTAACTTGAAGACACCCTAGTGGTTAAAACTCAATTTTAAAATAGACAAACTATAAGTATGAAAAAAGAAAATATATAATATAAAAAATAAAGCGATGGTATCTAGGTCTAGCTATACCTATGTGTAAGAACAGCTTGTCTTTTCAATACATCGGTTTAATATGGATAAGGGGAAAAAAGAGAGGAAAACAAAAAAAAACAGTTCTAGAAGTGGAGACCTCCGCGCGGTTAGAACTGGAAACGTTAAAAAATGAAACGGGCTAACATCCACATCAATACTGTATGAAATTCAAATTTGGACCCCTCCTGGTAAAAAATCCTGGATCAGCCCCTGCAAGAAAGAACTCGCCAGGCGAAAATGGTTACCGTCTTTTTTGACCAAATAAGGCCCGGACAAAACCGGTGTTTAGCATTATCTACTTTCACTTTCAAACAAGGTCCAAATACTAAAAGTGATCAAATCAATCATTTACAGTGAATTCTATACACATTTACAATGAATTTAAACTCAATGTCATATATTCAATACATACTGATGATGGTATACACTCATTTCTACGCAAACACAGTTTGTTTAGGGACTTTTTTTGGCGTAGGGTTGGAAAGGCTAGCCTACACCAAATTTGCTTCGATGTTATTCGCTTTCAAATTCAATTCACTATGGCGCGAGCCGAAAAAGAAAACATGAAGGATTACAAGCAATTAATAACACAGTTAACTGGTTTTGAGGTACCAAAATGCGTTTTTAAATGTTTAAAAAACACGAAATTCATAGCCTTAAAACACTAGGAAGTTTCAACGACTAAACTGTCTTATTTTCTGTCAGTTCGTACCCTAGTATGTTCGTACTTTATCCTAGCAACTAGGACCCAATTAGTCTATAAATATACCATTAGACATATTTTCTGTCTTCTCTGCGGTTCTATGGTTCAAATCGTATTAGAAATCCCTGTTCAAATCCAATATATTTGTTAAGGATCAATAAAAGTAGATGTAATATCATGAATTCGAACTCTTTAAGACAAGTTCAGACTTCAGTTCCTTTAATATAATTTTCAAGCTTTCGAACTTAAAAGTGTTAATGTACTCTTTTTTATTTCAACTTTTATCATCCATAATTTGTTAAATTGTGCCTGCTTCCTGGACACTCATCCAGCATTGTGACAATTCTCCCAAATCACATATCCTACATCACCAAAACTGCCACCAACATCCCCCAATGTCTCGATTCGAACAAATTAAAACCAATGCCAGAACTGCTATTCTGCTATTGATAAATGTCTAAATAGATTGTTCATAAGAGATTGACTCTTAAATGTGTCTATCACACCTAGAAAGTGTTTCTGGAAGGAGTAATAATTGTCGTGAATAGTGTCACCAGAGTCAAAAGAGTAAAACATGTTACATTAAAGTCAATAATAAAATTCATTGGTTCAAAAATCTTAAATGTGTTTGTTTTTATATTAATTACAAGTAAATGTTCACTACTAGCCAAAGGAATTACATTTTGCTTTAAAATGGATAGGAGAGATCTTATGTCTTGAGGTTGAGATTAACATAGAATAAAAATGTGTTACAGCAAATCTGCAGCAGACGACTTTGAAATGACCTAGGCATTAATATGGAAAATCTCTATAAATGAAAGTATAATTATCGAAAAGAGTTGAAAGCATTGTGGCAAAAGGAGATTTTTTTTTCAAAAGTTGTCTACTGCAGAGGCGTCAGAAAGCGTCTATATGTGGGAAAGGGTTCAATAAAAAATATGCTTGCGTTTACATTCAACAAAAGTTAATCCATTCCCTAATATGGCAGACAATTTTTCGAAATCATCGTGAGAATAGGGGAACTGGTCATTATAAGTGAGCCGTTACTTATTTTCTCACAATATATTAAACATTTTTTTTATCAATATCATACTTCAAATTTCAAAATCTTTCTAAGACCTATTTACAAGTGTAGCATATATTTTGTAAAGTGTTTTTTTTGTGACTTGCAGGAATATGAAGAGAATTACCGTACATGCCTTCAGTTTATTCAATCAAATGTGAAGTATCACAGATTTTTGGATGTTGACAGTCACAAAGTAGGAAGAACTCTAAATGGGTGAGAGTAGCCTTTTTCTATTCTAATCTCGATGCCAGTTTCAGTCTAGTCCATGTACATGTAAATTATTTAAGTGGTTTTTCCCTTCTTGGCATGCAGATTTGTGGGTAAAGTATTGTCAGTGTCAATTGTCAATTGAATTGTCAAATGATGAGAAAATGAGGTCAGTTTCCTTTAAATTTCCAATGAAAAATTCCTCATGATGACTTGCATCTACAGCAGACTTTTTCTGAAAAAATTGTGGCAAAAGAAGGAATATGGCTCATAATGAACAATTTATCGTTTTGTCACATTGTTTTCAATTCTATTTAAAAATTGTACTTCAATTTATAAAGATTAGCCATATATTTGCCTAGGTGTTTTCAAAGCCTACTGCTACATGTTTGTTGTATGTTGGTAAGGGATAGGTAAGGCTAATTAAAATTATCAAGATAGGTTAAAAAGAATAGGACTACCAACACTTGAATACAGAAGGAAAAGAGCTGACCTGATTCAAACCTATAAATTAATCAAAGGAATTGACAAAACATCATATAATTTCTTCTCCTTTATTGAACAATCGAAAACCAGGGGTCATAAATGCAAATTATTTAAACATAGGTCAAGGACAAATGATAGGAGAATGTGCTATAACCAGAGAGTTGTAAATGATTGGAATGGATTACCACAAACAATAATAGAAGCACCCACGCTAAACTCCTTTAAGGCAAGGTTAAATAATCAGTGGACATGTAAATCAAAATTCCAAGCTCGTTGCTACACACCTTATTAAAAAATAAAAATAAAAAACAAAAAATAGTTTACTCAGAACTAATGTAAATATGTCATTAAAGAAGTAAAAACTGCAAAAGTGATTTTTGCCTTAAAATAGAACAATAATACACCCACAAATGGGTGTATAGAAATATGGAAGATCATGTTATATTGATCAAGAAACCGACCATAAATTTTAAGCTGGAACCGGAAGTCACAAACAAACCACAAATATGGAAAAACAAATCGCAAAAGGACCTATAGAAGCTAACGCTTATGTACATAGTCAGGGACTATGTCCCTGACATAATGTACAATATGGTCTCTAATACTATATAAACTATATAAACTAATGTGTTATTAGAGGTGTAGATAGGGAGGAGTATCTTAAACTTAGCCCCACACTATCTTAGTTATACCATCCAAACAAAGTTTGTCTGTCTGTCTGTTTTCCTTGTAAGCGCAACCCCTCTTAAATGGACTGTAGGATATTAATGAAACTATGCAATTGAAGAACAAAACCTGAAGATGTGCATGAAGGTAGATAATCCTTGTCCTAAATATTTAGTATGATACTGGAATTGCGGGGCGATGTGTATCCTGGTTTGAGTTCACTCACAGTTCTTGGTACAACTGATTGATTAAACCTTTCCCACATACAACCAAATCTGCAGCAGACAATTTCAAAATAATTGAATCAAATATTTGGAAATCTCTAAACTATTGATGAAAAAATGGTTCTTGAATAATGTTGAAAACATTTTGGCTAAAGAAGAAATTGCTCATTATGAGCAATGTCTCGTTTTGATAAAATGTTTTCGAAAGCTGTTTAGGCGTCAGAAAGATCCTTGTGTGGGAAAGGGTTAATTCTTAAGAGCTTTATGCAGGTTTAACTGTATCCCACTTACAAAAATCTATGCAGCTGACATCTTCGAATGCATCTAGGTTTTTGTATAAAAAATTCTCTTTATACATGATTGTATGAATGTATAATTTTTGAAATTGAATATCCTTGTGACAAAAAAGAGAACTGCTTTATGAGCACTTTCTCCTTTTGCCACAAATTTTTAAAAGTCGTCTGCTTAAGAGACACTTTCTGACTTCTGTGCAGCTGACGACTTTTCATAACATTGTGGCATAGGATAAATTGCTTAAATGTTTGCCGCAATATTTTCAACACTCCCCAATGTTTGTCATTTTATCATTTTTTTGCCTAAATGTTTTCGAAATTATCCGCTGCATATTTGATGTATGTGGAAAAGGGTTAAGATAATATATAATAAAAGTTAGTGGTAATTTACCGTAGCCCTTTCCCTCATGCAACAAATCATAACAGCAAACAACTTCAAAAACATTTATTTAAAAATATAGAAACTGAAAGAACATTTATTGAATGAAGTTGAAAACATTGTGGCAAAAGGAGAATTTTCAAAAGTTGTATCTTGGAGAGGTTTTTTCTTTGTGTTGAAAGTATTAAATTGGTTGGTTCATTTTGTCAGGAGGCTCATATTTTGTTTTTATTCCAGAATTCTAGACAAACTAAGGATCCACTCTGAGGAGAAGAAATACTCCACTTTGAAAAGTCTATCAGAAACTTTTCTAGAACAGCCTGTATTTGAACAAAGAGACCATGGCAAAGTATATTTACCAATAACGTAATCAAACTCTAAGCTGTAAAGAAGGTGTATATTTCCCGTTCGAAAATCCTTATTTGACACTCAAATCCTATGCTCTGGGTACTCAAAAGAATCGTCTCACTGAGACGTTTGCTTAAGTTTCGTTCTTTTCTCCTCACACAACTGATTTAGATAAAGGATTATGGTATCCATTTTCTTTTCCCACAAAAACAGGAACCATTCAAAAGTATTACAATTGATACACAATTGTCATTTGAAACTTTCTTTTAAAGGACTAGCAATTGATTCTTTTGAGGACAGAATATCTGGATTGCTTTTGGGAGCAGCATTAAATGTCATATTTAAGTAAACAGAAAAAATTCAATTTTCTAATAAATCTGACTTTCCAAGGTACAAACGTTTTTTGAAACATGGAGGGGATGAGAGCTTTGTGAAAGCAGTATCTATACAACAAATCTGCAGCAGATGACTTTGAAAACACGCAGACAAAAATATGGAAAATATCTATAAATGAATTTATAACTATTGAAAAGAGATGAAAACACTGTGGCAGAAGGAGAAATTGCTCATATTGAGTAATATGTCTACTGCAGACAGGTCAAAATGGGTCTGTATGTGGGAAGGGATTAATTAAGAACATGGAATACGCCCCGTATTGAGAGCCCTGTGGTATTTTTTGGTTTCCAGACGGATACCCATTATGCAGTGTTGCAGTTTTTAATGCTGATTGCTGACAATCCAATTCATGCAGATTATATTGAAACAAAGAAACAAAAAATACCAGGTAACACGGAAATTACTAAGAAGATCAGATGTATAACTTTTTCAGTGATTTTATAACTTTTCCCATGAATTTATAACTTTTTCAGTGAATTCATGATTTTATTTCCATGAATTTATGATTTTTTCAGCGAATCTTTAACTATCAAAAGATGGTACTCAGTGACTGTTTTCTCAACATGACTGTCACCTTGTTGTTTACATTATTTATGAAAAATGCTTGGCTTGAAAATATGTACATATCAAGTTTAAAAATCGACTTTTGAGTCAGAAAGCGTCTGTATGTGGGGAAAGGATTAACCCTTTTCCCTCATGCATCAAATCTGCAGCAGACAATTTTGAACTTATTTTGTCAAGAAATAGAAAATCTCTATAATTATATGGATAACCTATGACTAAAAGTGGAAAACATTGTGGCAAAAGGAGAAATTGCACGTTTTGTGCAATTTCTTCTTTTGTCACTATGTTTTCAAAAAGCCGTTTGCTGCAGAGAGTTAGAAAGTGTCTATATGAGGGAAAGAGTTAAATAAGGAAATATGTTTTACTTTTGATTGATATACCGGCTCTTATATCACGATCTGAACGAAAAATCGTGATATAAGAGCCGGTATATCAATAACAAATAAAATATATTTCCATTCTAACACGTTTATATAACTAAAAGGGGTACAACTGAGTTGGAACTATATAGGGGTACAACTGAGTTGGAACTATGTTCTGTTTGAACATATAGCAATGTTTCGTCTGAACTATATATGAATTACTTCATTCAAAATGAAATAATGAGGCGTGGTTAACAATTTTATTATACCCCCAGATACATAGTATATGGGGGCTATCCCCCAGATACATAGTATATGGGGGCTATATAGGAGTCACGCTTGTCGGTCCGTTGGTCTGTGGACATTTCTCGTGAACATTATTTCTCAGCAACCCTTGGTCAGAATTCAATATAACTTTACAAGAATTATTGATACCAAGTCTAGTTGTGCATATTGTCGGCGTGTTACACTGGAATTATTTTTAAATGAGTTATGGCCCCTTGAATTTCTTATACATATGTATATTGTCAGGCACCAGCTGGGGGTACTCATCACCTTCAGTGATATTTCTAGTTTTATGTGTAATTTAGTTATTTCGCTAAATGAGATGATTCTTTGAGTACCAACAACATAGCGTTTGCTTGGATAATAAGAGAGATATTTGGGGGAAAAGAGCCGAATACTTCTCCTTATCTAGACCTTTGTATAATCCAACAAAACTTATGTTCTTTGTGCTAAAAATAATCATCTCGGTAACACAATCCCTTAACCCTTTCCCTCATACGACAATTCTGCTTTGAACGATAATTGAATGGATGACCTATGACAAAAAGTGGAAAACATTGTGGCAAAAGAAGAAATTGCACGTTTTGTGCAATTTCTTCTTTTGTCACTATGTTTTCAAAAAGCCGTCTGCTACAGAGGCGTCAGAAAGCGTCTATATGAGGGAAAGGGTTAAGCAACAATAACTTATCTAGAGTCTTGAACAAATTTGAGCGCACACTTGTTTCAAATGACGTATGATTTGTTAACATTATCAATCACAACTATTAAAATTTGTGTTTACTTTCAGAAGTTCAGGAAGCATTTGATTGGGGAGCGTACCTGTTGGAAGGAATTGAGCGTTATGATCCGCCGAGTGACGACGATTTGTCTGTATGTAAACCCTTTCTCACATGCCGAGCCCCTGTAGCTCAGTCGGTAGCGATGCTGATCGTCAATCCAGAGGTTTTGAGTTTGAGTCCAAGCTCGGCCAAAAATCTTTCCGACATTTGACAAAGTTTCACTGTGACATGCGTCTTTTGTCTTTCACCAATTGGCTAAAATCAATGTGGAAAAGCAGCCAGTTGCTTGGAAAGCATGTTGTGTGGAGAACTAGTGGGGAAAAGCCAGGAAATGCATGAGTAGGTCTACTGGCTGCCGTGATTTGCCTGAAAAATTTATGAAAATGGCATTAAACCCTAATCAATCAACTTTCCCACATACAACAAATTAACAGCAGTCAAACTTATGTAAGCACTCACCTCTGTTATGCAGCCAACTTGTATTAACCAGCCACTTGAAGATTAACCCAAACAACATTTTCTTCTGTATTTTAAATGTATTATTCCTTTCCCTCATACGACAATTCTGCAGCAGACGACTGAACATATTTTTGTCAAAATGTAGAAAATTTCTATAATTGAATGGATAACCTATGACTAAAAGTGGAAAAACATTGTGGCAAAAGGAGAAATTGCTCAATTTGAGCAATTTCTTCTATTGTCACTATGTTTTCAAAAAGCCGTCTGCTGCAGAGGCGTCAGAAAGCGTCTATATGAGGGAAAGGGTTAAAGCTCCAGATATGGGGCATTTTTCGTGTTCTAAAATGATTATTTGACACTCAAAGTCTATTCTGTGGGTACTCAAAAGATTGGTCTCAGTGAGACGATTCTTTTGAGTACCCACAACATTGGTTTTGGTTGAGTAATAAGAGACATTTTGTGGGGAAAACACCTGTTTACTCCTCTGCTCTTGATATAGGATTGGAGTGATGATGATGATGATGATGAAGATTCTAGACCAATCAAGGAAGTAGTAAAAGCTGTCCCTTTAGATGGTGAGGCAATTCAAAACAACCAGTTGGAGCAACAATATCATGTTTCAGGTATATTCAATAGTAACATATATGAGCCGCGTCATACAAAAAACGACGAGATTATGGAAATATTGGCAATTACAGTCAATTTGTCAAAAACTAGGTCACAAGGCCAAATTTTAGAAAAACCTTGTGAACGTATTGTAGGTCACATTTTTCATTTAATATTTTATGAAAAGTTATCAGATAATTAGCTACATTAAACCCATGTCAGGCTCAAAACTGGGTCATATGAGGTCAAAAACTATATTACTAGGCCAAATGTTTGAAAACCTTGTGAACATACTAGAGGTCACATTTTTTATTCAATCTGTATGAAATTATCAGATAACTAACCACATTAAATGCCAGTCAGGTTCAAAATTGGGTCATGTGGGGTCAAAGAACAAGTAACAACGTCAAAACTTAAGAGGAACCTTGTGAACATTTAAGAGGCCACATTTTCATCCAATCTTCATGAAAAATTATCAGAACATTCATCTCCATCAAATTTATTCAACAATCTATATATATATATATATATATATATATATATATGTTAATTAAAAATTTACAACGACATCATTCTCAGTTTAATAATATTAATAAATTTGAATACTTTGTACTATGGGCCTAAATACTTTCAATAAATATATGTCATTTTCATTGGCAGATTCAGTATTTTAGCATTAGCTTCGGATCTGAATGTTTGTCTGCATTGACAGTAATTGAAGATTTATTTGTAATTTTACAAATAAGTGTTAACTATATATTGCTATGTCTGCTTCACCTTCCAACAGATGGCGCTTCAGTTCATTGGGAGGATTCAACCTTGGAAGAAGGAGCTGATTGGTTGGCTAGAAATCTGGTTCCCCAGTATTGGAGGGGAGAAAAGCTAGAGATAGAGACTGGAAACCATGGTGCATGTCATTTACATAGCAAGTTGTAAGTATATTTGTACTTCCTATTTCTTTAACAACTCAATTTTAGCTCACCTGTCATGTAGTGACAAGGTGAGCTTTTGTGATCGCCCTTCATAAAGTCTTCATTTATTATCCGATGTTTACTAAACTTATTCAGTAGCTAGATATCCATGAGAGCTCGGTTCCTTTGGAAATGATTATTGCCCTTTAAAATGGGCAAAATTGCTATAATTGACCTTGTGAACAAGATAAAGTCATCATTTATTATCCGATGTTTACCAAACTTATACCGTAGCTAGATATACATAAGAGCTCGGTTCCTTTTGAAGACAACACGATAAAAACTTCATTTGTTTGTCACATGTCCTTTACATTGATTTATAAACATGTGACCGTATGACCAGAGTGTGATCTTTTACAATCAAATATCATCATAGTCTTTGGAAGACCTTCACCATGACTTTTTGACTTTCTTTCTTATTTTTGTAGAGCAATTAAATTAGGACCCTAAAACATTACTCAGGTGAGCGATATAGGGCCATCATGGCCCTCTTGTAAATTTTAACTTGTCTGTTTTTCAAAGGAAAAATGTCAAGACTATTGTGATACCCTTGGCATCCTGCAGCGTTATAAAACTTTAACCTTACCTCATAACTCAAAAACAGTTCAACATTTTTAAATGAAACTTGGTACACATGTTTCTAGGAACAATATATGCATGTCTATACCAAGTCACATAACTGTTGCTTCAATTATTATTCAGAAATGCCTCTTTTCGACTTTAACCCTTTCACTCATATAGACGCTTTCTGACGCCTCTGCAGCAGACGGCTTTTTGAAAACATAGTGACAAAAGAAGAAATTGCACAAAACGTGCAATTTCTCCTTTTGCCACAATGTTTTCCACTTTTTGTCATAGGTTATCCATTCAAATATGGAGATTTTCTTTGTTTTGACAACATACGTTCAAAGTCGTCTGCTGCAGAATTGTCGTATGAGGGAAAGGGTTAAATTCTTGTCTGATCTTTAAACCCTTTTGTAGCTGCTACACAAAAGAATCTTCTAAGTGAGGTGATTATTTTGAGTATCAACTACAACAGGTTTGGATGAGTCATAAGAAAGATATTAAGTTGTTTTTTACATATAACAAGTTCACTGATCTAGGCCTCTGGTATCAGCTAAATAATCCCTTTTTACAGAGAATCTCATCAAATAAGCCAGGATCCACTGCATCGAAGGACGGAAAAAACTATGGTGACGGAAAACATAATGATGAGAGAAATTATTTGGTAAGTTACTACATTATTTGAAAACACGCAGACACATTCGAGGCATCTACAGCAGATGACAAATTAAAACATTGTTTCAAGAGGAGAAATTGCTCATCATAAGCAATATCTCATTCTGTTTTCGCATCAAAGTTAGGTACGATAATTTTACCCTTTTTTATAGAGATTTTCCTTATATTTGCCTAGATGTTTTCAAAGTTGTTTACAGCAGACTTGTTGTATGTGGGAAACGAACATTTTCAGATTCTTCTTTTACCTATGAATTCAACTTGTCATCTCTGTATATAAAATACTCACTTTCCATATTCCAGAAACTACATAGCATTAAAATCTGTGTATATTAGGTCGTCCAAAGGGTAGAAATACAGTAAAAAAGTGTTTTACATAGCATAACATTTGTTTTGTCTGACGTTTTCGAAGCAAAGTATGGTGACCACATCAAATATGTTCAGAGGACTAGATAAGGGGAAGTAATCCGGAGTCCTTTCCGATCAAAATCTGTCCTATTACTTACCAACCAAACCGTATGTTGTGGGTACTCAAAATAATTGTCTAAGTGGAATGATTCCTTTGAGTACCCACCACATAGAGTTTGAGAGTCAAATAAGGATTATATTCCCCTTATCTAGAACTGTATGTAGACAGAAGACATAATTGGAAAATGCTCCTACTGAACAATGTCCTTTCTCCATTTAAACCCCCCACAAACAAGTTTTGGGGGGGTATATAGGAATCATCCTGTCCATCCTTCCGTCTGTCTGTCCATATGTCTTGTAAGCACAGCTCCTCCTTAACGGCTGGACCGATTCTGATGAAACTTTACACAGTTGCAGTACACAACCTGAGGATGTGAATGAACTAAGATAATCCCGGTCGGAAATATATCCGTCCGTCTGTCTCTCCATATGTCTTGTAAGCGCAACGGGGGTATTCTTTTGTGAGTTCACTCACAGTTCTATTTAGTAATTGTACAGTCAATTGGCAGCATCCGGCACAAATGTCTATTCTATAATATGAATTTGTATCTTTATGTTTGTGATGATAAACTAGTGTCTGATATCAATATTATGTGATTTAAGCCTTTCCTTCATATAGACGCTTTCTGACGCCTCTGTAGCAGACGGCTTTTTGGAAAACATTGTGACAAAAGAAGAAATTTGCTCAAAACTAGCAATTTCTCCTTTTGTCACAATGTTTTCCATTTTTAGTCATAGGTTATTCATTCAATTAAAGAGATTTTCTAATTTTGACAGAATATGCTCAAAGTTGTCTGCTGCAGAATTGTCGTATGAGGAAAAGGGTTAACACAATATATCCGTGTGTGGGTGAGTGTTTACCCTTTCCCACATGCAGACGCTTTCCGACACCTCTGCAGCAGTTGACTTTTGAAAACATTTTGACCAAAGGTGAAATTTCTCATATTGAGCAATTTATCCTTTTGCCACAATGTTTTTAACTATATTCAATAATTTTTCTTTCATTTATAGAGAGTTCCCATCTTTTTGCCAATATGTTTTCAAAGGCGACTGCTGCAGATTTGTTGTATGTGGGAATGTGTTACATACTAAAAATCTGCAGCAGACGACTTTGAAAACATATTGGCAAAAAGATGGTTAATCTATATAAATGAATAACCCTTCCATTGTAGGACGTTAATGGGAGTGTCCAAGCTCTATTTACTAACCTATAATGGTGAATACTACATTGTAGGATGTTAATGGGAGTGTCCAAGCTCTATTTACTAACCTATAATGGTGAATACTACATTGTAGGACGTTAATGGGAGTGTCCAAGCTCTATTTACTAAATATACTAACCTATAATGGTGAATACTACATTGTAGCACGTTAATGGGAGTGTCCAAGCTCTATTTACTAACCTATAATGGTGAATACTACATTGTAGGATGTTAATGGGAGTGTCCAAGCTCTATTTACTAACCTATAATGGTGAATACTACATTGTAGGATGTTAATTGGAGTGTCCAAGCTCTATTTACTAACCTATAATGGTGAATACTACATTGTAGGACGTTAATGGTAGTGTCCAAGCTCTATTTACTAACCTATAATGGTGAATACTACATTGTAGAATGTAAATGGGAGTGTCCAAGCTCTATTTACTAACCTATAACAGTGAAAACTACATTGTAGGATGTTAATGGGAGTGTCCAAGCTCTATATACTAACCTATAATGGTGAATACTACATTGTAGGATGATAATGGGAGTGTCCAAGCTCTATATACTAACCTATAATGGTAAATACTACATTGTAGGATGTTGATGGGAGTGTCCAAGCTCTATTTACTAACCTATAATGGTGAATACTACATTGTAGGATGTTAATGGGAGTGTCAAAGCTCTATTTACTAACCTATAATGGTGAATACTACATTGTAGGATGTTAATGGGAGTGTCCAAGCTCTATTTACTAACCTTTAATGGTGAATACTACATTGTAGGACGTTATTGGGAGTGTCCAAGCTCTATTTACTAACCTATAATGGTAAATACTACATTGAAGGATGTTAATGGGAGTGTCCAAGCTCTATTTACTAACCTATAATGGTGAATACTACATTGTAGGATGATAATGGGAGTGTCCAAGCTCTATATACTAACCTATAATGGTAAATACTACATTGTAGGATGTTGATGGGAGTGTCCAAGCTCTATTTACTAACCTATAATGGTGAATACTACATTGTAGGATGTTAATGGGAGTGTCCAAGCTCTATTTACTAACCTTTAATGGTGAATACTACATTGTAGGACATTAATAGGAGTGTCCAAGCTCTATTTACTAACCTATAATGGTAAATACTACATTGTAGGATGTTAATGGGAGTGTCCAACCTCTATTTACTAACCTATAATGGTGAATACTATATTGTAGAATGTAAATGGGAGTGTCCAAGCTCTATTTACTAACCTATAACAGTGAAAACTACATTGTAGGATGTTAATGGGAGTGTCCAAGCTCTATTTACTGACTTATAATGGTGAATACTACATTGTAGGATGTTAATGGAAGTGTCCAAGATCTATATACTAACCTATAATGGTAAATACTACATTGTAGGATGTTAATGGGAGTGTCCAAGCTCTATTTACTAACCTATAATGGTGAATACTACATTGTAGGATGTTAATGGGAGTGTCCAAGCTCTATTTACTAACCTATAATGAGGAATACTATGCACCGAGACGAGATCTCGCTGTTCCACATCTGTCGGAAGAAGCCTTATATCGGTATTTGTTGGAGTTTACCAAATATGGATCCTATATCAAATTACTTCAGGTAATCTCTTACACATTACTGTCTCCTGTGTTGTATTTGATAGTTTTAGAAATTTCTTAAACACTTTTCCACATACAGTTGCATTTTGAGGCATTTGCAGCAGATGACTTTTGAAAACATTTTGTCAGAAGGAGAAATTGATCATGATGACTAATTTTTGCTTTGGCCATTTTGTTTACTCTTTTCAATAATTTTCATTCATAACGATTTTCACCCTTTCAATTACACAACAATTGTACAACAGAAGACTTTAACAACATTTAGTAAAACATATGGAAACTGTCTATAAATGAAAGAACAATCATTGAATGAAGTTGAAAACATTGTGGCAAAATGACAAGGCTTTTTTCTATCCAAAGATTATGAATCTTTTTCCTCTCTCAGTCAAAATTCCGTGATTGACAAATGTAATTGTGGCCAGTGTCATTTATATGAGAGTATTGCATTTAAAAACTTTTTAACCCTTTCCCACATACAACAAATCTGCAGCAGATGACTTTCGGCAAAACTACGTAAAATATATATAGATGAAAGTTTGTTAGATTGATAGAGATGACAACATTGCGACTTAAGGAGAAAATGCTTATCATGAGCAATTTCTTCTTTTGCCGCAATGTTTTCAAAAGTTGTCTGCTGTAGAGACGTTAGAAAGCGTCTGTATGTGGGAAAGAGTTAAAGAGAG
This sequence comes from Serripes groenlandicus, assembly GCA_031761405.1. NCBI lineage: Eukaryota > Metazoa > Mollusca > Bivalvia > Cardiida > Cardiidae > Serripes > Serripes groenlandicus. The sequence goes on from JASEVX010000013.1 coordinate 6,345,798, forward strand.
TGTCATTTCTGTTTGAAGTATGTTATTTGAAGTACTTGCATTTTAAATCTAGGAATTTTGATTAAATGATGGTTGTAATGCCTGCCCATTGAAGAAGATGGGGTACATGTATATTGCTTTGCACTTGTTCGTCATAGACTAAAGCTTGTTTGATTGAAAACTGGAAAATGCTTGGACCTACAGTGCTCAAAACTTGGCAGGGAGGTTAGGCATAGCCATTAAATGACCCTTATTGATTTTGAGGTCATATAATACTCAGAGGTTAAGGTCACCCTGACAATGTGATGCAAATTGTTTGACAATATTCAATTCTTTTGTTGTAACATAATAATTTGCCGCCCCAAAAGAAATCAACCAGGATCCAATTCCACGAACCTTACTTAGCTCTAAGTAATACATAACCCTTTTCCACATATAGAAGTCTTTCGACGCGTCTGCATCAGACGACTTGAAAACTTTTGAGAAATTGCTCAAAACGATCAATTTCTTCTTTTGCCAAAATGTTTTCAACTCTTGTCATTCACTGAGATCTTTCATATATTTACCTAGATGTTTTCAAAGTCGTCTGCTGCACATTTGTTGTATGTGGGAAAGGGTTAAAGATAGTATCATTTCTGTTTGAAAGTATGGAAAGAACAAATATTTAATAAATTTGAAAACATTGTGAAAAAAGGAGAAATTGCGCATAATTTGGTAAATGGTTAAACAATTTTGCTAGTCCTTTGCAACATGCAGATCTATGCAATTTGATGTGTCTGTATCGGATGAGTTTCGAAAAAATAAAATATGGAAAATTGCTCATTATTTGTAAAAATGCGGTAAAAATTTGTCTCTTGTAGTCGCATCAAAATTTGTCTCTTGTAGTCGCATCAAAATTTGTCTCTTGTAGTCGCATCAAAATTTGTCAGCATTTTGGAAATGGTTAATGATTAGGTAACTCATTTTAACCCTTTCCCTCATATAGACGCTTTCTGACGCCTCTGCAGCAGACGGCTTTTTGAAAACATAGTAACAAAAGAAGAAATTGCACAAAACGTGCAATTTCTCCTTTTGCCACAATGTTTTCCACTTTTTGTCATAGGTTATCCATTCAATTATAGAGATTTTCTATTTGTTGACAAAATATGTTCAAAGTCGTCTGCTGCAGAATTGTCGTATGAGGTAAAGGGTTAAGCTTGTCTGTTTTTGGCGTCTGGGTCTGCATCTTCTTTCAAATGAAACTTAGTACACAATCATGTTCCTAGGAACAATACCCATATGAATACCAAGTCACATAACATCATGGTGACTTTATTAATCATTATTGAGTAATCTCCCTTTATCGACATAGAAAAAAATTAGACGAGCGTTGGGGTTTGCTTGCAGCGCTCTTGTTTCACCTTAAGTGCATCAGGCAGCAACAATAAGATTTGTATTGTATTGACAGGATTTCACTTCTGATTGCAATGGTTGGAAGAAGGAAAGAAGTCACCCTGTTAGTCAAACTTTCGAGGCATTTTCATCGTCCGTTGGAAATTTCATTCAAAATTTGATGATAAAACTGTGTGCAGTAGAACAGAGGCTGATAAAACAAGGTAAGTACAGAGGTCTAGATGATCATGATATGTATCGTGTTTGCCTTCATACCCATGCAGGTATGGACACATAATGATTGAGAGTTAACTGGTCTTTTCCTTCCACTATCTCTCTTATGACTCAAGTCACTCAACCAATTCCTATTTTGCTGGTACTCAAAAGAATGGTCATCTTTTGAGTACCAGCAACATAGAGTTTAAAGATCAGACAAAACATTAAGAGCATGAGATATGCATTGTATCAGGAGCTCTGTAATATAGATCTTAAGACAGAACTCTAGTTAAGTGGGATATTTGTTGGTTTTAACCCCTTCCATCAGCATACAACAACATTTAGAGTATACACCTTTCAAACCATTCTGGTTAAAACAGAAACAAATCTCTTCAAATGAAGATGTTATTGCTGAATGGAGTAGAAACACTGTAAATTGCTCATTCATTCACCTTTTGCCACACTATTGTCAATTCTTTCCCACATAAAACAAATCTGCAGCAGACAGCTTTCAAAATATCTAGGCAAAATCATGGAAAATCTCTCTGAATAAAAGTTTATTCTATAAGTAGAGTGGAAAACATTGTGGCAAAAGGAGACATTGCTCATTATGAGCAATGTCTCCTTTTGCCACTATGTTTTTAAAAGCTGTCTTCTGCGGAGGTGTCAAAAAGGGTGTCATCTTTTCCCAGAGATATGTCACTTAAACTCTAGGCTGAGATAATTCTTTAAAGGGTTAATGAGTAAAATATATGCATATATTGGCAGGTGACAGATGTGTTTTTTTGAATACTCTTATCACTCTCATCATCCGACTTTTATTAAGAAGAAGGGGTATATAGGAGGCACTGTGTCGGGCTGTCAGGATGTCGGTCGCTCGGAAGCCATATTTTGTCCGGCCTATGTCTTACAAACCACTGGGTGGAATTCAATAAAATTTTACATGAAGCTTCTATACCAAGAGGAGATGTGCATATCCTAAACGGGTTACAATTGCATGTTATTTTACAGAGTTATGACCATTTTACTTATTAAGTTATGGTGTAGGTCAAGGTGCTGTTTAGGGGATATTTATCATCATCAGTGATAGTTCTAGTTATAGATTGACTACACCTTTCCCACATACAGACGTTTTCTGACTCCTCTGCAGCAGATGCCATGTGAAAACATTGTGGCAAAAGGAGAAATATGGAACATGACTCCATAGTTCTATTTTGCCTTTTTTTTTTAGCTTGTTTGTTTTTCAATGAAAAATGTCGGGCTATTGTGATACCCTTGGCATCTGCGTCGTCACAATACTTAACCTTACCTCATAACTAAAAAACTGTTGATTATTATACCCCCAAAAAACAAAGTTTTGGGGGGGTATATAGGAGTCACTGTGTCAGTCGGTCGGTCGGTGGGTCGGAAGCCATATTTTGTCCGGACCATATCTTAACAATGCAACATAGGATTTTAAGGAAACTTCATAGGATGATACAACACATTGAGAGGAAGTGCGGTGTACAGGAACCATAACTCTATTTTATCTAAATACAGAGTTATTGCCCTTTGTTACTTTTTCTTGTCCGGAGAATTACTTAATAACTAACCGATGGAATCTAATAAAACTGCATACAATGGTAGAGCATAATGAGAGGAAGTGCAGTGTACAAGAACCATAACTCTAATTTACATAATTACAGAGTTATGCCCTTTGTTACTTTTTCTTATTCGTAGAGTCTTGTCCGGAGCATAACTTTAAAACAAATTGTTGGAATTTAATAAAACTTCATAGGATGATACAACACATTGAGAGGAAGTGCAGTGTACAGGAACCATAACTCTATTTAATCTAAATACAGAGTTATTGCCCTTTGTTACCTTTTCTTGTCCGGAGAATTACTTAATAACTAACAGATGGAATCTAATAAAACTGCATACAATGGTAGAGCATAATCAGAGGAAGTTCAGTGTACAAGAACCATAACTCTAATTTACATAATTACAGAGTTATTGCCCTTTGTTACTTTTTCTTGTTCGTAGAGTCTTGTCCGGAGCATAACTTTAAAACTGATTCTTGGAATTTATTAAAATTTCATAGGATGATACAACACATCGAGAGGAAGTGCAGTGTACAGGAACCATAACTCTATTTAATCTAAATACAGAGTTATTGCCCTTTGTTACTTTTTCTTGTCCGGAGAATTACTTAATAACTAACAGATGGAATCTAATAAAACTGCATACAATGGTAGAGCATAATCAGAGGAAGTGCAGTGTACAAGAACCATAACTCTAATTTACATAATTACAGAGTTATTGCCCTTTGTTACTTTTTCTTATTCGTAGAGTCTTGTCCAGAGCATAACTTTAAAACAAATTGTTGGAATTTAATAAAACTTCATAGGATGATACAACACATTGAGAGGAAGTGCGGTGTATTTTGTTGGTCGGTCGGAAGCCATATTTTGAGTCAAGGTGCTGTTTTGGGGGTATTTATCATCTTCAGTGATAGTTCTAGTTTTTAAATGAAATTGTGTTCAAATGTACCTAGGAACAATATGCATGTCTTTATCAAGTCACATAATTCTGGCCTTAATAATACATATGAAAAAAAGACGAGGGTTGGCTTTTGCTCTCTGGCGCTCTTCTTGTCTATATATTTTCAATTGTTGTATGTTGGAAAGTGTTAAATACATGAAATTTTCATTTTATAGTTAATATAATGTTTTTGTATTAAATAACAAACCTTTGACTTTGCAACTTTTTCTTGAAACATCTGATGAATAGCCTGTAGCTTTATAAGAAATCAAGTGTTTAACCATTTTAGAAAAACTTTGAAAACCTCCTGGTAAAATTATGCAAAATGAGAGTATTATTATTGAACAGAGTTGATAACATTTGTGGCAAAAGTTGAGATGCAACAGTCTTTTCAAAAGCCCTTCTGTTTCAGTTTTGTCGAAATGCGTCTGCATAATATGTGAAATGGTAGAGCTCAGTTTATTTTCATTTCTTTTTCACAGAAGAGACCATAACATTAATGGACTTGTCCAAAATGCTAAAACCCCAATTCAAAGTGGTGCGAATAGTTTTTCTTGTGTACATGAAGGGGGTACATCAAGGGAGAACATTCTCACGGCTAACAGACAAAGCGACCCTGTTGCTAACCACATTGTATAATATGTTAGTGGGATCGGACACGCTGTTTGAGACGACATCAGACGAGAAAGATGAAGAATCGGAATCCGTTCAATTGGTTAGTTAACCCTTTCCCTCATACAACAATTCTGCAGCAGACGACTTTGAACATATTTTGTCAAATAATGGAAAATCTCTATAATTGAATGGATAACCTAGGACTAAAAGTGGAAAACATTGTGACAAAAGGAGAAATTGCACGTTTTGTGCAATTTCTTCTTTTGTTACTATGTTTTCAAAAAGCCGTCTATATTGACATCATAGACAACTAGGTATCAATCAATCAGTAAGCCAGAGGTTCAGGAAGATGGAGTAAACTCTTCATTTCTCAACTCGCAGATTCTTTTGATGAGTCACAACATAAGTTTTTGAGGTCAAAAAGGATTTAAACATTCCCTACATGTAGACACCTTTTGAAGCCCATGTGCTTACAGACATTTTGATCTTGTATCAACGGGACATTATCATTATTGCTTTGCACATAGCGGTCCATCCATTGGTAGGCCAAAACTTGTCAGATTAATAACTAAATAATGCTTGGACATACAGTACGCAAACTTTGCATGACTAATAGATGACCCCTGCTGATTTTTTAGGTCATCCATTTAAAGGTCAAGGTCACAGAGACCTTGAGCACAGAATTTGTGGCATAACTTTTTACAAACCTTTTGTGGTTAATCAAATTTTCAGTTGAATGTCCTCATGCCCATGTGGTTGCTGACATGTCGACCGTACATCAACATCATAGATAACTGGATATCCGAGGGTTACCTACGGGATCCAAGACAAGAGTTTATCATACATAGGTAGATATCATTGATTTATTGATTCATTGATTCATTAAATAACCCTTTCCCTATTATAAAAGAAATCTTCAACAAACCACTTTGCAAACATTGAAGCAAATCAATGGAAAACGTCTTTAACTCTTTCCCACATACAACACATCTGCAACAGACAACTTTGAAAACATCTACTCAAGATATGGAAAATCTCTAGAAACAAATGTATAATTACTGAAAATAAGCTGAAGAGCTATTTCTTCTTTTGTCACAATGTTTTCAAAATTCGTCTGCTGCATATGCATCAAAAACGAAAAAAAAATCATAATGGGCAATTTCTCCATTTGACATATTGTTTTGAACTTTATTCAATAATTGATCGATCATTTATGGAGAGATTCTATATTTTTTATTTAATTTTTTCAAAGTGGATTGCTCAAGATATGTTGTATGAGAGAAATTGATTAATTGAATGTTTGGTGTTTTACAACGCTTTCAACAATATTTCAGTTATATCACGTCATTTCCTGGGTAAGTAACTAGTACTACTGGTTTATTATACCCCGAGATACATAGTATATGGGGGCTATATAGGAGTCACGCTTGTCGGTTTGTCCATCGGTCAGTCTGTTGGTATGTGGTCATTTCTTGTGAACACTATTTCTCAGCAGCCCTTGGTCACAAGAATGATTGGTACCAAGCCTAGTTGTGCATATTGTCGGCGTGTTGCACTGGAATTATTTTTAAATGAGTTATGGCCCCTTGAATTTCTCATACATATGTATATTGTCAGGCACCAGCTGGGGGTATTCATCACCTTCAGTGATATTTCTAGTTTACTTTGACACCAGCCAGTCAATTGTAATGCTAACCCCCGCAACCCTGAGTACCAAGGAAGGCAGCCATTACTAATTACCATTTGTTGGAGGGAATGTGTTAAACAAAAGTGTTATTATTGAAAACATTTGAAAACATTATGGCAAAAGGCGAAACTGCTCATCATGAACAATTTGTCCTTATGCAATGTTGTTTCTAATTATTGTCTGCTGCAAATGCGTAAATTTATGTATGTGTCTGTATATGGGAAAGGGGTGATATTATTACATGTACTTACATCAACTTCAATTACTTTGAAAGTTCCTCAAAGACTGCATGAATCTGGGATATTTCCTTTATACATGTAACCCAACAAACATATTTGTCTGGGATATACTGTGTTGGTTGAGTGGTTAGTCAGAAAGCATTTGTATGTGGGAAAGGGTAAATGACAGGTGGTTCACATGTAAAGCATAACTTCAATCATAACCCTTGATTCCCTATGAATTACAGAAACACAGATGTTAAAACACTAGATGAAACGTTTTGGGAAAAATCATTTGCCTTTCAAACAATGACCAAACCTAATGCAGATCAAACTTTGGAAACCGATGACATCTCCAGACCGGAGTACCAGACAACGGAATGGGTGCCAAAATTCCTTCAACCGGTGCTACAGCAGATTGTAATGACTGGCAAATCCATGGAAATGCTTGAAAGCCTAGATATGCTGGCTGAGCATTATGGAAAGGTTCCTCTAAATACAACAGGTACAGATGATTGACCATATCCCACATAAAATAAATCTGCAGCAGACGACTTGAAAAATGTATACTTAAAAATACGGAAAATCTTTAAAATTGTGGACTGAAAAAAAATGAAAACTTTGTGGCAAAAGAAGAAATTGCTTGTTTTGAGAAATTTCTCCTTTTGTCAAAATGTTTTCAAAAGTCTTCTGCTGCAGATGCGTCAAAATGCGTCTACAGGTGGGAAAAGTTTAACTGTCTTACCATAATTATGTGTTTTAAGCTCACCTGTGCATGAAGTGCTCAAGGTAAGATATTGTGATCACATTTTCTTCATCTTCCATCCGTCGTACATCATGCATTGTGTGTTGTTAACAATCACCTTGTAAACACTCTACTGGCAACATTTTACATCCAATCATCATGAAAGTTTTTCAGAACGTACATCTCCGTCGAATCTTGGCCAAGTGCGAAACATGGGTCATGTGAGGTCAAAAACTAGGTCACAAGTTCAAATAGAAGAAAAACACTGTTGAGGCCTTATTTTTAAATTTAACTTTTTGAAACGTCAGAATAATTGACTTGAGGATATCTAGGCTGAGTTTCAATGTAGGGCAAAAACTAGATAACAAGGTCAAATTGAAGGAAAATCTTGTTAACACTGTGGAGGCCTTATTTTTAACTTGAGCATGTTGAAATATTGTCAGAATTAATGACTTGATGATATCTAGACAAGTTATAATGTAGATCATGTCCGGTCATAAACTAGGTCACTAGGCCAAATGGAAGGAAAATCTTGTTAACACTCTAGAGACCACATATTTTGCTCCAGCAGCTTGAAACTTTGTCTTGATGATATCTAGGCAAAGTTTGTATATGGGTCATGCCTGGTTAAAAACTATGTCAAAGGGCCAAATTGAAGGTAAATTGTGTTAACACTCTGGAAGCCTATTTTTAATTTTAGCATGCTGAAACTGAAAGAATGAGTGTTTTGATGCCAATTAGGCTAGGTTTGAACATTGCTCTAGTCTGGTCAAAAACTAGGTAACTAGGTCAAATTGAAGGAAAAACTTGTTAACACTCTATTAATAGCTAACCTGACCACAAATTAGTTATTGTGATTGACTATGTGGTTAACCAGGCATAACTGAGGTGAGTGATCAAAGGCCATCATAGAATCGTGTTTAGATTTGTCAACTTCAAAAGTAAATAATTGTAACATCTTTGTTATGGGTAATACAATTTTGATACAGATTTTAAAGACATTGGAGGAATCGTTTGAAAATTGTGTTGCAAACAGAAAATTGCTCATGATCAGCAATCTTTCCGTTTCCTACAATGTTTTCAAAAATCATGTTAACCCTTTCCCTCATACGACAATTCTGCAGCAGACGACTTTGAACATATTTTGTCAAAAAATAGAAAATCTCTATAATTGAATGGATAACCTATGACTAAAAGTGGAAAACATTGTGGCAAAAGGAGAAATTGCTCGTTTTGAGCAATTTCTTCTTTTGCCACTATGTTTTCAAAAAGCCGTCTGCTGCAGAGGCCTCAGAAAGCGTCTATATGAGGGAAAGGGTTAAACAAAGATGTGAAAGTTCATAATCCAGAGCTCTAGATAAGGGGTGTTTTTTGTGTTCAAAAATCCTTATTTGACCCAATAACCCTATGTTACAGGTACTCAAAAGAATCGTCTCAATGAGACAATTATTTTGAGAAGGGTTCAGTTGTTGTTGTTTTTATTGGGATTTTATGCTGTTTTCAACATTATTTCAGTTATATCACAGCGACACTTTTCACTCATTCATGCTCCCTGGGCATGCAAACCAGTATAGGCTAGGATATGTGCCTTGCCCAAGGGCAATCCACCATGACTGTCACGCCACAACTGGGGATCGATTCTTGATCGCCAGGTTCTAAATCTCCGCCCAGTTCCAAATCCACGCCGGAAACCACTCGGCAACGGCAAATTCCTAGGATTCAGTTGGATAAAACGTGAGATTTTGTGGGGAAAACAGCTGTATAAACCTCCTTAACTCAACATTGGTCATCTTTATCAGAAAAAAAAATAGTTAGCCATTTACCTCAAATGTTATTTGAGTAGTTGACTGCTCTAACGAAATTTGGAGAATTGAAAATGCTGTGAGAATATTTAGAAATAGCTTGTGATTAATGATTCTCCTGTTCCAACGATGATTTAAACCCCCTTTCCAAGATACAATAAATCTCAGCGGACATCTTTGAACACACCTCATAATGAGTAATTTCTCCATTTCACACGATGTTTCCAACTCTATTCAACAATAAGTGTATCTACATTAACAGATGTGTCCAACTCTATTCAACAATAAGTGTATCTACATTAACAGATGTTTCCAACTCTATTCAACAATAAGTGTATCTACATTAACAGATGTTTCCAACTCTATTCAACAATAAGTGTATCTACATTAACAGATGTTTCCAACTCTATTCAACAATAAGTGTATCTACATTAACAGATGTTTCCAACTCTATTCAACAATAAGTGTATCTACATTAACAGATGTTTTCCATAGTTTTGCCAAGATGTGTTTAACGTCATCTGCTACAGACAGTGAAAGGGTTAACCCTTTCCCTCATACGACAATTCTGCAGCAGACAACTTTGAACATCTTTTGTCAAAAAGTATAAAATCTCCATAATTGAATGGATAACCTATGACTAACAAGTGGAAAACATTGTGGCAAAAGGAGAAATTGCTCGTTTTGAGCAATTTCTTCTTTTGTCACTATGTTTTCAAAAAAATTGTCTGTTGCAGAGGCATCAGAAAGCGTCTATATGAGGGAAAGGGTTAAGCAAACATTTTCAATTTCAGAACTCAAAGAAGGGCATCTTTTTGACAAATTTATGACATCACTCAAGAATCATATGGGTGTTAAACATAAAGAAAGTCGTGAAAATACAGATGAGACCGAAAGTCCTGCGGCTGATAAGCCAGAACAGAGTATATTTACTCCGGATATTGACAGACAGATGAAAGACAAAGATGTGTTCGATAGTTTTCTGAAAGTCCGTTTTGTACAGTTAATGACAAAGACAAAGAGGGTTGATTCCATACTAGACGACAGTTTTGTACAGTATGTTGGTTAATTTTTAGCTCGGGTGTTTTGAAACCGTTGGTGTTGTCTGCATCGTCACAAAAACTTTAATCTTACCTCATAACTCAATTAACAATCAATATTTTCAAATGAAACTTGGTACACATGTTCCTAGGAACAATGCGTTTGTCTCTACCAAGTCACATAACTCTGGCTTCAATAATTATTTAGAAATGCCCCTTTTTCAACTTGGGGAAAAAGCAGACAAGCTTTGGTGCTCTTGTTGTGCATTGGTAGAGCGTTGCACTCTTGTATCAAAGGTCTCGGAAACTAATCCTGTTATGAACATGTTCTGCCTTTGTTAATTTTCCACACAAACGGCAAGAGTACTAGTTTACCCTTTCTCACATACAACAAATATCCAGCAGACGACTTTGACAACTCAGGAAGCAGTCATCAATGTAAGACAAAAAGAAAGTTTAAACTTAACTTTTATCATGCCTGCTTAAGCAGGATCATGTCTCCGCCTGTCCATCTTACATTGTCCAAACTGGAAGGCAGAACATTATATCTCTATGTCTGAAACATCCAAAACAATTATAAACCGATTAGGTAGATTTATTTATAAGGCAAACTTAATTAGAACTTAAAATTTATCCACCCACAATGCAATAAAGTTTATTGCATTGTACATATGTATATGGCTAAAGCGCAAGTTTATAATTAATCTTTTTAAAAATGGTCTTATAAACTGCTGACGAAATTTTGGTATAAATTCTTTTGGTGATCCTATACCAGATTTCTTAAATTTAAGCTGGTTTGTGAGACAAGCATTTGCTACTAGTTGAGTGAGGCATTACTTCTTTAATAATGTGTTTTGATGCATCTTTAGCAGTCAACTTTGAAAAATTGAGTCTACAGGAGAATTTGCACATCATGAGCAAGTTCTCCTTTTGCCACAATAATTTCAACTCTAATCAATAATAAAACTTCCAATTAAACAGATTTTTAATACTTTGGCCCAGATGTATTTTAAGGGGTCTGCTGCAGATTTTTATTGTATGTGGGAAAGGGTTAAACTGGTCACACTGGGAAGTGTTCCCGAGTCATCATGGTCTTTTTGTTTTCCAACCTCTGTCATTATCAGCTGCAGATGCTTGATCAGATGTTTTTAACACTTTCTGACGCCTCTTCAGCAGACGGCTTTTTGAAAACATAGTGACGAGCAATTTCTCCTTTTGCCACAATGTTTTCCGCTTTTAGTCATAGGTTATCCATTCAATTATAGAGATTTTCTTTTTTTTGACAAAATATGTTCAAAGTCGTCTGCTGCAGAATTGTTGTATGAGGGAAAACAAATCTGTGTAACACAATGAGTTTTGAGATTTACATGTGAGGCATTAGCTCCATTGAGTAGTTTAACTACATACGGGATAGTGGATAATCACGTGTATATGACGCCAGCCCTGTAGTATATAATGTATGTACTTGAGGGAGCGTGCAGAGAGAGAGAGAGAGTAGAGACAGACACTCTTGAGAGAGTCGCGGGACTCTAAGGTTTACCCTCGAAATATATCTTCATAATAAATCAACGAAAATACCATTATGCGATCTCATTTATATTTGCCTGTGTCTTCCTCATGGCCAATATGATGTAGCTGGAAAGAGTGCTACACCTGAAGCGGGTGACTGAAAACATCTTGAAAACATCTTGGTAAAAATATTGAAATTCTCTGTAAATAAAAGTTTAATGATCAAATAGAATTAAAAACATTATTGTAAAAGGGGTAAAAACCTTATTTTGAGCAATACCTCTTTTTGCCACAATGTTTTCAAAATTGTTCAGCTGCAGGGGCATCAGAAAGCGTCTGCATGTGGGAAAGGGTTAAGGGTGATGTGACTTCTATATAATTTCAGGACAATGGAATCACTTAATTTAGGGAACCTTCCACCAGTGGAGCTGATCCTCCAGGATTGCCTGTATCCCCACATACATGATCAGTATGAGAAAGTGTGTGGCAAACTGGTGGATATTCTAATAACAGAGTACCATCTGCTCGAATATCTTGGTGCTATGAGGGTGAGTGCTCTAAGAAACACTGAATATTTTACAAACCGCTTTTGATTCATATACAGCAAAGTAACTTTTGGAAAGATTGTGTAAGAAAAACAGAAATTGCTCTAAGCAGGCAAATATGAAGCTTTAATAGCTGAAATGCACATTTCCTAGCCTAGTACTGATTTGTTTACTCAGAGATCATGAAGAAGTTAACTGTCGCCTTGAAAAGATTTTAAAAACGGCGTAAAACCCCAATGAAACGAATGATCCACTGACTGAAGGCTATACAAGCTTATGTCATGGGTAGATGTCCATTGTATGCTCTAACTTTGGCTTCAAACCACTTCTCTTCTGTAACTATAGGACTACTTCTCCTCTGTAACCATGGGACTACTTCTCCTTTGTAACCATGGGACTACTTCTCCTCTGTAACCATGGGACTACTTCTCTGTAACCATAGGACTACTTCTCCTCTGTAACCATGGGACTACTTCTCTGTAACCATGGGACTACTTCTTCTCTGTAACCATGGGGCCAATTGTGACCAAACTTAGTTGGAAGCATCTTCTAAATATCCTTTCTAAAATCACCCCAGAACAAAAAATGTTAAAAATGTTCTCTGCAGAAACTATTGGCTTGATTTTCAAATAACTCCACAGCTATGTTATGATGATACCCTTCAAACAGATTCTTCAAGTCATATTGATACATATAACAAAACATTGCTGTTTTTCTTGAAAGGTGCTAAACTCCAGATGTAGATCAAAATTTTGAAATGTTGAAACTTCTGCAAATATTGCTAATAGTTACAACACAGTAAGTAATAAATAGTTCAAAATTATTTTGGCAGTAAATATTGAAAAACAAGTCAATTGAAAATCATGAAAATGTACAAAATGTGGTGTACTGGGTATGTCTACCCAGTGAAAATGAAGCAACAACAATCAATATTTAGATGTTTGTTGCACTGGAAAGTGAATTTGATAACTCTTATTTTGCCCAAAATTATGATTCTTAGATTTCAAAACAACTTTTGAACAGTTTTAAAATGTTGACTATACTGTCTATAATCTGGAGTTTAGCACCTTTAAATGCCAAGCGCGAGGGTAAACAAAGTCACCAAACAACAACTTTAACCCTTTCCCACATACGACAATTCTGCAGCAGACGACTTTAAACATATTTTGACAAAAAATGGAATATCTCAATAATTGAATGGATAACCTATGACTAAAAGTGGAAAACATTGTGGCAAAAGGAGAAATTGCACGTTTTGTGCAATTTCTTCTTTTGTCACTATGTTTTCAAAAAGCCGTCTGCTGCAGAGGCATTAGAAAGCATCTATATGAGGGAAAGGGTTAAATGCCTTTAGCATAATCTTTAAAAACCTATCTTGCAGTAGTTTGAGAGGGGTATTTATCAATTTTAGAGATAGTTTTAGTTATCTAACCCTTTCCCACATTCATCAAATCTACAGCAGGCAACTTTAAAAATAATTTCTCAATATCTGGAAAATCTCTAGAAATGAAGGTACTTAAAGAAAGTTTGAGCAATTTCTCCTTTTGACAGAATGTTTTCATAAGTCGTCTGCTGTAGATGCGTCAAAATGCGTCTGTAGGTGGGAAAGGGTTAAACATTTTCACAGTATTATGTTTTCTCCTTCAGAATTTTTTCCTCATGGAAGCTGGAGATACAATGTTTATATTCTATACAGAAATCTTTGACAAGGTAAGTCTCTTCTAGAATGAGTCATTTACCCATATAACTGATATTCATAATTAGTAATTTCATCGCAATCGCCACACTATTTTCGACTCATTATAAAAATGTTACTTTTTAGCTCAAGGTGAGCTTTTGTGATCACATTTTGTTGGGCGTCAAACTGACCTATGAAACTGAATATCTTTCATTACGGTTAACAAAGTTGGCGTATAGCAGTGCTTTCATACAGGGCCAATTCCAGGAATTTTGAAATTCCTGGTCAAAATTTTAGGAATTGTTGTCAGAATTCTAAGAGTTTTGTATTTGTCGTTAACAGGAATGCTTATTGTTTTATTTACTTTTATTAAATAAAATAAATGTTATTTTATTAATTTATAGTTACCAAAGTGATAATTGGTATTTCTTGTAATCAAATATTTTTAAAAGATAAAGAAAATGTCGAACTTATTAATTAATTTACAGTATTTGAAAGAAAGACCGTCGTTGGATTAGGCAATTTTTTAATCCAATCAGCGTAATCAAGTTAAACTGCCTTTCTTTACATTCCCTACAAACAAATAATTTGTCAAGGTGATCGCAGGTACACACAATAAGAACTCGGGTAAGCTTGTAATCATGCGTGTGACAATTATCGCCTTTCACCCTTTATACATTATTTAGGATTATTCTGAAAACGTCCATGTGTAAATTTACGGATGTTTTTGGAATTTCTGGACATATAATAAACGTCCAGTGCTCAATTTTCAGACGTTCTTTGGATTTTTTTGGACGTATATTACGTCCATGTCTGCTTAATGAAAGCACTGGTATAGAAAAAGTTTATGGAGACCTTTCATGGGATTGCGTTTGGGGCCATTAGGGTCAAGGTCAAGATCGCTATTACTAAGTATAGAAAAAAAGGTTGAAACTGAATATCTTTATTTACGTTTGACATATTGTAACCAAATTTGGTATGTAGAAAAAGTTTATGGAGACCTTTCATTGATTGCGTTTTGGCAAACAGTTGAAACTCAATTCTTAGTTACTGTTCATTTATTATAACTAAACATGGTATGTGACTGTTTCTAAAATGGAAACCTGTTTTCTTCTGTGTCATATTTTAAGGAAGTATATATTCCAACCATTCTAGGGCTAGATAAATGTTATATTGACCTAAAGCTGAGTTCATCTTCTGTCGATCATTGAAAACCTGGTTTTGTAGCATTGCTGCAGTTCTTGTTTCCTGTAGAGACAAGACTAGTTGGTTATTGTCTGTGCAGACAATATGTGTTTGTTATTACCTGTATAGACAAGATGTGTTTGTAATAGGCTGTGCAGAAAAGATGTGTTTGTAAAAGACTATAGAGACAAGGAGCGTTTTATATTTGCCTGTACAGACACATTGTGATAGTAATTGTCTGTACAGACATTCTGTGATTGTAATTGCCTGTACATACACATTGTGATAGTAATTGCCTGTACAGACACATTGTGATAGTAATTGCTTGTACAGACAATTTGTGATAGTAATTGCCTGTACAGACACATTGTGATAGTAATTGCCTGTACAGACACATTGTGATAGTAATTGTCTGTACAGACAATTTGTGATTGTAATTGCCTGTACAGACAAGATGGGATAGTAATTGCCTGTACAGACACATTGTGATAGTAATTGCATGTACAGACCAGATGGAATAGTAATTGCCTCAACAGGCAAGATGTGATGAAAATAGCCTGTACAGACAATATGGGATATTAATTGCCTGTACAGACAAGATGGGATAGTAATTGCCTGTACAGACACATTGTGATAGTAATTGCCTGTACTTATTGGTCTGTCCAATGGTAGACCAAAACCTGTCCGATTGACAACTGGATAATTCTTTGACCTACAGAATCAAACCTGGCAGGGAGACTGGGCATGACCAGTAGATGGCCCCTATTAATGTTGGGGTCATCTGTTCAAAGGTCAAGGTCACAATAATCTTGAATGCAAAAATCTAGTCTGATAAATGTAGAATGCTTAGGCCTAATTTCCTCAAATTCAGTAGGGATATTGATTTTGGGGTCAGCCATTTGAAGGTAAAGGTCACAGTGAGATTAATTTTGTTCCTGACAATGGGTCATATGTTTGACAAACATCTATTGTTATATATAATTGACAGATAAGACTTCATGAACATTGGAAAGACACAACCAGTCTGACTATTGCCCTGCATGACGCCCTGGAGCGACAATTTCCACAGGAAGTTTCAAGATTTACAGTTCTCATGGAATCTCCAGAGGGACAGAGGGACAATCATCCCATCAATATAACAGATTGCATCAAGCTCCATTACCAGGTACAGGGGTCTCTTTAACCCTTTCCCTCATATAGACGCTTTCTAACGCCTCTGCAGCAGACAGCTTATTGAAAACATATTGACAAAAGAAGAAATTGCTCAAAACGAGCAATTTCTCCTTTTGACACAATGTTTTCCACTTTTAGTCATAGGTTATCCATTCAATTATAAAAAAATTCTATTTTTTGACAAAATATGTTCAGAGTCGTCTGCTGCAGATTTGTTGTATGCGGGTAAGGGGGGTTAAGGTTGCTGAATTCCTGAATATAGATAGTATACGCAAAGTTTTAAAACTGTTCAAAAGTTGGCTTAAAATATTAGAATCATAATTCTGGGATAAAATTAAATTACTAATTTAAATTTACAGTATAATAGACATCTAAATATTGATCACTTCATTTTTACTGGGTAGGCATATCATATCCAGTAAGACAAATTTTGTAATTTCAATTGACTGTCTTTCAACACTCACTTACTTTGTTGTCACATTTAGCAATATTTGCAGGAGTTTCAACATTTCAAAATATTTATCTCCATCTAGAATTTAGCACCTTTAAGTCAAAAAGTTGTACAAGTCTATAATGCAGTTGTCTGACAGCTCTCAGTAAATAGTTTATTGGCTATAGCTGTAGTGCTTAGCTATGCCGACATAAATGAATCCTCGAGATGCAAACTTATAAATATTTTAAATCCCTACTAAACCCTGAAACATATTTAAATATGGACCTATCGTTCCAGTTAAGAAAAGCTCTCGCTAGATTTAGATGCTCTAGACATAAACTTAATATTGAATTGGGTCGTTATCATAACATAAACAGAGAGGCTTGAATATGCCTCTACTGTTTATTGACCAAAGATGTTATAATTTTAGAAGACGAGTATCACGCATTTTACATTTGTCCAAGATTCGAAGAAGAAAGAATTAAGTTCCTTTTTAACTGGTACACTGGTAACGGAGAGTGCGAGGGGTTTTATTTTTTGTTAAAATATAACAATGTTGTGACTCTTAAAAAACATTCAAAACATTGCCGTAAATCTTGATCTACATCATTTGTGAGAATGATGTACCCACATGTACATGTATATATTGCCATCTATTATCAAACATAACTTTCAAGAAGAAAAGTTTGTATGCTGTATTATAGGCCTGAGGCCTTTATTTACAAATAAAATTTCTGTATTCTGTATTCTGTTCACATACGGACACGTGCATTCGTTAGGTATGTCTGCACATACAGAGCTCTAGATAAGTGATGTTTTGCATGCTCTAAATTCCTTATTTGACCTTCTAACCATATATTGTGGGTACTCAAAAGGATCGTCTCAATGAGACAATTCTTTTGAGTACCCGCTTTATAGGGTTTGCTTGGGTAATAAGAAGGAAATTGTGTGGAAAATAACTGTATTTCCCTCCTTATCTGGACCTCTGGCACAAGAACATTGCTACATGTAGTTATGTGTCAGTAGTAATCAATGAAAGCACATAAGTATATTGCTTAGTTAACTCCTTTCCCACATGCAATACATCTAGGCACAAATATGAAAATGCTCTATAGATGAAAGTATAATTATAGAGGAGAGTTGAAAACTTGAAATGATTTTGGCAAATGGTGATATTGCTCATAATATTTAGCCACAATGTTTTCAAAAGTCGTCTGCTGCATATGTGTCAAAATACAGGTGGGAAGGTGTTACGTATTTACATAAGTATATTCACTTGATCTGTTTGAATCTATTGAGGAATTTAAAATATACCAAGAAAATAAACTGTATTTTTGTTCACACTTAACAGATGCCCAGTCCAATTCATGTTATTATCAACGAACGCTGCCAGTCTATTTATAACCAGATCTTTGGGTTTCTTCTGCAAGTGAAAAGGGCAAAATACTGTTTGGATGAACTTAGATTTTATGGTAAACTATTCTTCTTTACTCTGTGGACGACCCCAGGGGTGTTGTGTAAGAGCATTTGCCTCGGATGCAAGTTCAATCCAAGGCTGGGTCATACCAAAGACTTTTAAAATGATGGCAATGACTTTCCCTCCTTGGACCTCAGGATTGTTGAATAAGCATTACCATTGAATCACTGGTGTCTGGATAAATAGACCAGTAGTACTTGTAACTTAACGAGGAAACGCCATGATATAACTGAAAGCAGCGTAAAACTAACATTTACGTCAGTGGTTCATCCGGGCTTAACCGCCAAAGTGTCTAAAGTTGACCACTTGGTCTGCAAAGTCCCAAAAATGACTGCTCTGTATTAGGACCATGTGTATTCTCTACTGACAGGAACCTGTACGCATGTGCCAATGGTGGTTGTTACCAATAGGGGATGTCTCAAAACACCCATACCTTCTTAGGAGGTGTAAATCCTATTCAACCACCCACCAAACAAACCCTTTCTCTGTTCCATCTTGAGAAGTCCAGGGTAATTAGTTTATTGCTAATTCGAATATGATGGACGACTGACACTTGACTTCCAAAGAGTCTCTTCCTCTTACAAGGAAGCCGCTGTGGCTGAGTGGTTAGCCCTGGGGGATTTGGGACCGGACGCCTCAGGCTAAATCCCTAGCTGAGGTGATAATGGTGGATTGTCCTATGGCAAGGCACAATTCTTAGACCCAGTACTGGTTTGTTTTCTCAAGGATCATGAAACTGATCTGTCACAATGGTATAACTGAAATAAGGTTGAAAACAACGTTAAACCCTAATAAAACAAAACAACATGTAGTTTCCCTATTCCAGATACTATCTGCCGGGCAGATAGCCTTTAGTGCCTTTTAGCTGTGAGCCCTTTTGCACTTGTAGATGACTTAAAATATATTATGGCAGAAAGTGCTCATAACAAGCAATTTCTTCTTTTGCAACAATGTTTCCAACACTATTCATTATACCCCCTTCGAAGAAGAGGGTATATAGGAGTCACTGTGTCGGGCTGGCTGTCTGTCTGTCTGACTGTCGGTCGGTTGTCCGGCCGGAAGCCATATTTTGTCGGGCTTATTTCTTACAAACCACTGGGTGGAATTCAATAAAATGTTACATGAAGCTTCTATACCAAGAGGAGATGTGCATATCCTAAAGGGGTTATAATTGCATGTTATTTTATAGAGTTATGGCCCTTTTACTTATTAAGTTATGGTGTAGGTCAAGTTGCTGTTTAGGGGGTATTTATCATCTTCAGTGATAGTTCTTGTTAATTATGTTTTCATTTCTAGATATTTTTTAAAAGTCCTCTGCTGAAAATGTGTTGCATATGAGAAAGGGTCAAATATTTACAAGTTTAATTATAGAATAAAAAAGAAAACTATTTACAGGATGTAATAAATATTTTTGTGTCTTCTGTTTTGTAAATATCTTAAGCTTAGTTGATAACAATGTTGGAGAAATAGAAATAACTTGTTTTAGACAATTACCTTTTCCTCAATTTTTTCTTTCAATACTTGTATTCTCTTAGTGGCGTCAAAAGATACCTTCAAAAAGGTAAATAGAAGTCATATTGAGATGGACTTTTATCCAGTCTAAGTGAGCTGTTATTGGCAGACTTTACATGCTACTGGTGATATCAGTTTTCATGGATAATAACCCCTTAACCCTTTCCCTCATACGACAATACTGCAGAAGACGACTTTGAACATATTTTGTCCAAACATAGAAAATCTCCATAATTGAATGGATAACCTATGACAAAAAGTGGAAAACATTGTGGCAAAAGGAGAAATTGCACGTTTTGTGCAATTTCTTCTTTTGTCACTATGTTTTCAAAAAGCTGTCTGCTGCAGAGGCGTCAGAAAGCGTCTATATGAGGGAAAGCACATACATCAATTCTGCAGCAGATGTCTTTGAAAGCAACTAAGCAAATACACGGACATAAATGTAGGTATAATTACTAAAAATGTTGAAAAGAATTGTGGCAAAAGGAGCAATTTCTCTTTTTCTCACAATGTTTCCAAAAGTTATCTGCTGCAGAGGCATCAGAAATCGTCTATTTGAGAGCAAGGGTTAATTAGATGAATTTTAACTTGTCTGTTTTTCGAAGATAAAAAGACGGGTTAATGTGATACCCTTGGCGTAAATGGCATCTGCAACGCCACAAAACTTAATGTGTAATCTTACCTCATAACTCAAAAAACGTTCATCATTTTCAATTAAACTTGGTACACAGGTTCCTAGATAAAATACGCATGTCTATACCAAGTCACATAACTCTGGCTTTAATAGTTATTTGCCCCTTTTTTCGACGTAGAAAGAGGAGTGTTGGCATTCTCTCTGCGGCCCTCTTTTTATATTTGTGTATTACTATTACAGATTTACAAAAAACGTCGAACATCAGTGCATCAGACCGACTTCTTTCTGCTTACAACACAGACAATGTACCTCGGGGAGTCAAAATACACCGAATGCATCTATTGAGAATGAGACTGATTAACACTGTCAACAGCCTCCACAATTACATGATGTCACGGGTAAATTGAACATCTTAACCCCACCTTAACCCACATACAGACGCATTTCGACGCATTTGCAGCAGACAACTTTTGAAAACATTGTGGCAAAAGAAGGAATTGCTCATGATGAGTAATTTCTCCTTTTGCCACAATGTTTTCCACTTTTAGTCATTGGTTATCCATTCAATTATAAAGATTTTCTTGTATGTGGGAAAGGGTTAACCCCACATACAACAATTCGGCAGCAACAACTTTTGGAAATATCTAGACAAAAATATTAAAAATTGAATGGAGTTGAAAACATTGTGGCAAAAGGAGAAATTACTAAGAATGTTTTTTAAAAGTTGTCTGCTGCAGAGTAATTAGAAAGTGCCTGTATGTGCAGCTGTAGACTTTTAAAATTTCTCCAGTTCCCACAATGTTTTCTGCTCTATTCTACTGCATATTTTTTCTATGAGAGACAAGGTTATTATTTTTCAGATAAAAGCTTGTTTGGTGCTCAGCGATTCTTTTGATTCTTTTGAATACTCACAATATATGGTTTAATCAAGTTAACATGTTCCTTCATATGGATGTTTACTGAGGCATCTGCAGCAGACGACTTTTGAAAACGTTGTGGCAAAAGCAGATATTGCTCATATTGAGCAACTTCTCCTCTTGCCATGATGTTTTCAACACTACATATTAATTATGCTTTCATTGATAGAAATTTTTTCCTACATGTTTTCAAAGTCGTCTGCTGCAGATTTGCCGTATGTGGGAAAGGTTTAATGAAGTTAAAAGACTGATATTTTGGGACAAAGAAATGTTTACTCCTCTGTCTAAATGTTGATTTGTTTCGCCTTGATGTTGTACACATGTAGTGGTAGAGCATCCACCTTTAATCCATATCTAAGCCCCTGTCTAAATAATGATTTGTGTTGCCTTGATGTAGTGGTAGAGATTCCACCTTCAATCCCCAGCCAGGTCAAACCATAGAAATGTTAGCAATGGCTCTCCCTCCTTGACGCTCAGGATTGTGGGGTTAGCATAACAAATTACTTACTGGTGTCCGTATTCATAAACAGACTAGTACAGCTGGTTCCCAGAAAATGAGTAATATAACTGAAATATTGTTGAATGTGGCATTAAACACCATAAGAAAAAAACAAAACATGTTGATTTGCAGATTTTACACAGCGTGGGATTGGAATTCTCAAAAGATTTAAAGACCGCCAGAGACCTGGATCAGATTATAGGAATACACGCTAAATATGTGAAGACCATTCACGAGAGATGTTTGTTACACAAGAAGACGGCTATTCTCAGGGAGGCTGTCCTCAAAGTGTTGGATCTGGCGCTCCGATTTCAAACGGAATGGGATCAAGGTGTTGACGGTATCAGGTTAGTAATACTCACACCTTAACCCTTACGCTCATACAACAAATCTGAAGAAGACGACTTTGAACATATTTTGTCAAAAAATAGAAAATCTCTATAATTGAATGGATAACCTATGAATAAAAGTGGAAAACATTGTGGCAAAAGGAGAAATTGCTTGTTTTGAGCAATTTCTTCTTTTGTCACTATGTTTTTCAAAAAATTGTTTGCTGCAGAGGCATCAGAAAGCATCTGTATGAGGGAAAGGGTTAAAGTGGACGACTTTGAAAACATCTCTACAAGAATATGGAAAATATCCCCCAAATGAAGACATACTTATTGAAAAGAGTTGAAAACATTGTGTCAAATAGAGAAATAGAGAATTTGCTTGTTTTGAGCAATTTCTTCTTTTGTAACAAAGTTGTTAAAAGTCGTCTGCTACAGTGGCGCCAGAAAGCGTCTACATGAGGGAGATGGTTAACAGTTTCCCTCATACTGACGAGTGGTGACGGAGGTGATATTGATACAGAGACAAAATTATATTTTAAAATCATATTTCGTTTATAGAAAAAATCCATAGTTAAGCCTAGATGTTTTCAATGTCCTCTGCTACAGATTTATTATTCCCCGCTTTTTCGAAGAAAAAAGGAGGGGGATATTGAAATGGCGTTGTCTCTCCGTCCTCCGTGCGTGTGTCCGTTACGTCCTTTCGCAGCAATTTCTCAGTAACTAGCTGGTAGAATTTCATGAAACGTGAAATAAATATGAACCAGCATACTGGGATGATGCCCGTACATTGTTTTTTTGGATTGGTCAATTTTCCTTAGAGTTATTGATTGCCCTTGATATATTGAAAAATCCACGTCCGCAGCCATTTCTCAGTAACTAGATGGTAGAATTTCATGAAACTTGAAATAAATATGAACCAGCATACTGGAATGATGTCCTTCCATTGTTTTTGTTGGATTGGTCAATTTTGTTATTGCCCTTGATTTATTGAAAAATCCACGTCCGCAGCCATTTCTCAATTTCATGAAACTTGTTTATAAAGCTACAGCAACAAAATTTGCACCATGTGTACACTTTTACAATCAAATATCATCATTGTCTTTGGATGACCTTCACTATGACTTTTTGACCTTCTTTCTTATTATCCCCCGCTTGTTCGAAAAAAAAAAAGGTGGGTTATTAATTTGGGTTTGTCCGTATGTCTGTCTGTCTGTCTGTCTGTCTGTCTGTCTGTCTGTCTGTCTGTCACACTTCGTTTCCTTACAATCACTGCCACAAATGTGAACCGGTTTTTTTTCAAACTTTCCTGCAAGCGGGGGATATAAAGTTCATGAATTTGCTTGTTGTATGTGGGAAAGGGTTAAAGCCTAGCCACAGATACATTGTTATAGCAGACACTTTGTTTGAACCAATTTGAGTCCAAGCAATTGAAGATAGTTATTGTAGTTTTGTGAACTTTTGAAAATGTCTTAAAGATGTTGAACTCCTGATGGTGATCAAAATTTTGAAATGTTGAAACTTATGCAAATATTTCATAAAGTGACAACGAAGTAAGTAATAAGTAGTTCAAAACTATTTTGGCAGTAAATGTTGAAAACTGTCAATTGAAAATGTACAAAATTTGGCTTACTGTGTATGTCTACCCAGTAAAATTGAAGCATAAACGTTAACAATTTAGATGTTTATGGTACTGGAGAGATCAATTTATTACTCTAAATTTATCACAGAATTATGATTCTAATATTTCTATACAACTTTTGAACAGTATTAAAACTTTGACTATGATATCTATTTTTTGGAGTTCAGCACCTCTTATCTCTATTCACAGTATGGACCAGATAGAAGACACAGAGAGGGAGTTTTCTCAGTGCATACAGTTTTTGTCATCTTTCCTGAACACAGTCATACAAAGAGGATCGTTTCCACATTGTAAGATTTTCATACCATTCACACTTTTCCCACGTACAAACAAATCCGCATTAGACGACTTTGAAAACATGTAGGAAAAAATATGGAAAACTTTTATAAATTAACATTTAGTTACTTATTAATAGAGTTGAAAACATTGTGGCAAAAGGAAAAAATGCACATAATGAGCAATTTCTCCTTTAGCCAAAATGTTTTCAAAAGTCGTCTGCTGCATAGGCATCAGAAAGCATCTGTATGTGGGAAGTGATTAAATTTTGCTTGCCAAGCGACATTTGATACTTTACAAGCAGAAAAAGTTGAGGTCAACCTGTGCCACCTGGAATATATGTGGGAAAGGGTTAAATATTCAATATGAGCAACTTATTATTTTTTATAGAAAAGCTACAAATCTCCGGCTCTGACATCGAAATCTTCCACTTTAGAATGATGGAATTTGAAATAAAGAATAAGCGTTTCCCACTTACAACCTTTCTGCAGCAGATGAGTATCGTAACTTTAAAAATGTCTTGGCAAAGATATGGAAAATCTATAAAAATGATTTTACAATAGTTAAATCATGTTGAAAACATTGGGGAGAATAATAAATAGTTAGATAATTTCTAGATGTGTCAAAATGTGTCTGCATGTTGAAAGGTTTTTTTCGCGGCGAGCATATAGACGCCACTTCGTCCGTTTAGCTGTCCGCCCTGCTTTTGTCCTGGCTATTTCTCAGCAACTACTGAAATGTTATGGGAAGCTTCACTAACAAGAGGATATGTGCATATCATCACCATGTTCCTTTTTGAAGGGTTTTTACAGAGTTATTGCCCTTTTAATTTTTATATAATATGACATAAGAAAAGTTTGTACGGACTATTTCTCAGAAACTACTGACTTGAATTTAATGAAACTTAATGGAAAGCTTCACTAACAAGATGAAATGTTCATATCATTTCCATGTTCCAGTTTGATGATTTTTCCCTGGATTATTGCCCTTTTAATTTTTCTATAATATGACATAGGAAAATTCCTTTTTGCTTTTGTCTGGGCTATTTCTCAGTAACTCCTGACTTGAATTCAATGAAACCTGATGGGAAGCTTCACTAACAAGAGATGTGCTTATTATCACCATGTTTCATTTCTGATGATTTTTCCCAGAGTTATTACCCTTTTAATTTCTACATACTAACATTTTGTCTGGGTTGTTTCTCAGCAACTACTGACTTGAATTTAATTTAGGGAAAACTTCACTAAAAGAGGACATGTGCATATCATCACCATTCCTGTGTCCTAATTATTTTTGTGGAGCATCCATCGTTCCACCAATATCTTGTTTTCCTTTCTTTCAGTGGAAGCCTTAGCCCTTGGGTTGACAGATTTAACACCAAAGACCTGAACATGCATGGCGAAGGAACAATAGGCGAAAATGATTTGATTTTAGCAAAAGGATTTGCATGCATGATTGGAACTGAACATTCAGAAGTCTGGTTAAATTGTCAGTTGACAATACAGACATGCCTAGTCTATGGTATTTTTTGTATCCAGACACTTATGAATGAGGATTCTTATGATGTGAAATTGAGGATATACAATATACATGATTTTGTTAGCGGTGAGATGTTGTCTTAGGGGTCAATGAGGATCCAGGCAAATATGAACATATCCACCTCCAAATGAAAGTCAGTAATTGTGATAACAATAAACTTATTTTGGATCTATTGCGGATTGACAATGATTCCTTCAATATATACACATACACCCGACCATAAAAAAACAGATATTAGAGTTTCCACAGGAGATTTTTTCATGAAACCGTCAAGGCTCTAAATCCTCGACACCATTCCAAATGATTTGACACAATAAAGATCTATTGCAGACATAAGGTACTGGTGAAATGTGTGTTTATAGTGAGCGATATATTATGAATAATTATTGAAGAGAGTTGAACACATTATGGCAAAATGGGAATTTTTGTCACAATGCTTTCAAGTCATTTGCTGCAGATGCATCTGTAGGTGGGAATTGATTTATTGTTTGATTAAAGTCTTTGGTATGACCCGGTCAGGGATCGAACCCGCATCCGAGGTGGACGCTCTACCATTAAACCACCGTGATGGTCTGTAGGTAGGAAAAGGTTGATTCAAAATTAGGATGGTATCAACCCTTTCCCACATAAAGACGCTTTCCGACGCCTCTGCAACAGACGACTTTTGTAATTATTATGAAAAAACGAGCAAGTTCTCCTTTTGACACAATGTTTTCAACTTTTTACAGGGATTTTCTATATTTTTGTCCACATGTTTCCAATGTCATCTGCTGCAGATTTGTTGTATGTGGGAAAGGGTTAAGATTGATTGGTGAATACCAGTCAACGTGAGCGAACATCTTGCGCTACACTTAAGTCTTTCCCTCATATAGACGTTTTCTGATGCCTCTGCAGCAGAAGCTTTTTGAAAACATGAAGACAAAAGAAGAAATTGCTCAAAACGAGCAATTTCTCCTTTTGCCACCATGTTTTTAACTCTATTAAATTATTGTTCTTTCATTTAAAGGGCTTGTCTGAGGTTTTTCTTAGACGTTTTCAAAGTCGTCTGCTGCAGGTTGTCTGTTTGTTGAAAAGCGTTAATTAAGTCTTATTAGGTTTACTATAGGTTTGGTTGATTCTGTCTGTCCGTCCCACCTAACCTTGTCCGGCCTGCATCTTAACCATGCATCATAGGATTTAAAAGAAACTTGGCACAAATGTTCACCATGATGAGGCGGCGTGTCGCGCACAAGCCTGTACCTCAAATGTCAAGGTCACACTTATAAATGAATACTATTTGATAGGATTACCTTGCCCAGCCCGCATCTCCACCATGCATCATAGGATTTCAAAGAAACTTGGCACAAACGTTCACCATCATGAGGCAGCATATCATGCTAGGAACCCAGGCCTGTACCTCAAATGTCAAGATCACACTTATAGTTCAAAGGTCAAAATGAGTACTATTTGATATGACTGTACCTTGTCCGGCCCACATTTCTACCATGCATCATAGAATTTCAAAGAAACTTGGCACAAACTGATACCATGATGAGGCGGCGTATCACGCGCAAGACCCTGGCTTGTACCTCAAATGTCAAGGTCATACTTAGAGGTCAAAGGTCAAAATGAATACTGTTTGATAGGCTGTACCTTGTCCGGCCCACATTTCAACCATGCATCATAGGATTTCAAAGAGACTTGGCACAAACATTCACCATGATGAGGCCGCGTGTCACGCACAAGACACAGGCCTTTACCTTAAATGTCAAGGTCACACTCAGAGGTCAAAGGTCAAAATGAGTACTGTTTGATAGGACTACCTTGTCCGGCTCACATCTCAACCATGCATCATAGGATTCTCAAGTTACTTTGCACACATGTTCACCTCAAAAGTCAAGGTCACACTTAGAGGTCAAAGGTCAAAATGAGTACTGTTTGATAGGACTACCTTGTCTGACACGCCTCTCAACCATGCATCATAGGATTTCCATGAAACTTGGCACAAACATTCACTATGATGAGGCAGCTTGTCAATCTCAAGACCCATGTCTGTACCTCAAATATCAAGGTCACACTCAGAGGTTAAAGGTCAAAATGAGTACTGTTTGATAGGACTGTACCTTGACCTACTCATTGACAACAGTATTTCGTCTTCCAGCCATGGACTAAATAGCCTGTGCGGGTAGGTAACCAGTTGATCATGTGAATACTGGTGCAATAAAGCTAGGGAAAACGGGGATAGTTGAAATGGCCGCCGTGACAAAAGTGAAGAACTGTTGAAATCCGCGTTAACCTACTTTCTCCTTAGATATGGCTACCGTCGGATTCAAAAGCAACTCAAACCAAATATCAAATCCGCCTTAGGCAAGGTTGAAAACTATAATACCAGTTCAAGTGGCTAAAACCTTTCCTTAGACAAGATTATTGAAACTTGCAATGCCACATTTCCTAATGAAGTATGCTTGTACATGTATATGAAATCCTTACACATGACTGCAGACGGATGGGCCGAAGGACGGACATTGCCACAACAATATTAGTAATGTAATTGTAGAGACCAATTGCTCCCATTGAGCATAAGGTTCTAAGCTTCTATAGGCCCATGTGATAGTGTACACCATATCATGTGCAAACATCTGATAAGTGCTGATAAATTAAAGAGACAGTTGAATACAAGGGAGTCCGGGTCCAAAAAGACCGCTTTGTTCTTTAACGTGCTCAGTGTACAGCACCAAAATACGCGTGGCACTTTTTTCTGGTAAGGAGCAATACATGACCTCTATCGATACCCTAGCTCTTTTCAAAAAGACCCATTTGTTCTTTAACGTGCTAAGTGTACAGCACCAAAACACGCGTGGCACTTTTACCTGGAAAGGAGCAATACATGACCTCTATTGGAGTGGAAGCCACTATCAACAGCGTCTTTATTATCTAGGGGATCGACAAATCTGCAGCAGACGACTTCGAAACATCTGGACCAAAATATGGAAAATCTCTATAAATTAAAGTACATTTAATTAGTGAGTAAAAGTGAAACATCTAGACAAAAAAAATAGTGATAAAGCGTCCGCCTCAGGTGCGGGAGGTCGCGGGTTAGATCCCTGGTCGTGTCAAACCAAATACTTTAAAAGTTGTAGTTGTTGCTGTCCGCCTTGGCTCTCTGATTACGGGGAAAGCAATACGGCTGACTGACTGTTACGTGTCGGAATAAACAGGTCAGTAGTACTGGTAAATTACTAAGGAAACGACGTGATATAACTGAACAATTGTTGAAAGCGGCGTAAAACGCCAAACAATCAATCAAGATACAAAGTCGTCTGCAGCAGATTAAGTGTTTATGGGAAACGGACAAGGTCGAATGTCGTGTGATGTGGATAAACTAGGATCCCGGGGTGTTTGAGGCATACCAAAGAAAACAGAGGATTTTCAGAGAGCTGTAACTAGTGTATCTTGTTACCAGTGTGAAGTCATTACCGTTATCCTTTCCCACATACATACGATTTCTGACACCTCTGCAGCAGACGACTCTTGAAAACAGTGTAGCAAAAGGAGAAAATGCTTGAAATGAGGAATATCTCATATTGTCCCATTTGTTTTACTGTTTTCAATTATTTACAATTATTTGCAGAGATTTTTCATATTTCTGCAAATATGTTTTCAATGTTGTCTGCTGCATATTTATTATATGAGGGAAGGGGTTAGCATATCTCCATTTACAGCAAATGCTTTGACAAATATATATAAATGAAAGTATAATAACTGAAGAGAGTGGTACATGAGCGATAAATCAATTTACCAAAATGTTTTCAAAAACCGTCTGCTACTGGAGTGTCAAAATAGATCTGCGTTTGTGAAAGGTTTGAAATCATTGAATGAAACTGGTGATAACGTGGTGAGATATTGAGTTTCAAACTTACTGGACCGTATATCCCTTATAAACAACTGACAAAATATCACAACATTATTTGAGCTGTTCCATGAGAAAACCAACATTATGGACTCTGCGTAAGGTATTGACCCAGATCAGTCCGCGCAGGCTAATCCGTGCCGACACATTCTGTCTCAAGGGGAAGATGTATAATCCACAGAAGGCGAAAAGTGTATATCCGGGTAAGCCTGCGCGGCATTCTTAGGCTGATCCGGGTCGATACTTTACGCAGAGCCCACAATGTTGGTTTACTCGCGGGATGGCTCATTTGGACCATGTCACGAGAAAATCGACATACGGGATCTCGGATCAGCCTACATGTGCTTCTTAACATTCCACCGCTATAGATAAGGTGAGTATTTCAAATTCAAATATCCTTAACCCTTTCATTTCCATATAGACGCTTTCTGACGGCTCTGCAGTAGATGGCTTTTCGAAAACATAGCGACAAAGGAAGACATTTCTCAAAACGAGCAATTTCTCCTTTCGTCTACTTTCGTCTTTATTCAATTATTGTACTTTCATTTAAAGGGAGTTTCCGAAATAACAATTAATCCTTTCCCTCATTCGACAATTCTGCAGCAGACGACTTTGAAAATAGTTTGTGAAAAAATAGAAAATCTCTATAATTGAATGAATAACCAATAATCTATGACAAAAAGTGGAAAACATTGTGGCAAAAGGATAAATTGCACGTTTTGTGCAATTTCTTCTTTTGTCACTATGTTATCAAAAAGCCGTCTGCTGCAGAGGCGTCAGAAAGCGTCTATATGAGGGAAAGGGTATACCAGAGGCGGCATAGAAGATACGGAATGTTCCAGGGAGAGTGAATGTTCACATACCCCTATGAACATTCCGTATTTTTATGTTATCATTTAAGGAGCATGTATCGGAGTTTGATCGAGATTCGATACAGAGGAATGCTCTGATCAATTGAGATGAAGATTGGAACGTCAAACCAATATCCAATGAACGTTTGGCGGGGTAAAATCCATCTACATAGCTCACCATCCGGGTCGATACTTTACGCAGAGTCCACAATGATGGTTTTCTCGCGGGACGGCTCATATAATATAGTGTAAGCCTACGCTATTGTATGCGTATCCGATCCATCAAAGTGTATATGAAGTGTTTGACGATAATTTGTTATCGTACGTGTTTGAACGACAATCATCTTGTTTAAGTCCAAAATTAAAGTAATGTTCAGTTCTGTTCTGTCCTGTATCTTACACATTGCATGCCCTCGTTCATCTGACTAGGCTTAACCCTTTCCCTCATACGACAATTCTGCAGCAGACGACTTTGAACATATTTTTTCAAAAAATAGAAAATCTCTATAATTGAATGGATAACCTATGACTAAAAGTGGAAAACATTGTGGCAAAAGGAGAAATTGCTCGTTTTGAGCAATTTCATCTTTTGTCACTATGTTTTCAAAACGCCGTCTGCTGCATAGATGTCAAAAAACCGTATATATGAGGGAAAGTGTTAATCGTAGTAAGAAATAGCTAATGCGTAAAAGATCTCGTATTTCTAAAACCATAAAACATCGCGATAATGATCTATACAGTAGGGTACTTTTTTTACTTGTAAATTTCACGTTATCGCCTTCACATATGCAGATGTGCATTCTGACGCATTTGAAGCAGACAACATTTGAAAACAGTGTGACAAAACGATGAATTACTCCAAGCAAGCAATTTCCCTTTTGGCAACAATGTTTTCAACTCTATAAATTTCATCATAATCTTGTTTATGGAGATTTTGTCATTTGTTTACTTATACAGTATTTATTTTAAAGTGTTTGTAGTATGTAAGAAAGCGAAATCGACAAATAAATCTCTGGTTGTTTTTATTGTTTTATTATTTCTGAGTTACAACGAATCTAAGTCGCACGTTTCATCGCAATTTCGATTTATACATGCTCTGAAACCGTTTTTATATTTTAAATTTACAAAATGCATGATACAGTCCTGTATTACATGTATATGGTGTTCATCCATTACGGATAAAACATACGACTTCGGTGAGTAGAGTTTCGTTTTACTACTTGCAGCTGACAACATTTGAAAACAGTGTGATAAAACGAAAAATATCATAAAGCGAGCAATTTTCTCTTTTGCATCAATGTTTTCAACTCTATCCATTATATAATAATTTTGTTTATGGAGATTTCTACATTTTTGCATTGGTGTTTTATTTTAAGTCGTCTGCAGTTTTTGCAGTATGTGGAAAAATGTATATATCGTGAAATCGACGAATAAGTCTCTTGTGTTTTTTTCTGAGTCACAACGAATACAAGTGCGCAACATTTCATAGCATCTTCGGTTTATAAATGCTCTGAAACTATTTTTATATTTTTGAATTTACAAAATGCATTATACAGTTATATTACATGTATTTTGTGTACATCCATTACGGATAAAATATACGAGTTCGGTGAGTAGAGGTTCGTTTGACTACATTATACATAGCTAAATACATTCTCTAAAACATGGTTTTCTTTATACAGTTTGAATAACGTTAGCTACATAATTATATTCTCATTTTGCCACAATGTTTTCCACTTTTAGTCATAGGTTATCTATTCAATTATAGAGATTTTCTACGTTTTGACAAAGTATGTTCAAATCCGTCTGCTGCATAATTGTCGTATGAGGGAATGGGTTAACATATGAAAACTCTCTACAATTGAAGGTATGTATAAAAATAGATGGGAGTTGAACACATTTCTCCTTTTACCACATTGTTTCCAAGGCGCGTCTGCAGCAGACGCGTCACAGTGCGTCAGCGTCTGCGGGTGGGAAAGGGGAATTATTTCTCAAACACAAACCCGGCTTTTGACGAGACTGTGGCAAGTGAGTCGTTCATAATTCGCGTCGTGTTGTGTAACATTCCCCAGTATCATAAAATTGTCTCGACTTTTGTTTCAAAAATTGCGCTGTGATTTCCCCATTATTTACACCTTATTTTTATGTTTTGTTCCGTTCTGTTAAAGAAGGAGGTGACACAGGAACCAGGAGCGGTTTGACTAGTATGAAATAAGTGAAAACACAAGAATAGGTTCAATGAAAAAGGGCATTATTTAAATGTTATTACTTTAAGAGAGCCTATAAAGGAGTACACATAGATATAGGCATACGTATAAAACATTTCCATTTTAAATGCAAACTCCGACTGAGTCTTCTTCTCATACCATATATACTAGTTGTTAAAATGGGTCCACAATACTTACTTTTAAAATTCGAAAATACACACGAAGTGTGAAATTTTCAGTATGTAGGGCCTATATACATGTCGAGGGCTTAGCGTGAAACGGTTGTAACTAAAATTAGTATTTCTTTACCAAGGTTAATCACCTCGCCATAAAGTCTTTATAAGCGTTAAATCAATTTTCTTGGTAAACAATGGAAATTTAGGTGCCATTGCTCGTTCTGAGTAATGGCACCTAAATTTGCATTGTTTTCAAAGGGGTCAAAATTGCCCCTAAACCAGGTTTTTTCAAAATAGGGTTTTAGTAACAACTGTTTCACACCAAGCTCTCGATGTATTTAGAAAAGTTAAATCATGCCAGATGTTCACTGTTTCCCCAAATAAAAAGAATTGTGGGGACGTTTTGCAACAACCGACATTTTGAAAAAACACTACTAGGACGAACGATTCTCTTTTATTCACAATGTTTTCAAAATTAAACTTTAACCTTGTCCATATGTTAGAACTGAGATGTTGACTCGAGATAATACTATCCTATCAGGGGCGTAGCTTTGCAATAATCAATGTGTAGGCCGTCTCGTGAGAAAATCAACATTGTGGACTCTGCGTAAAGTATCGACCCGGATCTGCCTAAGCATGACACACAGGCCTACCCGGATAGACACTGTGGATTTTCTGTTTCAGGAATAACTACTCTATACATATATCCCCCTAAGACGGAATGTGTCGGCCGGATCAGTCTGCGCGGACAGCGCAGGCTGATCTGGTCGATACATTACGCAGATGTCTATCGCCGCAGCTGCATTTTGGGGTATTTTGAGAAAAAATGTGTAGGCACGTGCCTACAGTGCCTAAAGGGAGCTACGCCATTGCCTATTCAGAAAGGTACAATGTTACAGTGAGCAAGGTACGCGGCTCAATGGTCGCCCTCTTTCGTTACCACCTGCTGATTGAAATGTAATCATGTTATCCGCGTCGCAGAACAAACAAAACATTTACAACGAAATTGTTTGTAGATTTAATAAATAAACTGGTTCCTCGTTATACATACTTTCCTATACAGTGTATATTTGAGAAAGATGTAACCAATTTAGCAGCGAAGTATTATCCGTGCACAGTGAACTGTCGCGTCAGTGGATATGTGATAGTGTGATATCAGGGCAAGTAACTAATTTAGCAGCGAAGTATTATCCGTGCACAGTGAACTGTCGCGTCAGTGTTTATTCGATAGTGTGATATCAGGGCAAGTAACTAAATTAGCAGCGAAGTATTATCCGTGCACAGTGAACTGTCGCGTCAGTGTATATGCGATAGTGTGATATCAGGGCAAGTAACTAATTTAGCAGCGAAGTATTATCCGTGCACAGTGAACTGTTGCAGTCAGTGTATAAGGGATAGTGTGATATCAGGGCATGTAACTAATTTAGCAGCGAAGTACTATCCGTGCACATTGAACTGTTTCAGTCATGTGACAGTTTGGTCAATGGTTTTTAAAACTGGTGGTAATGGCTGTTCTTCTTGGCGTTCAGTATTGTGGGGTTAGCATTACGACTGACTGGCTGGTGTCAGGATAAATGGACCAGTAGTACTGGTAACTTGCCCAGGAAGCACCGTGATATAACTGAAAACATGTTGAAAGCAGCGTAAAACACCAAACAATCAATTAATCGGTTATGAACATTACAGTGCATATGCATTTCTATGTAAAGTTACTTTGTAATGCATTTATCCTCGAATCATTCAAACTAAACGGACAATAGGTATTGTTACCAGGGGAAATCTTATATTGCATTGTATATTTATTTTGTATTTACATGTATAACTTGTGAAGCTATTCTTTAAATCCGTTCCAATTAGATCGCATTTGCGAGAATAGGCGAGTATAGCTCTGATTACTCAGATATGAATGTCATAACGTATAGATCTATTGAACATTTAATATGTAGTATGTGTTACTTAAATACAATATAAAACAACAACAACTACAATACCAGATATAGTGTCGGGTTAATGAGAACTAGCCCATTTGAGTACACCAAATAAAAGCTGGTATAATACCTACATTTTTAGTTCTGTTTCTCGATCCCCAGTCGCGGCACTACGGTCATGGTGGAGTGCACTTGGGCAATGCACATTTTCTAGCCTAATACTGGTTTGTTTACCCAGGGATCATGAATAATTAAATTTAATTGCGCGCTAAATGACCTTAGCTGTCGATGCGCCATAAAACAATATACATTCATTCAGTTCTGTTTCTAGTCTAACATTCATATTTAGTTCTGTTTCTAGTCTAACATTAATATTTTCTTCTCTGTTATTTCCCACGACCCGTTATGTTCTGTCTGACAAAGATGCAAAGAAAGATATCAACAACTTGGTTTTTTCCAGTTATTCCAGGGACAAACTTCAACAAGTGGTGACGACGTCATACACACAAACCTGTTCTGTGATTCAGTACGTATGTTTTATGTTCTGCTCATAATAAAGGGAATTGGTACACGTTGGCTTTGATGAACAATATAGATCCGGATCAGCCTGTACATCCGCACAGTCTGATCAAGAATTACACTGTTCACATATTACTTGTAAGAGGAATCTGTTAACATGTAGCCGTTCCGCGAGAAAACCAACACTATGGACTCGGCGTTATGTAGCGACCCAGATCAGCCTGCGCAGTCCGCGCAGACTGATTCGGGCCGACACATTCCGTCTCAGGTGAATAGATGTATAGAGTAATGATTCCCGAAACAGAAAATCCACAGGAGACGAAAAGTGTCTGTCCGGGTTCGCCTGCGCGGCATGCTTAGGCTGATCTGGATCGATACTTTACGCAATGTCCACTATGGTGGTTTTCTCGCGAGAAGGCTCAATTGTGTTGATTCTGATGAGATATGTATCTACACTGTTCAATAAATGCCAACTTGTACTTGTTATCGTACACTGGCTCAATTATTCGCTCACCTGTGCACGAAGTGCTCGAGGTGAGTTATTGTGATCACATTTTGTCCGTCGTGCGTCGTCAGCAATTGCCTTGTTAACACATACAGGCTACATTTTGCTATCCGATCTTCTTGAAAGTTTATCGGAACATTCATCTCCATCAAATCTTGGACAAGTTCGAGAATGGGCCATATGAGGTCAAAACTAGGTCTCGATGTCAAATTGAAGGAAACAATCGTTAATACTCCGGAGGCCGCATTTTTAACTTCAGAATGTTTGTCTTAATGATATCTAGGTCAAGTTCGAATATGTGTCATATAGGCAGGACTATTATCTGCAGCATCTTAATACTATCTAAGCCAAGTTTGAATATGGGTCATAATGGGTTAAAAATTAGGTCACTAGGTCAAATTGAAGGAAAATCTTTTTCAGCTCTGAAGGCTGTATATCTGTTACAGAATAAATGTGTTCTATTATATGTCGGCTAGTATTGTTCAACATTTGGTAAAACAAAGCAAAACATTGAAAAAAATAAACAAATCACAGAATGGATTTGATATTCAAAAAAGAAAATCATAGTTGAGCAAAATGAAATCCTGAATTTTAGGTGTCTGATATAGGTGGCTTTTCATGCCAGAACTCAAACGAAATGATTGTGAAGAAAAAGAGAATTCTGAGTTTGGGTCGTCAGCTAGATGGTTTATGATATTCAAGAACGCAAAACAAAGTTATAGTGAAGAAAAAGAAAATCTGGAAACAATTGTGTTTGCTGATTCTCTTAAACCAGTACTTAACACACATTTTTCCCCAAAGCAATTAGCTGCTTTTCCACTGTTAGCCCATCGTTGGAAGACGTGTCTCTTGTCACATTGACTTTTGTCAACTGTTGGAACGAATGTGGGTCAACTGGGTTCGAATTTGCAGTCCGCGACATTTCCAACTGATGGTACCGGGGCTCGGCTTTATCTATTGTAGTTAATATCAAAGAGCAAACATGTACATTGAGTTGAGTCTTAACCGTTTCTTGTGGGGGCTTCTAGGATGTTCGAACGATTTTGTTTTGTCAATCCGATCTCATTGAAATCAGACGGAACTATTTCGCTGTACGTATATTGCGTCTGACGACACCGCCCTTTCCCTCATACGACAATTCTGCAGCAGACGACTTTGAACATATTTTGTCAAAAAATATAAAATCTCTATAATTTAATAGATAATCTATGACTAAAAGTGAAAAACCTTGTGGCAAAAGGAGAGAAATTGCTCGTTTTGAGCAATTTCTTCTTTTGTTTCTATGTTTTCAAAAAGCCGTCTGCTGCAGAGGCGTCAGAAAGCGTCTATATGAGGGCAAGGGCTAAATATTATCTCAAATCGACCCTATACATTTAACTATTAGATACAATCGGCAATTAACCGATTATCTGTCTTCGTTTTGATTTATATATAGATTATCTCCTCAGTTGATACCTAACGATTTATAGACGATAATTTGATTGGCTGACGCAAAGGTCATTGATCTGAGACACCCGTCATCATTTCTATACGTTTGCTATTGCGGCAAAGTTTATGCTTTATTTCGTTGGTTGAATTGCTTATGACATAACCCGATTTTAAGTCACATACAACACTTCTTCAGTATACGACTTTGAAAATATGGAGTTTCCCCTTTTAAGAACGAATAATTTCCAAATCCAGGTTGAAAATATTTTTTCAAGCGGTGAAATTTGCTCATTATGAGTTAAGTCACTTTTTGCACTATTTGTCAAACTTTGATTCGAAAACTGCAGCTGCGTCAAAATGTGTCTATATGTGGCAAGTGTTTAAACGTTTTTATCATTTTAATGCACACGCTTTACATCTAGATGCATCGCATGTTTTCACTTCAAACGTTTAGCTCATGTGCTAATAATTAAAGATCTGTCTGCCTAAAAAAACATACCCCGTGTTCATTGAAAACGTCGCAGTCACGTGACTTGAAGGGCACACATGTTCTCTCATTTACTCGGAGTATGTGATATGTGATAATTCGAATAATTGAAATCAGCGCAGTCAGCAGTGCTGATTGTCAGACGAACAGTAACAACAGATGCTGTGTTTCTTTTCTTGAGGCTGTTTTTCATTGATAGATTGTTCTGAACTCTTCTCTCTATCTCTAATATACTCTATCTCTGACTCTACATCCCACTCTCTATC
>JASEVX010000013.1:6383797-6547898 GCA_031761405.1 Serripes groenlandicus
ACACAAACTATATACCAGACGATGTTAATATTGATGTTTAGGTGTAATAGCAGTCAGTGTGTGGTGTGACAACGCATAGAACAGAACCTTTATTCATATAGGATTGATCTTCAACAGATTGACAATATACAGGTTCATACCATAACTCATCTCTCTCTCTCTTCTCTCTCTCTCTCTCTCTCTCTCTCTCTCTCATCTCTCTCTCTCTCTCTCTCTCTCTCTCTCTCTCTCTCTCTATCTCTGTCTCCCTCTCTTCTGTCTCTCTCTCTCTCTCTCTCTCTCTCCTCTCTCTCTCTGTCTCTCTCTCTGTTTTTCTCTCTGTCTCTCTCTCTGTCTCTCTCTGTCTCTCTGTCTCTGTCTCCTGTCTATATCTCTCTGTCTCTTTCTCTTTTTCTCTCTCTCTCTGTCTCTGTCTATATCTCTCTGTCTCTTTCTCTTTTCTCTCTCTCTCTCTGTCTCTGTCTCTTCTCTCAGTCTCTCTCTCTGTGTCTCTTTTCTCTCTCTGTCTCTCTGTCTCTCTGTCTCTCTCTCTTTCTCTGTTGTTCTGTCTCTGTCTCTGTCTCTGTCTCTCTTGTCTCTCTGTCTCTCTCTTCTCTGTCTCTCTCTCTCTCTTCTCTCTCTCTCTCTCTCTCTCTCTCTGTCTCTGTCTCTCTCTTCTCTCTCCTCTCTCTCTCTCTCTCATCTCTCCTCTCCTCTTCTCTCTCCTCTCTCTATCTTTACTGTGTAACGCTCAATCTGCCTATATGCATGTCATGTGAATGTTTAGCTGTCTATGTGTATGTATGTCTATGTGGCTACGTATGTATATGTGTATATCTGTCTAGGTATGTCTATCATCTCATGAATGTATGTCTTCCATCATGTGTGTCTATTAGTATGCATGTCTATCACTATGTATTATATCTGTATTTATGCAAGTCTCCTGAATTTATGTGTATTTGAGTGTTTGTCTAACTGTATTTATGTTTTTATGTTTATGATATTACTGTATATCTGTCTATCCTCTCAGTCTATCTGTTGGGTGTAACTGTCAATCTGCCTGTATGCATGTATATACGTGTGTATGTCAATATGTATGTGTATATCTGTCTATGCGTTTGTAAGTATATATCTGTCTATGTATTTGTATGTATATACCTCGGGTTTCCGAGCTAGATCCGATAGCTTGCAAAATATGCAAAGGCGAAAATCATTTAAGAGAATCCCACGTCGCCTACCGGCTTGTGTTTATATGTATGTCCGTCTATCTCTCCGTCAATCTGTTGGTGTAACTGTCAATCTGCCTGTATGTTTGTATGTATGTATATTAGGGATGGCAACGATTAATCGGTTACCCGGTTAACCGTACGTTTTCCGATTAATCGGTTAGTAATTTCGGTAACCGAGTACTCGGAAGAAAAGATAAAATATATACACAGTTGTGTTTCACCTTTTGTTCTTTTCAATTTGTCACACGTATCTGACATGATAGGTTAATTATTCACACCTCGATCGGCCAGTGTCTACATTACTGCGATAACAGCCGCACTCGATTGTATTGATGATCGTTTGTTTGTGTAATTGTCAATTAAAGGACGCTTTGTTTCTTTTAAAAAAAGTTTGATGTCTAATAAAGGCAGAAATTATAAGATAATGACTTATTAATTATATTCGGCGTTTGTATTTTATATGTACTTGCCTCTTTACTTGTAAAGTTGTTAAAAGTATTTGTATATACTTATAACAAATAAAATTCTGAAATTCTGTTTGTTTTGATAATACAACTAATTGGAGTGAGTGTGATACATTTGAATTGTTGTTGTTGTAAATTATTATTTACCAACACGATTGGAAGAGTAATTTGAAGTTTGAAACACATTTTCCCCTGAGTTGGTATTTAAAGATATGCAGCTATGTATCTTTTTCATTCGACATATTATAAATCGTATAACAGTCACTTCGTTAAGAAAGATCTACAGAATATATTGCCATAATGCCGCCTGCTACATCCTTTGTCTGGAAGTATTTCAAACGCTGTACTGATGATAACAAAGTCAAGTGCAGTTTGTGTGGTAATGAACTGTCTTGGACTGGTGGAACCAGTAACATGCGCAACCATATTCGACTAAAACAGTGGATATTTATTGTCTATGGATTTATACGGTTAACCGGGTAACCGGTTACAAAATTGTACAAGTAACCGGTTAGTAATATCGGTAACCATTGCCATCCCTAATGTATATACGTGTGTATGTCAATCTGTACGTTTATCTGTCTATATGTGTGTAAGTCTATCTGTCTATGTATGTATATGTCTATATGTCTATGTATGTCTATCATCATGTATTTCTATCTTCGTGTGTCTATCATTATGTATGTCTATCACTATGTATGTATAACTGCATTTATTCATGTGTCTATGAATTTATGTTAATCTGAGTGTATATCTATCTGTATTTATGTATTCATGTGTATGTATATATGTATGTCCGTCTATCTCTTCGTCTATCTGTTGGTTTAACTGTCAATCTGCCGGTATGTCTGTATGCATGTAAATACGTGTGTATGTCAATATATATGTTTCTGTCTATGCGTTTGTGTTTCTATCTGTTTATGTATGTCTATCATCAGTTCTGTCTACCATCATGCATGCCTATCATCGTGTGTCTACCATTATGTATGTCTATCACTATGTATGTATATCTGCATTTATTCATGTGTCTCGAATTTATGCCTGTCTGCCTATGTGTATGTGTATGTTGGCTAAAAGAAAAGTGTACACCAAAATAAAATCTTGATATTTTACCTTTTGAAATCTAACTTGTTTAGAACAATTTCTCAAGTTTTGAACAGTCGTCTGCTGCATAGGGTGGCATAGTACATGTTGTATTTATCCTGGATTATGTTTGAGGAAATGATTTTAGAAGAATTTGCACAACGCTATTTTCTATCATCGGTTGCCATTGCATTTATACCTTCGTCTCGAATTATCCTTTAAAATAACACTTTCCTACATACAGACACTTTCATATGCTATGTTTACACAATTATTGCAATGTACTTAACAAAGTAAATAGTTTACATTCATATGTAAATATATTACTGAACAGTGCAGTAAGAACTACTAGAACTTTCGCCCATCTAGTTGTATGTGGCCCCGTCGTCTGCTGCATAAACGAGTGTGTCTTGGTCATACCATCAGTTATACCGTTTGTAAATGGTCCAAAGGCAAGATGCCGATTTGCGAATAAAAACTTGCACCTATGACTAAATAATATGTAGACTGACATTTAGGGATGTACTGAATTGAGAAGTGGATTTTTATATATATTTATTTGTCTGTAACATTGTTATGAACTTTTCTGATTTAGTTGTAAATTAAAACATGTTTAGTCAATATGCCTTTTTATAATGCTTCAAAATTTCAAACAGAGTGGATTAAACTTGTTTGAGATAAAGGGCAAAATATCCTTCGTTAACCTTCCAAGCGCTGTCCAGACGCCATGTTTTATTATATAATATAGCTGGGGAAAAAGAACATATTGAAAACCATGTATATAAGTTTTAATCTAGAACGTTAATATTATCATATGCTTTTGAAAATAAGAAGAAAACATTGGAATACTTTTATTACAATTGAAGAAAAGTTTGAAAAATAAATATATATATATTCATATTTAACAATTTTTAGACAAGTATTCAGACAAGAAAAACTCAAAGATTTGCTCAGGGACATATACTTTTCTTTTTAAATATTGATAAATGATATATATTTCAATAATCTGAAGAAGTTTTAGAAAAAGTTAAATATTATAAATATGTTTTTTCCTTATTTCAAAGTTTTGAACCTGTCTGTTCTTACACCTGACAGATATTGGTTCTCATCAGGGCAAAATAGCGTATATGTGTGAGGTTTAATTACAACATAGCATGTGAACCTACAAAGATATGGATAAAATAACTCCAGAATGTGATTTATACCACAAAAAGACAAGAAATTGGCATATCATCTTTCAAATATTGGTAATTTGCATAAAAACGTTTTTTTCTCATGTGCTGAAATAGCAAAAGAATAAGCATATAATAAGGCTTTCATAAATGAATTTAGCATAAAATTAAGCACAGCAACATACCAATTTTCTTGTGCTTTTTTTTTTATTATCCATACATCTAACTTTAAAAAAAACAATGTTACAAAAAAAAATTAAATATTATAAAAAAAAAATCTACTTCTCAGATCAGTCAACCCTTAAGGTTCTTTTGAAACTTTACGAATTCAAGCTGATTAAACAATTTGATCTGGATCTATAATGTTCAGGAATGCGAACGTATACCTTTCGCACAAACGGGCTCATATGTGAGAAGCAAATTCAATTACTCAATTCTTGAAATATATCATATACGAATTGTCAGTTATTTGTACAATTATAAATATATTAACATAGTGGTTACACCAACTGTAGAATGTCAAGGACGTTCGGAAATCGGTGAGCTGAAAAGAGATTAGTAATATCCACTATCATGTAACCTCCAGTTGTAAACATTTTTCACTTAACCCTTTCCCTTCGTCCGACTCGATAGCCTACTGGTAAAGACATTCGATTCGGGAGTGGCAGGTCGAAGGTTCGAATCCCAGTGGTATGGCAAGTTTGGTAGCCGCCGGCTACTTACATAATGGTACCAAAAGCCTGTCTGCGCGGTGCCTTGAACAAAGTATGACTCAGTTTCAGGTAAAAAAAAGTGTCTGATAAATATAATCTTTACTTTTAGACGTATTTTGACGCCTCTGCAGAAAGGAGAATGCTGATGATGAACACTTTCTTCTTTTGCCACTACTTTTTCAATTATAATCAATTAGGGGGTTGTCTTTAGTTTTTTTTAATTACATACATTTTGCCAATAGGTTTTCAAAGTCATCTGCTGCTGATAAGTTGTAAGTGGGAAAAAGTTAAAATATTTTTAATTGTTAAGTATTTGCACAAAACGTGAGAAGCATATCGTGAGATTTGTATCAAGTAGGGTTTTCTAGGAATCTGGTGCTTGATTGCTGAGTTGTTCAAATTTAGAATGATGATGTTTTTCCATTTTATTCTGTTTTTATCTTTTTACAAACGTTTGACACGTCTGAAACTTCTTAATGATACATTATAGAGAATATTGTCGTAAAGAAACACGTTTTATACGTTTGGAGAAAACACTTTTGTAAATGGAGGAAATGTTCAATACAAGTAATATCTCCTCTCTCCCCAATTTCCAACTGTTTCCCAAACTTAACAAGTCGTCTACTGCAGAAACGTGTGAAGACAAATCAGTCCTATGTGATAAATACTGATTGATTTGGGTTAAACGCTGTTTTCAACATTGTTTCAGTTGTATCACGACGGCCAGTTCACCTACTCATATGTTTCCCAGTTTTCTCACACCAGTACCCCACACAACATACTCACCAAGCAACTGGCTGCTTTTCCATATAGACTGTTAGCCCATTGGTGGAAGACGAATGGCGCTTGTCACAGTGACTTTTGTCAAACGTCGGAAAGAATGTTGGCCGAGTTGGGGTTCGAAGTCAAAATCCCTGGATTGACAGGCCACGTCGCTACCGACTGAGCTACCGGGGCTCAGCTACGTGATAAGTAATACGAGAAGTACGTAAACCAATGAATACCGTATAACAAGAACGACTTTATCACATGTTTCGGAAATGACTTTTTTCTTTTCAATGAACCTACCTTAAATAAGTTCTACGAAAAGAACTCAAGTTAATACGTATAATGATACAGGTTTAATATTCCCCCAAGGCCAACCCATCGGAAACATCTCGTTGCTTAACAAAGGCTTAGATACGTGTCGACGCACAATTACGATCAGACAGTTCATATTTCATTATTGGCATTCTCATGTTTCTGAAACGCATATTTTTCTTTTCAAAGGACCTACTTTAAATATGCGTCTTCTACGAAAACAAGTACAGTTTTTACGAATGATGATAAAGGTTTAATACGCAAAATTATGTGCACCGTCAAAAGACTCCATCCTAACAAATACACATCGATCCTCAACCAAGGTTCAGATCAGCTTGTGAAGACGCTCAGTTATCGATCAGACAGTTCACGTTCAAAACAGACAATTTACGGAATTTTCGCTATATTTACGAGATGTTTCTACGGTTGATCCTGATTACCAAACGTTGTAGCACTCTGGCCAGCTACATCAAATTGTCCACGAGGAAAACACAGGTAAATAAACGAGATCGTATAGTGATACATTTATTTATTTAAATAGGTAAACTAGAGTCTCATGACTCTCTCTCTCTCTCTCTCTCTCTCATGCCGACATATCATTCTCTGACTCTCCCCAGAGTCATGCCTCTCCTCCCTAGCTCTGCATGACTCTCTATCTATGCAATGTCTCTCTCTCTATCCAAATCTCTCTCTCGTTTCCACAAAAACATACATTTATATACTACAGGGCTGGCGCCGTATACACGTGATATCCCGTATATAGTTATACCCTCATGGATCTAATATCTCACATGTATACCTCTATACCTCTACCCTCATTGTGTTACATTCGTCCCCCTCTTAATAAATTTTCACCTAGAAAATTGTACAAATATATAAGTAACACAATGGGTGACGCAGCCCTACACATTTGAAAATAACTACAATAAACAGTACATGCATAAACCAAACACAACATTTTATATGCACAATTACAAATATCAAAACAAAATCTTAAAAACCAAAGTCTGCAGTTATATATATATATAATCAAGTAGCCAAAGAATTAATTGTTCATTTGTCCGAACCAGGTGGTTAAAGCACGGCGTTGATATCGGATGTGGGAGGATATCATAAATGTCACAGTATCTTCTCCAGGAATTTCATTCAAGAATCTAAAGGTAAACATTATACACGTGTCTTCTCCAAGAATTCCATTCACGTGTCGACAGGTGGTCATTATAAACGTGATCTCTGTTTCATTGATAACCTGTCTGTAAAGATAAAGTCCAGTTCCTACTACGTTAATTGGATATTGTAGAAAAACAATATCCCCACAGG
Source organism: Serripes groenlandicus (assembly GCA_031761405.1). Lineage (NCBI taxonomy): Eukaryota > Metazoa > Mollusca > Bivalvia > Cardiida > Cardiidae > Serripes > Serripes groenlandicus. Next base: position 6,390,838 of record JASEVX010000013.1, read on the forward strand.
TATGTTTCTAAAACTGCTGATCCCCCGATTTGGTAGCATTTTCTCCACCCGAAACGTGTGTCCATCACCAGGCAGATAACCGCACAGCTCATTATAGTTGTACATTGTTAGCACAAACACGAAACCTGACTATATGATGATAGATTATGAATCTCGATGTGATTATAAGGGTTACAATAGATATACGATTCTATAGACTGCAGCTTAACTGCTACAAACACATAAAACATAGTTAGTTCTTTTCCGGAACATCATGAGCCCCTTTGCTCAAAAAACAAACTCTGATACATCATACAGGTATTCTCTAGGCGTCCCCACGGACCCTGTTAACCCTTCTCCGGACGGCACTGAAACGGTTGGCGGTTGGTTCCCGCCATTATCCATGGATTGGAGTTCAACTTCATTGTGAACCGCTTCGTTCCGCCCTTTTGTCATCCCTTTACGTAAACAATTTGGCAGACAATTAATTAAAACACTACAGTTTTCTTATCTAACAAGATATTAAGACTAATATGACGGACCACTATGACACTACCCAGGCTAACGTAATACAAAGCGCTACGCGACAAACTTACTTCATTTTTAATGTCACATCGTATTTTATCTAAATACATTATTTCGGACAACAAACCCTGCAGAGCCCTCCGGAAAGGCTCATACATGGTTTTATTTAAATAAGTCGCAATTGCTTCTTTCAAATTCTAACTCTTTAAATAACTTACTTTATCCCATCGCACGTTTTGGGAAAAGTTCACCGACCTAAGATCAAATGTAGATCCACCCTAGAAATAATAACCCAATTGTATAAATGGTAACCTATAGGTAAGGTTTTCCATGGTTACCAAAGTAAGCAATGTTTATTGGACATGATAAAGTGGCTTCGAAGATATAATTAGTACAGATAGATATACCTCGAATTTTTCGTCAAGCCTTATTAGTCGCCGGGCAGAAGCCCGCGACTTCTATTTTTAATAGCTTTTCGGAAATCACATGGGAGGGCGGCTTATTATTAGAAAGAAACAAATCTAGATGATTTGAACATATTACAATTGTGGTTGTTTACGAACACTAATAAATGACACATCTAAAATGAAATAAATATTCCGATTTTTTAATGTTTGCAGTTTTTTTTATTTCACTCGCATTTAAGTTTTTTGTCTTATTTACGAAGACAAAAGTGGTCCCTTCAAGACGTGAACCAACACCCCCTAATGCAGACTCTTATGTGTCATCATTGAGGTCAATTTCGGATTCTCCTTTTAATAGCAATTTTAACTTACTAAATGTTGTTTTCATGTTCAAAGAGATGTCTTGATTTGTGTAGAATTCATTTAATAATGTTAATCCATGAATATCTAAAGTAGGAACTGTTTCTAAGCTAAATATAGACCCTATTCTGTTGTGTAGGTTCGTGACCTTTAACATCGATTTTCGCGCATGCGCATTTCGATATGAAAAAGCGAGTGATATTATTTTATTTTAGACAAGTACAAGACGAATGTTTGACGCAAAGCGTCAAAGAGAAGCCGCAATATTTCGTTGTACATGTAGAAATAAGAAAAAAAGAACATTTTTAAATCCACAAACAATAGAACAATTTAAACTGTAGACGGTAATGCTGATATATTTCTCCTTTCGAAGACTTTTGTTTTCTTCAAATTACCTCCCTTTAAAGCAATATCAGGATATTTACCTTGTGATTCGAATAAGATTGACAAACATTGAAATTATATGAATGAATACTATTATTTAAATAAGTAACAACAGCAAAATTAAATTTAAGCCAAGATAAATGTGTACACATTTCGTTAATTTTTTATAGATACCCTAATGTAGGTATGAATATAAAATTTATAAGTAAATGTTTTCATTTCAACGTTCTTAATGTTTGAATAGACTAAGGAAAGTCAAGAATACATAAATAAATCAATGCAGTCTTTTCCGGCGACATTGATGCCTTGGCATCAACTTTCTCTTGTCGTTGGTATTGACAGCTCACTCATTATTTTCCCCTCTATAAACACCATTTTGCTTGTTAAATGTCTATAACTTTACGGTTGTTCAACTGGTGCGATATGGTCTGAGTTTAATGAGAGGGTACATACCTGTATACATTTTCATTCTAACATCTGTGTCTGCACAGATTTCTCTATTTTTACGCCTTATTTTAATGACCTGTTGTTGTATATCGGCGGCGCGTCGCAGTTAACGAACTCAGTTTTCTCGGAGAAACGACCGCAGGAAAGTTTAACAACAGCATTAGTGATAAGCACTCTGGGCTTGTTTCCAATGTAACCCTTTTCAAATGAGGATTTTCCGAATGTTTACATACCTGACAATAACAAACATGGACTGTTTGCGGAAGGATCTTTATTTTCGATTGAGTGCGAGCATACCTCGGCACAAGAATTTAGCAATATGTTCTCTATTTTTGTTTCCAAAATTTGAGAAGAAGTGAATCTGAGCCTACACCTGAAGACTTTATAAAAATAGTATTTTTTTTCTGCTTGTACAGCCAACTACCCGATTACTACATGTGGAAAGTATTTGCGTTAAAATGTTGTCCCGAATTATGGTTTCCAGAAGACACATTGCTTCTTTTTCCACAGTGGCCTGGCTCTACGCATTGATAACAGATAACGCTTTTCTGTATCGACCCTTATCTTGCCTGACTTGCGCAAGACCTACTTGCCCGTAACTTTTCCGCGCTCTACAATCTGCAATGAGGTGCTCTATCTTGTGACAGTAATTACACTTAATTTTCTGTCGATAGTGATCGACCTCCATCGGGACGGCCTCATCAACTTGATGATTTTCTCTTGGCGCGTGACCCGTTCGCAATTGAAATCGGCCACGGAGAATATGTCCTCGCGAACCTATCGTTACCGCGTTCTGAAAGAGTTGTAGCATTTCCCTCATTATTTTCATTTTAAGCAAAGCATCTTCCCCCATATTTAATATTCGCTCGGTATAAACCTGTACTTTAAGAGAATCTTCCCTGAGCCAATCAAAAGCATCTTCCCCCATATTTAACGTGCGCTCGGCATAAACCTGTACTGTTTTCCCCTTTTGCTGACTAATTGTCCTCAAAATCAGCAGCGCATGCTGAGAATCTACTACTTCGTGAAACCGCAATTTTAACTTCCCCTTAATTTGATCCCAGGTGTGATTAGCATGCTGTTCAAGATATCGTTTTATGAAATCACTGACAGGGCCTATGCTTGCCTGATATGCTATATTGTTAACCCTTTCATTAGATATTCTAGTTAACGTGCCAAATTTTTCAATACTTTTATTCCATTCTTTAAATTCTTTTAGATTACTACCGTCATAACTTTGAACAACTTTTGCCACGCCTTGAGCCCCCATAGTGGTATTTAAATTAGTCATGTGTCCATCTACGGACTGAAACAACTCTAAAAACATTTTTTCTTTTGCCTTGCCAATTACGTAAAAGGAATAACAAAAGATTGTAACTTACGATTCACTGGCAAACGTCTCTGGATGGCTCAATACGGCAACACAATTGTCAAAGTGTCCAACACTACATTTCACATCAGGTCAAATTGTAAAAGTGTCCAACACTACCTTTCATATTACTACGCACATCATGTCCGACACAACACAAGTTCGAGTATCCATTGTCACGGCACCAAATAACTTATGTAGCACTCTGGCCAGCTACATCAAATTGTCCACGAGGAAAACACAGGTAAATAAACGAGATCGTATAGTGATACATTTATTTATTTAAATAGGTAAACTAGAGTCTCATGACTCTCTCTCTCTCTCTCTCTCATGCCGACATATCATTCTCTGACTCTCCCCAGAGTCATGCCTCTCCTCCCTAGCTCTGTATGACTCTCTATCTATGCAATGTCTCTCTCTCTATCCAAATCTCTCTCTCGTTTCCACAAAAACATACATTTATATACTACAGGGCTGGCGCCGTATACACGTGATATCCCGTATATAGTTATACCCTCAATGGATCTAATATCTCACATGTATACCTCTATACCTCTACCCTCATTGTGTTACAACGTCACAGTTATAATAATAATTTATAACAGATTTTCTCGTGCCTAGGCACACGCAGTCTATTTATACTCTAATATGAACCGCGTCAGGCGACTTGCGGCCTTATTGACACCCCGACGTGAAGTCATTCTTCCGATTAATCTAAAGCCTCTTCAGCAAACGACTTTTGAAAAGTCTTTTTACAAAAGGAGAAATTGCTCACTACAGATTTGTTGTATGTGGAAAAGGTTTAATGTCTATATCACATCTTAGCCAAAAGTGAGTTAACTGATGAGATTGTGCAGATGCATTAAGATCCAACATCGCTAGACACGGTGCACGTGTGTTTAGCCCCGTGAAAATTCGGCAACAACAAATAGATGAAATTACATAGAGATTGGGATACATAATATGTTGATGTCCTTGGCAGGCAGGTGCTGTTTGTCACTTCCCATTATACTGTCCACAACTGACGTGTCTACAGCAGACGGGTGTGAAAAATGTCTGTAAATGAAACATTGCTACCTATTCAAGTTGAAATACAGTATGCAAAATTTCAAAAACTTGTCACGAAGTGCACAATCTTCTCACAATATGGGCAATTCCCTCCCCGCTAAAATATCGGTTTAGTAATACTAAGAATCATTTGCCATTGTATTCATTAATAATATTTATTGGTTACCTAAACATAATAGTACTTGTCTGGCATATTTAAATTGATTGTTTTGTATTCGTGTATATAAATCATGTAAATGAATGTATGTTACGTCATTGAGCCATATTCTTTACGTGTTTATACTTGGAAATGGCCAATGGTACTTATGTGCCGACTTTCCTGAATAAAATTACGTTGAGTTGAGTCGTCTATTGTTTTAAGTCCAACATTTGCTGTATTTCTTTCCTGAATTCATAATATGTAAATTTCCTTGGGGGAACCAGTTTGAATAGATTGAATGATAAGCAAACATTTGTATCCTAGATCTACGCAATTGTATTTTCAACTAAGACAACTTTACATCCGATGTTTGAGGTGTTATTTTTGTTATTCCTTTGTATATATATTTTAAACCCAAACGATTTGAAAATATGTAAAGAATTAGATTGATTGGCATGCAATTGGAGTGAGTATGTCTTGTACATTTCGTACCCTTATGTTCTGGTCAGGCGACAAAAAATATAGCGCCTTTAGGAAAGCAATTATTTTCTACGTAAATTATTTTCACTAAAAATACAAATGCACCATTCGGATTTTATTTTCATCACTAGATCTTATTATTCAAATTGACGTCTAAACGATCTCAGTGCCCGTAAAAACTAAATGATATGTTATAGTGAGCAATTTCTCCTTTAGCAACAATGTTTTCAAAAATCGTCTGCTGAAAAAAACAAATATAAAAATAAGTGAGATGTGTCTGGCTTATTGGGTTTTATTTAAGTCCTATGTTTACATCATATCATAAGCATTCATACAATTTATACATATCATGAGCAAATTGTATGGGTTGGTCCTCAAGTTATTACAACATTAGATAAAAGACCTCCCCATTTCAACTTAATAGTTCATATATAGTTCATATATTAATAGAGACCAGATGTTCTCTGTTGGGTTTTAACTTTTAACCCTAGCGAGAACAATAGCTAATATTTAATGAATAAGAGAATGTTTAGGTGACGGAATGTTACTATACTAGCAATTATGAAATATAAAATATTACAATTGTTTTAAACTTATTCATACCAGAAGTTATGAGTGACCACGACATCGTGTTTAACCAAGCTTCGACCCGGTTTCCCAAGAAAAAGCTCCTACCTCGCAAAATATTGCCGCTTTGGAAACAAGCAAACACTTCCAGTCTCAAACAAGTTGTATCAGACTTTACCGCCAGTTTACATCCTCATACCCTTAAAGTACCAATATTGACAACTTGTGGAATCAATTCAGAGACTTTTGCATCAAAGCCAATGATGACTTAGTGCCTTCGAAAAAAGCCTCAACCAAATTCAGTCAACCTTGTGTAAACCTCAAAGTAAAGCAACTTTCTGAAAAAGAAAGCTTACCTAAGAGCCAATTCAACAAAAGACCAAGAGGACCTCAAGCGCTACCACCAGCTACAGAAAGACACTCAATAAGTATGCAGACAGGCTTATAATATAACACTCGGTATATGGTCACAGAACACAACAACACAAGGAAACTTTACACTTCCATCAAGAGCAAGTGCTGCGACCGTTCTGGAGTGGCGCCACAAAGGAATGATGGCATTGCCGTTAATGACCCCAAAGTGAAAGCATCACTCTTAAATGATCAATTGTGCATTGTGTTCACAGTTAAGGACAATACATTCTTCCCAACGGTTACAGGTGACCCACATCAGGACGTACACCAATTCAACATCACACAAGAAGGTGTTCATCAACTCCTAGCCTCCTTTGACCCACACAAAGCTTCTGATCCTGATGCCATTCCCTCTCGCTTTCTGAAAGAAGTCGCATATGAGATTACACCGCAATGACACATGTATTTCAAGCATCCCTTAGACAGGGCAAACCCCCAGAAGATTGGAGCAAAGCCACCATCCAGCCACTATTTAGGAAAGGTGATATAATTCAACCCTCTAACAACAGGCCGATATCTATCACCTCAGTCTGCAGCAAGCTCATGGAGAACTACCTTCATAGCCAGATCATGTCTCACCTTGAAGCTTACAGCATCCTCTCTGACATGCAGAATGGCTTCTGGAAGAAACGATCTTGCGAATCCCAGTTTATCCTAACCCTACCAGACTTGACTGCAGTACTCGATGCTGGTGAACAAGTTCATGATATACTGCTGGACCTCAGCAAGGCGTTCGATAACGTCCCGCATGAACGTCTATTCCTGAAACTGAGTCACTACGGGATCAGGGGTACAGCGCTGAGCTGGATCCATAGCTTCCCTTCCAGCAGAACACAACATGTACTGGAAATACCACGTGAACACTACAACAAAACGGCAAACAACAGCTTGGCATTCATAAGGCGTAATTTATCCAGCTGCCCATCTTAGACCAAGGACACGGCGTACAAGAGCCTTGTGCGACCCCTACTTGAGTTATGCATCCACCATGTGAGATAAAAAAGAACATACCTATGCCCAGCAAATGGAAGCTGTGCAAAGGAGATGTGTACGCGGTGACTACCGGACCACCAGCAGCACATCCAATATGATCGCCTCCCTTGGCTGGCAGACTTTACAGAAGAGACGCAGCAAAGCCAAGCTGACTATGAAATACCGCATCGTCTACAGTTTGACAATTCGTTACAGTACAATATGGAACGACTACTATGATTCATAAGAAGAATGCGATTTTCTAGTTTGACAATTCGTTACAGTACAATATGGAACGACTACTATGATTCATGACAAACCAATGACTTTCAAAATGGCCAGACGCAGCTCAAATATATAATTTGAAAATGACTATTAACATTTTACGGTTTAATTATATACGTATTCATTAGTATGTGTTATCCCAATGCACACAGAGGTAAAAAACAACAACTAACGAACAACTTTGTTACTTACTATTTTAAGAAGTTTCATTCGATTAACTTATTGAAATGAAAAGAGCGCTGTTTTGATAACCAAACGTAAGCGCCATGAAAAAATGGAACTATCAACATCCGCTTCTGATGAAAATTTAAACTTTAACGAGAATGAATGTGACGAAGAAATTTCTGAGGTTGAGTTTGTGTCTCCTATGCGATCATTTTATCTAAATCGACTCGACAAACCCGATCCAGATGCTGAAGGGTATAAACAGTTTTCAAAACTTATTCGGCCCTAGCTCAATCGTACCCAAAACTTTTTTTGTTTTGTTTTAACTCTGCTTAAATTATATTTATTCTGTCAAATGAATCAATATCTTTTAATTTATAAATTATCTCTCACTCTCACATCTTTTAAATACCATGGACTTAAACTGATAATTTTCTGCTTAGGCTTAGTCAAAGGTAAAAATACAGAGATAGGATAATCAGGCTTTACAAAGAACAACGCTCGCTACTAGTATCTCTGGGGTATGAGGTATAAAACCACCAACTGAATAGGGCTGTGTAGAGTAATTTTGATATCCATTTATGTTTTACTTCTCATTTCACAGGGTTACAGATAACTTTTTCAGTGAATTGGGTATTTACCGCATTTTTTTTCAGACAATTTCTTTTTTTCTTAAATTTAAGTAACAGGTATAGTTTTACCCCATCATTTTTTTGAAATTGCCTATTTGTATGAAATCATCGTTGCAAAGAGAGACATAATGAGCAAATTCTCCTTTTCTCACAATATTTCAATGTTGTTTAACTAATGCTGCTAATTGTTGGCAAATCTATATATTTGGGGATCCCTCATTCATCCAGTTTTGCTTTAATCTGTATGCACAGTGTTCATTTAAGCTTAGTATTTGTCTCGTTCACATCAAGCCATAGATACTTTTTATTCCATTCAGATCTTGTTTGATTTAATGTAAAAAAAAAAATCCCGGTAGCTCAGTCGGTAACGACGCGGGCTGTCAATCCAGGGGTTGTGAGTTTGAATCCCGGCTCGGCCAACTTTCTTTCCGACGTTTGACAAAAGTCATTGCGACATGCGTCCTTTGTCTTCCACCAATGGGCTAAGTCTATGTGGAAAAGCAGCCAGTTGCTTGGGAAGATTGTTGTGAGAAAACCAGGAAACACATGGGTAGGTGAACTGGCCGCCATATGACTGAAACAAGAGGCCCAAGAGGGCCAGTATCGCTCCACGGCCATTAGGCAAAAATTAAATCTCCAAACAGTCCCGCCCCCTGATAGCCATGTTTTTTTAACCAATCAACTTGGCTTGAAGGAATCGGATAGAGGGTCACCCTAGGAACATTTCTACAAAATTAATTGAAAATCAGTCCAATTCTTTCGGAGAAGAAGATTTTTTAGAGCCAGTATCGCTCCACGGCCATTAGGCAAAAATTAAATCTCCAAACAGCCCGCCCGCCCCCTGATGGCCATGTTTTTGACAAATCAACTTGGCTTGAAGGAATCGGATAGAGGGTCACCCTAGGAACATTTCTACAAAATTATTTGAAAATCAGTCCAACACTTTCGGAGAAGAAGATTTTTTAATTTTTCACTATAGCAATATACGGCAAAACAGCCCCACCCCCTGGCGGCCATAGTTTTTGACCAATCTGCAAAAGATAATTTTGAAAACATTTAGTAAAAAATATGAAAACACTATGGTATATAAATGAAAGAAATGTTATAAACTAAAGTTAAAAACATTGTGACCAGGGGAGAAATTACTCATCATGAGCAAATTTCTCCTTTTAACACAATGTTTTCAATAGTCTCTACTGCAGAGTCATAAGAAACTGTCTTTTTGTTGGAAAGGATTAACCCTTTCTTACTTGTAGACGCATTCTGACACATTTGCAGCAGACAACTTTTGAAAACATTGTGGTTCAGGGAGAAACCGCTCATATTGAGCAAATTTATCTGCTGCAAAGTCATCAGAAACTATCTTGTTGTTGAAATGGGTAACCTTTTCCCTCTGTAGATGCATTCTGCAGCAGACGACTTTTGAAAAAAACCATTTAGGCAAATGGAGAAATTGCTCATATTGAGCAATTTCTACATTTGCCACAATATTTTTCAGCTCTATTTAATCTCCCATTAATGGAGATTTCTCAAATTTTTGCGAGGATGTTTTCAAAGTCGTCTGCTGAAGCTTTGTTGTATGTGGGAAAGGGTTAAGAAGAGAGTGAGACATTTCGAAGCATCCCAGAGCTCTCTAGCACCGCCATTGACAGTCCAGGTAGTCCACCATTAACCCTTTCCCTCATATAGACGCTTTCTGACGCCTCTGCAGCAGACGACTTTTTGAAAACATAGTGACAAAAGAAGAAATTGCACAAAACGTGCAATTTATCCTTTTGCCTAAGGTTATCCATTCATCTATGAAGATGTTTTGACAAAATAAGTTCAAAGTCGTCTGCTGCAGAATTGTTGTATGGTGGAAAGGGTTAAGCTAACAAGACAGCATGATTGTGTAACATCAATTACTAAACCTTCACCGAATTAAAGATACTCGAAAGTACCAGAAGACTTAACTATTATTGTCTCACAAGAATTGTAACTCTGTCCATGCTGTACTTACTTAAAATACAGAATGAACTCCCTTGTTAACTTCTTTTACTGAATGAACAGCTGACAGTACTTATTGAAAAAGGGGAAATTGCATAAAACAATTTGATTTATGTACACTTCTGCTGTAATATGTATAAATTTGAAAGCAAATAATTAAGTAACAAGTTGATGAATGGTTCATGATGACCCCAACTTTTATTCTCTCATTATTTCTCATAATATCCATACTGGTTCAATAAAAAGGCTTTTTCTGTATCAAGGTGTGCCAGAATTCTAAGAAAATGACTGGAAGTCACACCCTCGGTCTATATTATGAAAAGAATTGGACACAAAAGTGGTCTGAAATAGGGTGAAAAAAGTAGGACAGATAGATCAATTTGACCATTCATTCCAAAAATCACCCTACAAAAACGCAGGGGGTTAGTGTAAAGTTGAAGAGCTGCTAATTCTCTAAAAACAATAGGCAATCTGTGGATGCAGTCAGAAATACCACATTTCCAGCTCCTTTTCAAGCAATTTTGGACGCGAAAGCTGGTATTCAAATTTACCTAGCTCTGCAACCAGTGTTGTCCAACCGGAAGGAGAAGTGGGTTCAACTGAAAAATTAAATCCCATGCTTACAGCTTACTTTTCACATTTAAAAACATCAAAATCAACCATTTACCAAAAAATGTACCCAAAACTTACTATTTGTCATTATATCTATTTTTGACCCTGGCCAAAATCCGAATTTACCGAAAGCAAGTGTTATGTGTCAATATACAGCAGTAAAACTACTCACAAGTTGATACATAGTTAATGATACCTCTATCTTCATTAACAGTCAATACTTTTAAGCATTTTCACAAAACAGTTGTAAATCTGTCTTCTTTGGGTAACTGTCTGAAAGAGTTAGCTCCCTTTTTGAGTGGCTGTAAACCAACGTTTTCACTGATACAGATGACATCAGTCACTTTTGTCACAATGTTTTCAACTTCATTTGTTTATTACACTTTCATTTAAAGAGAGTTTAAGCATTTCAAAACTGTCTGCTAAAGATTTATTTCAATATTGGAATCTGTTAAACACTTCTGTCCCTTCTGGTATTGAAGATATCTCCACGAATAAGTTTTGATAATTGAGATTTATAAATGGAACATTTTCGTCAATGTGTTCAAAAGTTGTCTGCTACAGATGTGCCAAAATGTTATATGGTATTTGTAGGCTCTTCATAACTTAACACTTTCCCACATACAGATGATACAACAAATTTTTTCTAATAATTTTACATTTTTTTAATACAGTTGAAAACATTGTGGCAACAGGAGAAATTGTTTGTTATGATCAATTTCTCTGGTTGCCACATCGTGTTCAAATGTCTTCTGCTGCAGAGGCTTCAGAAAGCGTCTATATGTTGGAAGGGTTAAGACGACAGAATAGAATAGAAAATCAAGATGAGCGAAAGTATAATTCAGAAACTTAAGTCGAAAGCACGTCTTTTGAATATGTTAAGAACTTAAGGCGTTTCATGTCATTTGTTCACTTATTTAAAATGTATCTTGCTCTTAACTCTTTCTCACATAATGACGCTTTCTCACGACTCTGCAGCAGACGTCTTTCAAAAACAACGGGACAAAAGGAGAAATTGCTCAAAATGAGCAATTTCACCTTTTGTCATGATTTTTTCCGTTCTCTTTAATAATTATTCCCACAACGTAGGTTTATAGTGTCAAATAAAGATTTTAAAACATGCAAAATGCCCCTTATCAAGAGCTCTGAACTGTTTATCTTGTTTATATTACAGAGAGCTGTATAAGAATTTACTTGCCACAGAGCTGATCCGTACAGGGAGTGACGACAGTATCTCATCCCTAGCGAAGCATGGGTAAGTTCTGAACTCTGAAACATAGGGGATTATCCCCATACTCCATGTACAATAAATCTGCAGCAGATGAAGTTTGGAAACATGTTTTACAGCAGGAGAAATATGCAATGACCAGTGTTTTCTTATCCTTTCAATTCTCTTCATTTGTAGAAATTTTCCTCATTTTTAGTTTGACTATTTGAAGAATATGAGAGCTATAACAGTCACTTGTGCGTCGGCTTTTTGGACTTTAAGTTTTGCATACAAGCTATTTCTTACAAACCACAGATACTATTGCTTTAAAACTTCACACACTTATTGGACATCATCAAATGACCTTGCAGGACCAGTCGCAAAACTTTTTGACAAGGTGAGTTATTGTGATAGCCTTTTGTCAAGTGTGTGTTGTGTTTCCGTCAACTTCTTCTCCTCAGTAACCAGTTGGTCAATTTAAATGAAACTTCACAGAAAGCAACCTCTTAATGATCTCACCAAATTTCCTCTTCTCCAAAACTGGTTGGCAGATTTTCAAATATTTTTGTAGAAATATTCCTTAGATGACCCTTTATCAGATTCCTTCAAGCCATGTTGATTGGTCAAAAAACATGGCCACCAGGGGGCGGGGTTATTTTGCCTTTATATGGCTATAGTGAAAACTTAAAAAATCTTATCCTCCGAAAGTGTCAAGCCGATTTTCAAATAATGTTGCAGAAATGTTTCTAGGGTGACCCTCTATCAGATTCTATCAGATTCCTTCAAGCCATGTTGATTGGTCAAAAACTATTAAAATCAGGTGAGCGATCCAGGCCCTCTTATTTACTTAGAAATTCTGGTTAAAGTTTTGGGTGCAGCTACATTAATAGTCCATATCCTAGTTACTACTTGTTGCATTGCATTGACACCTTATACAACCCTTCCCAACCATCAAACCTATATAAACAATCAAGTTTGATACCTCTTTCCAGCATATACTGCAAATTATGGCCCTTTTTTTACTTAAAAATTCTGGTTTAAGTTTTGCATGCAAGGTTCTTTCATGGATATATCTCAGTAACCACTAATGATATTGACTTGAAACTTCATTCATGTCTTCAGGGGTGTCAGACAGTCAAGTTAGATAACTGTATGAATTTAGTACAAATTATGGCCCTTGTTTGACTTTGAACATTTGGTTTAAGTTTTGCATGCAAGGTACTATCATGCACATATCTCAGTTACCACTCAGGGATCAATTTAAGACTTCAATATAGTCTTTAAAGGTATCAAGCAATCAGGTTAGGTTACTCCTGACTGAATTTATTATAAATTATGTCCCTTATTGAGGTTAGAAATTTAGGTTAAATTTTTGCATGCAAGGCCTTTTCTCACAAACAGCATAATTATGCTTTTCAAACAAGACTTATCAAACTTGATTTATAGTTCTATACTATCAAGTCAATATCTCTTTAACAACTGTTGACTATAGTATCAAATGGCAAAATAGTCGAGCATGCTGTCTTGCGAACAGCTCTTGTTGACACTTATGTTTTCAAATTTGTCTGCATCAGATTTTTTACTACAGCCTGATTTGTTTTCTATATTTTTTATAATGGCTGACCAGCCTAAATTCATTCAAGTTATTACTGCCTGATTTGTTCTATATTTTTATAATGGCTTACCAACCTAAAGTTAGTCAAGTCATTACTGCCTCACTGAGAGTGAGATGTACTATATTTTTTATAATGGCTGACCAGCCTAAAGTCATTCAAGTTATTACTGCCTGATTTGTTCTATATTTTTATAATGGCTTACCAACCTTAAGTTAGTCAAGTCATTACTGCCTCACTGAGATGTTCTATATTTTTGTAATTGCCGACCAACCTAAAGTTAGTCAAGTTATTACTGCCTGAATTGTTCTATATTTTTATAATGGCTGACCAACCTAAAGTTAGTCAAGTTATTACTGCCTGAATTGTTCTATATTGTTAAAATGGCTGACCAACCTAAAGTTAATCAAGTTATTACTGTCTGAATTGTTCTATATTTTTATAATGGCTGACCAACCTAAAGTTAGTCGACTAATTCCTGCTTGATTTGTTCTATATTTTTATAATGGCTGACCAACCTAAAGTTAGTCAAGTCATTACTGTCTGATTTGTTCTATATTTTTGTAATGGCTGACCAACCTAAAGTTAGTCAAGTCATTACTGTCTGATTTGTTCTATATTTTTGTAATGGCCGACCAACCTAAAGTTAGTCAAGTCATTACTGCCTGATTTGTTCTATAGTTTCATAATGGCTGACCAACCTAAAGTTAGTCAAGTCATTACTGCCTCACTGAGATGTTCTATATTTTTGTAATGGCTGACCAACCTAAAGTTAGTCAAGTCATTACTGCCTGATTTGTTCTATATTTTTATAATGAATGACCAACCTAAAGTTAGTCCAGTCATTACTGTCTGAATTGTTCTATGTTATTATAATGGCCGACCAACCTAAAGTTAGTCAAGTCATTACTGCCTGATTTGTTGTGTATTTTTATAATGGCTGACCAACCTAAAGTTAGTCAAGTTATTACTAGCTGATTTGTTCTATATATTTTTGATGGCAGACAAACCTAAAGTTAGTCAAGTTATTACTGCCTGAATTGTTCTATATTATTGTAATGGCTGACCATCCTAAAGTTAGTCGACTAATTACTGCCTGGTTTGTTCTTTATTTTTATAATTGCTGACCAACCTGAAGGTAGTCTAATCTGCTTATTAATTCATGCCAAGTAAAATTTATTATTTTTTATTGGCTTACCAACATGGCTTGCAGAGCCCCTGTAGCTCAGTTGTTACGGTCGCAGGCTGGCAATCCAAGGGTTGTGAGTTTGAATCCAAGCTTAGCCAACATTTTCTGGACGTTTGACAAAAGTCACTGTGACAAGCATCATTCGTCTTTCACCAATGGGCTAACAGTCAATGTGGAAAAGCAATCAGTTGATTGGAAAGTATGTTGTGTGGATTACTGGTGTGAGAAAGCTAAGGAAACACATGAGTAGGTGAACTGGCCACCGTGATATGATATGTTGAAAACGGCATTAAGCCCCAATCTATCAATAAATACCAACATGCCATATCAGATTTTGATGTTGGCTATCTTAGAAATGTGTTGACCTTAAAATGACCTTGTGTCAAATGGTCATCTGGTTAATGCCCTCTCATAAATTTTGTAATTATCACAAATTTGCCAAAACTAATAAAATTTGTATCAAAGTAAATTAAAAGTCTGTTTGGTTCACTGAGTGGACATGATTGTAGAGTATTATTGCGCATTGTCATCTGTTTATGAGGGGAGTTTTAACTCTTCACCACATATAGACGCTTTCTAACGCCTCTGCAGCAGACGACTTTTGAAATCATTGTGGCAAATGGATAAATTGCTCATGATGAGCAATTTCTCCATTTGCCACAATGATTTCAACTCTATTCTATAAGCATGCTATCATTTATAGAGATTTTCTTTATTTTGGACTTGACAATTTCAAAGTCATTTCCTGTTGAGAACGTCTGAGGAAAATATATAAAACAACACCTGAAAATTCTGAATTGTAATTTGGAAAGAGGGCTATTCATTTATAGCCTTAACAATCTTGTGGTAAAAAGAAAAGGTTCTCAATTTCTGGGCAATTTCTCATGAAATTTTTCAAAAGTCTCCTGCTACATAGTCATTAAACCCTTTCCCTCATACAACGATTCTGCAGCAGACGACTTTAAATAATAATACTTTTGTCAAAAAATTAAAAATCTCTTTAATTGAATGGATAACCTATGACTAAAAGTTGAAAACATTGTGGCAAAAGGAGAAATTGCTCGTTTTGAGCTATTTCTTCTTTTGTCACTATGTTTTCAAAAAGCCGTCTGCTGCAGAGACATCAGAAAGCGTATATATGAGGGAACGGGTTAAATATTGTCTGTTACATAAATAAAGTTTAAATGCCACTGGCAAGTGTCCCATAGTTATGAAAACATAAACTTTTTAACAATGACATCTTTCCATGTCATTTCAACCAACCCATTTCATTCATGGGAAAAACTGTCCCTATGTGTGAGGACAAATGTCAACTTCTATCGGCTGTATAATAATTGAAGCAACTGAAATTGTTGTTTCGTCTTGGAAGGGAGGATGTAATTACCTTTGGATCACTGCTGAATCATTGTCTGTCATGCTTAAAGACTTCGTGTATAGATTTTCATATTAATTATGATATTATTATTATTGGCCGGATTGCTCTAGCAATTCCGGTCTATAGATTGGCGATGTCCGTCCGTCTGTCTGTCCGTCAACATTTGGTTAAAGTTTCAGGTTTAGGCAAAATCTAAGCACTGGAAAGGGTTACAAACTTGAAACTTTGCCTGAAGGTAACCAGTAACAAGTACTTTTGATTTCTATGGTTACTTTGACCTTTACCTTGGTTTGTCGATTTTCAAGGTCAAATTGCCGACAATCCTGCCTTACCGTCTTCAGCAGTTTCTTGTTATTACAATGTATTATTAATTAATTGGGGTTTTATTCAAAAACTTTTCAGTCACAACTCAGCAGCCAGTTCACCTACCCTTGTGTTTCCTGGCTTTCTCACACCAGTACTCCATACAACAGACTTTCCAAGCAATTGGCTGCATTTCCACATGGACTATTATAGTATTAATTAGCCCATTGGTCGACGATAAATGAAGCTTGTCACAATGATTCTTGTCAAAAGTAAAAAAGAACGTTGGCCAAGCTGGGGTTTGAACTCACAACCCCTGGATTGACAGCCCACATTGCTACAGACTGAGCTACTAGAGCTCAGCAATATATATATATATATATATTTGTTCAACTGAATTGTAATTGACAGGTGACAAATGTCTTCCTTCAAACAACACTCTGATTTTTAAATGGTTCATGATTGCTAAGGCAATCAACTTTGAGAAATATGGGCCTGTTCATTATACACAAGAAAGCAGACATTTGTTGTCATTATGTTCACTGTTGTTTGACAAGATTCATGCCTAGATAACAGGACATACATGCAGTTAACCCTTTCCCGCAAACAACAAATCTGCAGCAGATGACTTTAAAGACAACACAACTGAAGACATGTGATGTTTATTTAAATCAGAAAGCACAGATGTTTGAATTCATTGTTCATTGTTATTTTGACATAGTTCATGCTAAGACAACAAACTTTTAAGACATATGTGGTCATGTTTATTTTGCAACAGAAAGCACAGATATGTGTGTTTATTGTTCATAGTCATTTCGAAATAGTCAGACGACATATTTTACATCAGAAAGCACTGAGATTAGTACTTATTGTTGTTGTGACAAATATGATGCATGCTTACCAACCCTCCAGATTCAATCGTGAGTCTCATGATTTGAAGGGCGTAACCCCACGATCGTGAGGGAAAAAATCAAAAAAATCATGAGGATAAATGTACTGAAAATTACTACAATCATTTTCTAATATCAACCTTTTAACATATTCTCACTGATAAAAGGCCCTTTCTTTCAACAAGTTCAAAACAATGTGTGTAGCTCAACTAAATGATTAATACATGTATGTACATATTTCTTCTCCATGTGTCTTTATTCCATTGGTACCCGGGTTTTTCATTCAAAAGTATGTCTATAAATTAAAATGTTGTTAATATTTTAATTTTCTTGGATGTAATATGAAAGTCTTTGACATAACAGACAACTTGCGTGATTTTCTAGTTAACCACAGTTAAAACATTTCTTAATATCAAAGGACAGATTTGAAAACATGCCAAAATAATACTTAAATGCTAAGATACAGTTGAAAATAATCTGTTTAATAGAAAACATTCTCAAAATGAGTCATTTTAATTATTTACCTATATTAAATATTGAAAGTATTGTACATGTATCCCTGCATAGTTATCTAAATTCCGTTCTATTGTGAACATTTCTACTGTTAAATTCATGGCGCTGAAAATCTCCCCCTTCAAACCCCCATCCCCCACTTTGAGATTATGAAACTCCCCCTTGAGGATGAGAAAAGGTTGGTAAGCATGATGATGCTTAAAACATGTCAGCATCATCAGGTCATCTATATACCTGAAAGGACAGACAATGATGTGATAGTAGGAACTTAAGTTTACATCAATCATCCCGGGATCTAATAATTGAAAATAGACAGTGAAGTGATTGATCACTCAAATTAATTGACAATTTTTCTTTTCATGAACAGTTCAGTTAAAATCAAGGTTACATAATATTAAATGAACACAGTTGAAGAATATATGGCACAAGTTCTTAAGAGTAAAACATTAATATAGTTCATGAACAGTGTATTATGAGGAAATAGTTAATGACCAGTGTAATATGAGGAGATAGTTCATGAACAGTGTACTATGAAGAGATAGTTCATGACCAGTGTAGTATGAGGAGATAGTTCATGAACAGTATAGTATGAGGCGATAGTTCATGACCAGTGTAGTATGAGGAGATAGTTCATGACCAGTGTAGTATGAGGAGAAAGTTCAGGAGCTATTTGAGAAAAAGTGATATTAAAAGTAATTCAATCTGAATACAGCCAGAGATGTCATGTTCACAGTTTATGTCGAAAATGGACAGTTGAACTATGAATATAATGGTGTAAAGCGAACCTAATGTCCAACACAGCTAGATGTTATGGTGCCATTGGTGGATTCGCATGGTAACAACATACTGAGAAAATCACAGCTTTCCACTGAGGTCATTTTATCAAGACAGCCTGCGAAAGAGAGGTTTGTACATTTTTCTTTTTCTTTTTTCTTATTTTTTGTTTGTAGAAAAATAGAGACTTTCAGTGATACTTTTACATCGTTCTTTGATACAGAGGATTTATTTATTTATTGGGGTTTTAATGCCGTTTTCAATATTATATCAGTTTTATTGTGGCAATAATTTAAGCTTACGTGTGATGTACCTTGGTAAGCAATCCATAGAAGAGTCCCTGATACAGATTACTTAATTAACTTCTCTGCAGCAAAAGACTTTTGAAAACTGTGTGTAAAAAGGAGAAATTTCTGCCTACACATTCATGCTTGATATGAGCATGCCCTAGTTAGCCTGCTCGTGTAAAATGGCTGAATAGCTTCTGTAACTAATTGGTGCATAGTGAAGAGGTAATCAAACTGTTATCCCTTTCCCTCATACAACAATTCTGCAGCAGATGACTTTGAACATAATTTGTCGAAAATTGGAATATCTCTTTAACTGAAAGATACCTATGACTAAATGTGATAAACATTGTAGCAAAAGGAGAAATTGCTCGTTTTGAGCAATTTCTTCTTTTGTCACAATGTTTTCAAAAAGCTGTCTGCTGCAGAGGTGTCAAAAAGCGTCTTTATGAGGGAATGGGTTAAGATTTGCAGGCTGATCTGGGTCTAGGCTGGTTTGAAATGGTCTGGGTTTTTCCAGAGCACATCTGATATTTATATAACGTTTCTTTTACATGTAATATAATCTTCATACTTAACCCTTTCCCACATACTACAAACCTGCAGCAGACGACTTTATGGAAGAGCTCTAGAAATTGAGGTATAATTATTGAAATAGACTTGAAAACATTTTGGCAAAAGGAGAAATTGTTTCTTTTGAGCAATTTCTCCTTTTGTCACAATGTTTTCAAAGGTCTTCTGCTGCAGAGGCATCAGAAAGTGTCTTTATGTGGGAAAGGGTCAACTCTCTGTTACACAGGATGTATGACCCTTTCCAACATGCAGATGCATTTTAACTCATATTCAGTATCTGCGGCAGACGTCATCAAAAAGCATCGCAGCAAAAGAAGAAATTGTACATAACAAGCAATTTCTCATTTTGCCACAACGTTTTCAACTCTAATCATGAATGAATATTTAATACTTTCACTTTAAGAGATTTTAAAAATATTTGTCTGAATGTCATCCGCTGTGGGAAAGTGTTAATGTTTACAAGATCCCATTACATTAAACTGGATTTAAATTTGGTCATATAATTAGCACAAGAAAAGCTGCCCCTTGTATATTCTCAGGGCAGATCCAGATTTACACTTTCCTCTCTGCAGTCACATTCAGGATACATCTGCAGCAGATGACTTTTCGGAAACATTTTGCCGAAATGGGAAATTGGCCATTATGATCAATTTCTCCCTTTTGCAACAATGTTTTTGGCTATTCAATAATCACACTTTCACAGATAGAGATTTTCCCCTACTTTGCCTAGAGGTTTTCAAACTTAAAAGTTGAAAACATTGTGGCAAAAGGAGAAATTGCTCATTATGAGCAATTTCTTCTTTTGCCACAATGTTTTCAAAAGTCGTCCGCTGCAGAAACATCAGAAATCGTCTACATGTGAGGAAGGGTTAAGATGTGACATATTTTGAGCTGTTAAAATCAGCACCATATGTTCAATGTCTTGCAAAGAGCTGCAGCATACATTTTGCCCATGTTGTTCTGAAATATGAAACCGTATACCGATTATCTGATATGATATTTCTACCATTCTCCACTTTTTAAAGCATCTTAGATCATTTATATCTTGAAAAGGTGCCTCAATGTACAGTCAAACCTGTGCTAAAGACCACCTTTGTTTAGCAATTCCCTGTCTATAGCAACTGCACTTTTAATTTCCCAATTATTCATGTTCTGCATAAATGACCCTGTAATTAAAGACCATCTGTGAATGAAGACCAACTTGTTCTCTTCCCATGGTTGGTCTCTAAACACAGGTTGGACTGTAAACATATATTCAGTAGAAGGCATACTTTTGATACAGAGTTGCCAACAGTGTGAGAAATGGAGAAATTGCGAATTTCAAATATTTTCTCCTTTTCCCATTTATTTTTCCAAAGTCAGCTGCAGAAGAGATTGTGAAATAATGAAAACCAAGGCAACCTTTGTCTGCATACTTTCTGTTCAAAACAGGGATCATCCTCAGATGATCAGGTTTCTGCCTTTGGGATTGTTCCACACGAACAGCACGAGCACTGGTGAATCCCATGATATGTGGGACGTGGGTTCTTCCTTTAGGATTATTCAAAAGCAACTGCGAGAGTAGTTTATGTCTCCAGGAAGTGGGTTCTTCCTTTAGGATTATTCAATTATCCTTTTGTCACAATTTTTTCAAAATGTCTGCTGCAGAGGCATCAGAATGTGTCTGTATATGAGCCGTCCCGCGAGAAAACCAACATTATGGCCTTATCGAAATGTATCGACCCAGATCAGACTGCGCAGACTGATCTAGGCTGACACATTCTGTCTCAGGAGGATAGGGGTAATCACCGTATAGAGTAATAATTTCTGACACAAAAAATCCACAGGAGGCGATAAGTGTCTATCCGTGTAAGCCTGCGCGGCATGCTTAGGCTGATCCGGGAAGATACTTTATGCTGAGTCCACAATGTTGGTTTTGCAGGACGGCTCATATATGTTGGAAAGGGTTACAACGGGGAAAAGATTAACTCCTGCATCTCTTCAAAGTATTGTACATGTAGCAAGCTCCTGAAATATGACACCATCAACTCCGACATGCAAGCTACACATATCCCATTCACCCATACAGATGACTGTTGTATCTGAGGCATACAAATCTGCAAAACATTGTTGGAACAGGAGGTTACAATACCATTGATAATCATGTTCTCCTTTTTCCGCCATGTTGTCAATATAAAATCAGTATTATACTTGATATAGTTCAATGCAGATGATTCTAAACTCAGGTTAGCCCTTACCAACACAAAACAAATTTTGCTGCAGACAACTTTGAAAATATTTAGTCAAAAAAGATGGAAACTTTCTATAAATGAGAGAATTATTTTTATATAAAGTTGAATACATCTTGACAAAACTGAAAAGGAGTAAATTGAGCTTGATGAGCAATTTTCCCTTTTGCCACAATATGTTCAGTATAATGCTGCGGCAGAAGCTTCAGAAAGCCACTGTGTGTGCACCGGGTAAGGATTAAATGCTAAGAGCACATTTGCAAGTAAGTTAATTGCAATTTGCATTTAAAACACCCTTTAATGGCTAGAAGAAAAGAAGTTGTTGGAACTAAATAAATTGATCATCTTTAGAAAGGGCTTCTTTTCCCCCTGTAATGTTTTAAATGTCATTATCTGCTTATAAAAAGGGGATGGGAATAATCATGGTACAAAAAGGATTAACCTAGAAACCTTGGTGTAAATTTGGGGCCACTGTTTGATGGGAAATACAGATTAACTTGGAAACCCTTTTTAAAATCTGGTTCCCTTTTTGTGTCGCCTGCCATGCATGGTGACACATAGGGATCGCTCCTAGTTATCTGTTCATCCATGTGTCTCTCTGTTCGTCATGGACAGTATAGGGAAAAGGGTAAAAAGGACAGTTACCCTAACAGATTTATACGACAAATCTCTAGAAATGAAAGTATAATTAATTATTGAACAATATCACCTTTTGCCACAATGTTTTAAAAAGCCATCTGAGGCAGATGTGGCAACATCGATTTATATGTGGAAAAGGGGCTAAAGTGGCACCCTTATGTTCTAATTGCTTTCATTCTTTGTATATATATATAATTGGATGTAAAATTGTTACATTTTGTTGTATCTTGACAAAGCAACATTTTCACACAAAGACTCCAATTTTACAGCTACGATCATGTACTAAAAACCTTTTCCCAATAAAGATAACTTTTGATGTCAATCTCAAAATGTTTTCAAAGGTCATCTACAAATGCATCAAAATGTTGTCAGTTCTACAGCTTAGCTTAAGTTATCTAATTATGAAGTTTTGGTTGTGAAAACATTGTGGGAAAGGAAGATATTTAATCAATCAAATTTATTTCGTTTAGCATATCCTTCTCTTCCCCACATTGTTTAGAACTATGTTTTTAAATTATGCATAACATTTTTCGGCATTGTATTTGACTCGGTTTAAAATTAGTCATAAACATTTCTAGATGTTACATTTTCATCAGATATTTTTAAAGCAGTCGACTCCTTCAATATCATATCCGGTAAATCATTAACCTTTTCACACATAAAACAAATATGCAGCAGAAAACATATAATAACAATTATTGAAAACTGGTGAAAATGAATGTTTGATGATTGAATCATGTTTAAACATTAACCCTTTCCCACATATAGACACTTTCAGACGCCTCTGCAACCCTTTCCCACATATAGACGCTTTTTGACCCCTTGCAGCAGACGACTTTTGAAAACATTGTGACAAAAGAAGAAATTGCTCAAAACAAGCAATAATTATTTCTCCTTTTGCAACAATGTTTTCAAATGTTTTCAGTAAATATACCCTCATTTATAGGGATTTTCTATATGTTTCCAAAGTCTTCTGCTGTAGATTTGTTGTATGTGGGAAAGGGTTAATGGGCAAAAGAAGAAATCATCTATAAAGTTTTGACAACATGTGGCTGCAATTGGGAAAGGGTATAATTCATCTGATTTGATTTTATCGATAAATGTGGTTCAGAACTTCGAAACTTTTTATCAGATTTACAATGAATGATTTTAAACAAAGGTTGTCTGCTGAAAATGGCGGGAAGAGCATTTTGTTTGTTTGTAATGTCATAGTGGTAATAATGATCAGTAATATCAAGTAAGCCACAGTCCTTGAAACTTTGCCACTTACAGCAAATCTGCTGCAGGCAACTTTAAAAACATCTTGACAAAAGGTAAGGAAAATCTCTGTAGATGAAAGTATATTTTACTGACTGAATAACATTGAAAACATTGTGGCAAAAGCATTATGAGCAATTGCTCCTTTTGTCACATTGTTTTCAGAGGCATTAAAATATGGGAAAATGTAAATTATGTCAAAATTGTATTTGTGAAGTGTATTGGTTATTTCTCCTTTTCTTGCAATGTTCTTTTACCAGATAGCTTCACAATAATTTTAGAGCCATCTGCTTGTTTTAAGCAATTTCTTATTTTGCAATATGGTTTCAAGAGTCGTCTACCTCAGATGAGTTGATCTGGGTGTGAGAAAGGGTTAAATTAAGATTAGTAAGTCCAATTTATCTAAATTACAAAAAAACAAAATAATTATATTTTATTAATAAAATTACTTATTGCAAGGTTAAAAACACTTCATTCCAATATCAATTAAACTCTCTCTTGCTTTAATTGAATATTAATTGAAGCAAGATTAAATCCCGTTTTTTGAGCCTCACTGGAACGAGTCTCATGTAAAGAGTAAATTTTGTGTTACTGTGGTAATCATTTTAGTTTTGTCGTTTAGAGGAAGTCCTTTGTGTTTTCCCCTCATGGATGTTGGGCTATGCATGACTTAGTATTGACCTTCAATGTAATATACGGAGTGTGTGAAATGGTTTATATTTATGAATGACACAAGGGGGGTGCTTTTTATGTTGTGTTTTATTGTTATTAATTGAGGGAAGATTTAATCTGAGGTATGTATTTATTGAGTATTATAATTTTTTCTCAATAATTCTTGTGCAGTTTACCCCCCTTTCCAACATACAACAAAGCTGCAGCAGACGACTTTTTGAAACTTAATTATCTCTATAAATGAAAGTATGATTATAAATTATAATTGAAAACATTTGGCAAAAGTGGAAATTGCTCCTTTTGTCACAATTTTTTCTAAAAGATCCTGTTGCAAATGCTTTGACATGCATATGCAGCTGGGAAAGGGTAACACTTAATGTTCTATAACTGCTATATATAGTTTAATGGATAACTATCTTAATTCTTAAACATTTGAAACTTTAATTAAAGTAATTAATTCTTTTTGGTGTCATTTAATTGCTTAGACAGGGTGTAACTAATAGGAATAACTTCTCTGTCAACTTTCTAGCCCCGTCTGTCTGTCTGTTTGTTAATTCTTTCCCTCTTGCATCCACATTATGATGCATCTCCAGCAGAAGCCTTAACCCTTTACCTCATACAATAATTCTGCAGCCGACGACTTTGAACATATTTTGTCAAAAAATACAAAATCTCTATAATTGAATGGATAACCTATGACTAAAAGTGGAAAACATTGTGTCAAAAGGAGAAATTGCTCGTTTTGAGCAATTTCTTCTTTAGTCACTATGTTTTCAAAAAGCCGTCTGCTGCAGAGGCATCAGAAAGCGTCTATATGGGGGAATGGGTTAAGGCAAAAGGAGTAATTGCTTATCCTGCGCAATTTCACATTTTGCCTCAAGGTTTTCATATTTAAACCCTCTCCCACATATTGACGCTTTCTGACGCCTCTGCAGCAGACAGCTTTTAACTAAGAAAACAATTTCTCCTTTTGACACAATGTTTTCCACTTTTAGTTATAGGTAATCCATTCAATTTTAAAGAGTTAAGTTTTTAACATTCAGTTATAGAGATTTTCCATTTTTTGACAAAATATGTTCAAAGTCGTCTGCTGCAGAATTGTCGTAGAAGGGAAAGGGTTAAAGGTAATTGGTAATTAAATGTATCTAAACCAACTGTTATCAAATGACAGGTGATATTTAGCACATTGGCTGTGCAGTTTTCTTATGTTTTCTTATGTAATCTGGGGGACACATAATATTATGTGGAATGTGGAATTAAAACATCTTTTAGCCCTCCACCTACAGACGCATTTTGACGCACCTGCAGCAGATGACTTTTGAAGACATTGTGACAAAACGAGCAATCTTTCCGTATGTCACAATGTTTTCAACTCTATAAAAAAAAAAATCCTTTCATTTAACCCTTTCCCTCATATAGACGCTTTCTGACGCCTCTGCAGCAGACGGCTTTTTGAAAACATAGTGACAAAAGGAGAAATTGCACAAAACGTGCAATTTCTCCTTTTGCCACTATGTTTTCCCCTTTTAGTCATAGGTTATCCATTTAATTATAGAGATTTTCTAATTTTTGACAAAATATGTTCCAAGTCGTCTGCTGCAGAATTGTCGTATGAGGGAAAGGGTTAAAGTCCGCAGATTTTAATAATTTTTGTCAGCTGCAGAATGATTGTATTTGGGAAAGGTTTAACACTTTTCCACTTACAAAATCTGCAACATACAACAAAAAAACATTTATGCAAATATACGGAAAAATAGTTATAATTGAATAGAGTTTAGAGCATCGTGGCAAAGGAGAAAATTTCTCAAGATGAGCATTTTCTTCTTTTGCAATAGTTTTACAAAAGTTGTCTGCTGCAGATGTGTCATTGTGGATTTTGCCTCAATGTTTTCAACTTTAATCAACAATTATACATTTATTTCTAGATGTTTTCCGTACTTTTGCCAACATGATTTCAATGTCGTCTGCTTCAGATTTGTTGAATGTGGGAAAGGGTTAAGCACACTAAGGTCTTTTTCTTTTGACATGAGGAAATAAATTCAGATGGAGAAAGTCATAAAAATGAACCAGTGTTTATAAAAATAGCCAACAGTAAATATTATGTAATGTATTACCAACAGAGGGAGGGGCTTTCAGTGCACATGTAAATAAGCTCCGCCTCCAAATTTGCATCCTTGGGGCATTCACCTTAAATTAAGTCCTAAACATTAAATGTCACTGGTTTGCAACTCTAGATGAATGCAGCTGTGACATTATAGTAGGTACTTTTTTTTTATTTATCTTGATAAATTATATATATGTATACATAAGTAAAAACCTGCAACATCAGCAGTATCTGTTTTGATACGGTAGTTTTAACTCTTTCCCACATACAACAAATATGCAGCAGACGACTTTAAAAATGTCTACTATAAAATATGGATTGGAAAATCTCTATGAATGTAGGTATAATTACTGAAAAAAATTGAAAAACGTGGTCTTAACCCTTTCCCTCATATAGACGCATTCTAACGCCTCTGCAGCAGACGGCTTTTTGAAAACATAGTGACAAAAGAAGAAATTGCACAAAACGTGCAATTTCTCCTTTTGCCACAATGTTTTCCACTTTTTGTCATAGGTTATCCATTCAATTATAGAGATTGTCTATGTTTTGACAAAATACGTTCAAAGTCGTCTGCTGCAGAATTGTTGTATGGGGGAAAGGGTTAAGCAAATGTGCCAAAATTTCTATTTGCAGACGCATTTTGGCACGTCTAACAGATGAAAACATTATATATAGCAAAAGGAGGAAGTGCTCATGAAAAGCAATTTCTCCTTCTTTTGCCTCGGTGTTTTCAACTCAATGCAATATTTATAATCCCATTGAAAGAGATTTTCTGTGTTGTATTTTTGCCTTTTATACTGTCTGAATACGAGTTAAAATGCATCTGCATGTTGGAAAGGGTCATACATCCTGTGTAACAGAGAGTTGACCCTTTCCCACACATAGACACTTTCTGATGCCTCTGTAGCAGACGACTTTTGAAAACATTGTGACAAAAGGAGAAATAGCTCTAAACAAGCTTTTTTCCTTTTGCCACAATGTTTTCAATTACTCTATTCAATAATTAAAATTTCATTTATGGAGATTTTCTACATTTTTGGCAGAATGTTTTAAAAGTCGTCTGCTGCAGATTTGTTGTATGTGGGAAAGAATTAAGAATAAGTTTTATTCTGTCTTTAACATCTGATATCATATATGCGCTATTAACCCTTTCCCTCATATAGAAGCTTTCTGAAAACATAATATAATACAAAACATGCAATTTCTCCTTTTGCCACAATGTTTTCTACTTTTTGTCATAGGTTATCCATTCAATTATGGAGATTTTCTATGTTTTGACAAAATACTTTCAAAGTCGTCTGCTGCAGAATTGTCGTATGAGGGAAAGGATTAATGATGTTACTACACATACAAATCAAAGTACACATGTACTGAAAATCAACGCTGGATGGGGAAAGTTACTGTACCTTTTTAGCTCACCTGTGTTCAAGGCAAGCTATCGTTACTACCTTTTGTGCGACATTCATTCGACATTTGTTGTCATTACCTTGCTTGTTTACACTTTAGAGGCCACTTTCTTTATCTAATCTTCATTTAACTTATTCAGAATGTTTGACTTGATGATTAAACTAGGCTTAAAGTTCAAATTTGGGTCATATTGAGTCAAAAGCCAAATCAATAGGCCAAGCTTAAAAAAGTCTTGTGGACAATCAAATTACTTGTGTAAATGTATTATTCATGGACTCGTACCTTATCTTAGTGAGCCATGGTACTCCATTGAGTGCTACAGGGCCACCTGTTTGTTTCTGATAAAGAAGATGTATGAACACATTGTAGAAAAGGTGCAATTGTTGAAAATGAGCATGATCTTTTTTTTTCCCTGCAAATGTTTTCAATTCTATCTCAATATATTTTAAAGACAATTTTAGCAGACATGTCAAAATGCATCTGCAAGTGGGTTAGGGTTAACCCTTTCCCTCATACAGACACTTATGACACCTATGCAGCAAACAACTTTTGAAAACTTATTGGTAAAAGTAGAAATTGCTCAAAACGAGCAATTACTTATTTATAATTTATAGAGATTGTCTGGGTGTTTGCAAACATGCTTTCAAAGTTGTCTGCTGCAGGTTTGCTGTATGTGGGAAAAGTGTTAACCCTAACCCACTTGCAGATGAATTTTGACATGTCTGCTGAATTGCTTTCTGATGCCTCTAGATCTGCAGCAGAAGACTTTTGAAGCATTGTTGCTAAAGGAGAAATTGCTAATAGTGAGCAATTTCTCCCTTTAGCTACAATGTTTTAAAGCTTTATGCAATAATAATTTATGTTCTCCCTTTTATGCTGCGGTTACATAATACGGTCACGCACGCAGTTGACCGTAGTTCATTTGAGCGTTGTTCACCATAGTGCCACTACGGTCAACTAGGTAGAAGTAGGGTGAAGTAGGTTCGAAGAAGGTTAACTAGGTTTAAACATTCCCTGATATAGGTTTACCATAATTAAACATTCCATGATATAGGTTTACCATAATTAAACTTTCCCTGATATAGGTTTACCATAATTAAACATTCCTGATATAGGTTTACCATAATTAAACATTACCTTATGTAGATTTACTATAATTAAACACTCCCTGATATAGGTTTACCATAATTAAACATTCCCTGACATATGTTTACCATAATTAAACATTCCCTGATATAGGTTTACCTTAATGAAACATTCCCTGATATAGGTTTACCATTATTAAACATTCCCTGATGTAGTTTTACCATAATTAAACTTTCCCTTATATAGGTTTACCATAATCAAACATTCCCTGATATAGGTTTACCATAATTAAACATTCTGTTATATAAGTTTTCCATAATTAAACATTCCCTTATATAGGTTTATCCTATTTAAACATTCCTTTATTAGGTTTACCCATAATTAAACATTCCCTTATATAGGTTTACTATAATAATTAAACATTCCCTTATTAGGTTTACCATACTTAAACATTCCCTTACATGGCTTTACCATAATTGGTCCTATATGTTTTCAAAGTTGTCTACTAAAGAATTGTTGTTTTTTAAACAAAGGGGTTAAAGAAGAAGTTTAAACTGGAACAATGCTGATAGGGGTTAATTAATTATAAATTCAGAAGAGTGTTTCAATATGTATCGTTTATGACCTATCATATTTCATATAATTGTCACATCAAGCCCTGTCATAAAATAAAGGACTTTAACCCTTTTCAAGATGTACACTCATTTTGATGCATCTGCAGCAGAAAACTTGGCATCTGCAGCACTGATAATATGAATGCAATCTGCTCTGCAGCTTATGACTTTTGAAAACATTTTGGCAAAAGGAAAATTGACTCAAAATTATGAGCAATTTAGTTTTCATTTTGCTACAATTTGTTTTCAACTCTTTTTAATAATCTTCCTTTCATTTTTAGAGATTACCATTAATTAAGCCTTGGATGTTTTCAAAATCATCTGCCACAGAAAACCTTTAGGCAAAAACAAAGAATTATTGGTAACTTTTCCAGGAAAGAACCAGGAAAGAACAATAATTGAATAGAGTTGAAAACATGGTGACAAAAGGAGAAATTGCTCGTTTTGAGCAATTTCTTCTTTAGTCGCCATGTTTTCAAAAAGCTGTCTGCTGTAGAGGCATCAGATAGCATCTATATGAGGGAAAGTGTTAAGACTTGATATTATAGGCAAAAGGAAAAATCACTCATGAAAAGGCATTATTCTCCTTTCTTTGCATAGGCAAAAGGAGAAATCACTTATGAAAAGGCATTATTCTCCTTTCTTTGCATAGGCAAAAGGAGAAATCACTCATGAAAAGGCATTATTCTCCTTTCTTTGCATAGGCAAAAGGAGAAATCACTCATGAAAAGGCATTATTCTCCTTTCTTTGCATAGGCAAAAGGAGAAATCACTCATGAAAAGGCATTATTCTCCTTTCTTTGCAGTGTTTTCAAAATTTGTTAGCTACAGATGCATCAAAATGCATCTGCATGCGATACAAGGTTTGAAAGCTTGCTTAGTAATTCAATGAAGAGATATGAGGTGAGAAGGAAAACTGGTTACTTTTTAACTTATGTAAATGACTGGTGTAGGAAATGGCCCTTAGGCAAGACATGGTGACATTGCAATGGAGATGCAGTCCGTTTTTTATTGTTACATGTTACGAATGTGAAATTAACAACGTCAACTTTATCTCTCTGTGTGTATTTAAAGTAAATAGGAATTAATTAACTGTGGAATAGAGTCTGACAGTATTTATTGGATTTTGTTATTGTTACTTTCTTTATAAATTATAATTTTGTTTATTTTTTATCCCCAATCAGACAGTATTTTGATGCATATCATATGCCTATGATGTTTTTTTTTAACCTTAGTATTTTTGATGCCTTTGATGTTTTTTTAACCTTAGTATTTTGATGCCTTTGATAGATTTTTAACCTTTATAAGTATTTTGATGCCTTTTTAATGTTTTTTTTTAATCCTTAGTATTTTGATGCCTTTTTAATGTTTTTTTTAATCCTTAGTATTTTGATGCCCCAGTGAATTGATGTTTTTTTAATCCTTAGTATTTTGATGCCTTTGATGTTTTTTAACCTTAGTATTTTGATGCCTTTTTTTTTTTTTTTAATCCTTAGTATTTTGATGCCCCAGTGAATTGATGTTTTTTTTAAACCCTTAGTATTTTGATGCCATTGATGTTTTTTTAATCCTTAGTATTTTGATACCTTTTTAATGTTTTTTTTTAAGCCTTAGTATTTTGATGCCCCAGTGAATTGATGCCTTTGATGTTTTTTTTAACCCTTAGTATTTTGATGCCTTTGATGTTTTTTTAACCCTTAGTATTTTGATGCCTTTGATATTCTTTTAAACCTTAGTATTTTGATGCCTTTGATGTTTTTTTTAAACCTTATATATAGTATTTTGATGCCTTTTATGTTTGTTTTTTTAACCCTTATCAACTTACTGCAAAACTGCAGCAGATGACTTTTGAAAGCATGTGGTGAAATCATTACGATATTATCATTTACTTTGACAATTTGACTCAAATAGCAGTATTTCTGGAAGGCAGTGGTATATAGATCATAAGATCCAGGATTATGCAATTGGGATCTTAAACATCCAAACTGTGTGAGTACTGCATGGTTTAAGGTCTCCAGGAGGAAGCATGCAGACTTTGAGCGTGATTAAAACCCTTTCCCACCTATAGACGCAATTTGATGCATCTACAGCAGACGACTTTTGAAAAAGTTATGACAAAAGGAAAAATTGCTCAAAAGGAGCAATTTCTTGTTTTGTCACAATGCTTTCAACTTTTTTTACTATTAGTATACCTTCATTTCAACAGATTTTCCAGATTTCGAGTAAATGTTTGCCAAGTCGTCTGCTGCAGATTTGTTGTATGTGGGAAAGGGTTAAGGTCTTCAGGAGGCAGACTTTGAGCGTGATGAATATAAGTTTAACCCTTTTCCTCATATAGACGCTTTCTGACGCCTCTGCAGCAGACGGCTTTTTGAAAACATAGTGACAAAAGAAGAAATTGCACAAAACGTGCAATTTCTCCTTTTGCCACAATGTTTTCCACTTTTTGTCATAGGTTATATATATATATCCATTCAATTATGGAGATTTTCTATTTTTGACAAAATACGTTCAAAGTCGTCTGCTGCAGAATTGCTGTATGAGGGAAAGGGTTAAGCTTGTTTAGCAATGAATGGAAAGTAAATTAATTATAAAACAAACATTTCATTACTTTAATCCTTTCCAATATACAGACGTTTTCTTATGCCTCTGCAGCAGACGACTATTGAAAACAATATGACAAACAAGCAATTTCTCCTTTTGCAGCGCCCGGCCGGGTAGCTCAATTGGTA
This sequence comes from Serripes groenlandicus, assembly GCA_031761405.1. Taxonomy (NCBI): domain Eukaryota; kingdom Metazoa; phylum Mollusca; class Bivalvia; order Cardiida; family Cardiidae; genus Serripes; species Serripes groenlandicus. The sequence goes on from JASEVX010000013.1 coordinate 6,423,089, forward strand.
GCGTATCTGACTCATGATCTGGAGGTCACGGGTTCGATACCCGGTTGCGGCGACATTCTTTCGGGCGATGTTTTCCATTGCCTCTCACCTCTGATCTATGTGAGAAAGTAGTCAGTGGCTTCGAAAGAATGTTGTGTAAGTACTGGTGTGGGAAAGCCAGGAAAACATGGGTAGGTGCACTGACCGCCGTGATATGACCAAAGCTGTTGAAAGCGGCGTTAAACTCCAAACAAACAAACAAACAAACAAACAAATCCTTTTGCAGCAATGTTTTCAACTCATTTCAGTAATTATAATTTCATATGTAGGAAGTTTCAACAAGTGTGGGAAGGTGTTATCAAAGTCGTCTGCTGCTTAGAAGATTGTTGTATGTGGGAAAGGGTTCAATGTAGTTACTTGAATTTTAAGTTGATATGAGCCTTACTGCTTTTTCGGAAAACCACAGCATTTATTTGATACTTATAATACAGTACACTATATAATGGATTAAGCTATTTTGTGTGATTGTTGCTGGTAATTGTAGTATTATTAGATTTTCAAAGATATTAACTGTAAACCAAGTAATCGACCCCTTGAATCCAGAAAAAAGTCTGAACAAAAAATTCTGGTATGAAAAAAAGATGTTTAATTATATCTATTTTAGGTTTTTATTCATTGAACTTTTAATTCCTGCCCTTAAATGTACAATAATAACTGTTCACTCCATGTCTTTTTACCCCATTTCTGATGCCATCTGGTTGCCATATTTTTCAACCAATCAACATTGCTTTAACATTTCTTGTATAGGCTCTCCTGAGGAACAATAAATGAATTTAAATTGTATGACAAGTTGACCTTGAAGTCAGACAGCAGTTTCAGAGAAGATGAACTTAAAAGAGTTTTGTGTTTTATTGAGCAATAATTTCTCCTTTTGCCCCAATGTTTTCAACTGTATATGAATTCATTAATTATTAGTCGCCGGGCAGAAGCCCGCAACTTCTATTTTTAATAGCTTTTCGGAAATCACATGGGAGGGCGGCTTATTATTAGAAAGAAACAAATCTAGATGATTTGAACATATTACAATTGTGGTTGTTTACGAACACTAATAAATGACACATCTAAAATGAAATAAATATTCCGATTTTTTAATGTTGGCAGTTTTTTTTATTTCACTCGCATTTAAGTTTTTTGTCTTATTTACGAAGACAAAAGTGGTCCCTTCAAGACGTGAACCAACACCCCCTAATGCAGACTCTTATGTGTCATCATTGAGGTCAATTTCGGATTCTCCTTTTAATAGCAATTTTAACTTACTAAATGTTGTTTTCATGTTCAAAGAGATGTCTTGATTTGTGTAGAATTCATTTAATAATGTTAATCCATGAATATCTAAAGTAGGAACTGTTTCTAAGCTAAATATAGACCCTATTCTGTTGTGTAGTTTCGTGACCTTTAACATCGATTTTCGCGCATGCGCATTTCGATATGAAAAAGCGAGTGATATTATTTTATTTTAGACAAGTACAAGACGAATGTTTGACGCAAAGCGTCAAAGAGAAGCCGCAATATTTCGTTGTACATGTAGAAATAAGAAAAAAAGAACATTTTTAAATCCACAAACAATAGAACAATTTAAGCTGTAGACGGTAATGCTGATATATTTCTCCTTTTGAAGACTTTTGTTTTCTTCAAATTACCTCCCTTTAAAGCAATACCAGGATATTTACCTTGTGATTCGAATAAGATTGACAAACATTGAAATGATATGAATGAATACTATTATTTAAATAAGTAACAACAGCAAAATTAAATTTAAGCCAGATAAATGTGTACACATTTCGTTAATTTTTTATAGATACCCTAATGTATAGGTATGTATATACAATTTATAAGCAAATGTTTTCATTACTACGTTCCTAATTTTTTAATAGACTAAGGAAAGTCAAGAATACATAAATAAATCAATGCAGTCTTTTCCGGCGACATTGATGCCTTGCATCAACTTTCTCTTGTACTTTGATTGATATGGATTTTCCATATTTCAGCTATATACTGATTATTTTCTATGTAGTAAAGCAGGCCTCTTTCTAGGCATCCCACGGGTCAGATATTCTGATCCATTCCTAATGGCAAAAGTCTTTAAAATCATGCAGAATTCTCAATTTTGTCATGTTAACCCTTTCCCTCATGCTACAATTCTGCAGCAGACGACTTTGAACATATTTTGTCAAAAAATAGAAAATCTCTATGATTGAATGGATATATCCTATGACTAAAAGTGGCAAAAGGAGAAATTGCTCGTTTTGAGCAATTTCTTCTTTTGTCACTATGAGGGAAAGCGTCTTTAAAATCATGCAGAATTCTCAATTTGTTCATGTTAATTTTCACAAATAAAGGGCCAAATTCTTGTTCCCAAAATGCCTAGAAAAGGAAATAAACTCACGGTCACATAAAAAATGTTAATTTTTCCAAATCAGACCAAGATATCTTGGTAAGATAAACTTATACAAATTTAACTCTTACCACAATACAAAAGTTTTTTGAGTATTAACTTAAGAATTACGGCAGATGACTTTTAAAAGTGTTGCAGGGCATTTTGAGAATTTTTGTCCCTGTCTCAAAATGATAGAATCTGTATTTTGTCTCAATAGAATACTTTATATTTTCAAGATTTTCTTAACTAAAATTGCTTCAAAATATGTTTGTTTCTGGAGGTAAAGTCTAACAGTTGTTTAGTGAGATAACTGGGCTACACTAATGTAAAGTGAAAACCTTTTGATTGACTATAAAAGTCACCTACCACTATAAGACTGAATTTATGACATTATATAATGTCAGAAGAAGAAACTTGCTCAAAATGAACTGAATTTCATCAAAACTCTATAATCTGGGTTCTCCAAAGATTCAACTGAGTGAGACATTATATTCTTTTGAACACCAACAACTTAGGGTTAACTTTTTTCCATGTGTAGTAGTATTCTGACCCTTCTGCAGCAGATGGTCGAGGTTTTAAAACATAATGTAACAAAAGGAGAAATTGATCTATTTACCCTTTTGCCATAATGTTTTTAACTCTAATATTCAATAACGACATTTTAATATACAGACTCGGGTTTTCCATAAATATACCCAGATGTTTTCAAAGTTGTGTGCTGCAGATGTGTTGTATGTGGGTAAGCCTTCCTATACCCCCCCCCCCCCCCCCCCCCCCCCCATAATTCATTTAATCGAGTTAAAAGCAGAGTGGTAAAAGGAGAAATGTCACAATGTTTTCAAAAATCCTCTGCTTCAGAGGCGTCAAAATGGGTCAGTATGAGGAAATGGGTCAAAGATTCAAATAAGTATGGAAGGACATGAAATCCTACCTTATCTAAGACTAAAGTAGAAAGTTTTAACCTTTTCCCAAATTTGGATGAGATTGCAAACATTTATTAACAAAATATGGAAACTGAGTCACTCTCTTTAAATGAAAAAACAAATATTGAATTAAGGCGAAAATATTGTGGTAAACAGAGAAATTGCTCACGATGAGCTTTTTCTCTTTCTTGCCTAAATGTTTTTCAAATGTTGTCTGCTGCAGAGATGTCAGAAAGCGTGTGTATGTGGAAAAGAGTAAAGTGGTCATAAAATGGCTTTGACACCACCATTGTATTCAGATTGAAGGTTCTTCAAAACTAATAAAAAGTATTTTAAGTTTCCCCAAAACAGATTTTTATATACATTGCCTCAATAAATTATAACAGTTTGTATGATACATAATTATATAGACTTTACTATATTTACTTTTGCTTCAATTAATAATACAGCTTTTACATCAACTTTTTATGCCTCCTCCATTTTTGAAGATGACCAATTTTGGACTGTTACCACTGAGGTTCCGTCTATTGTAGTGTGTCATTTTGAAAAGCATACATCAATTGGCTCCCCGATATAAAACAGAAATACATTTTGGGAACCAGACTCCAAAAGTGCCTCTACCTAACTGCACCCATAAAAGAAGTACCATTAAAATCAGTCAAAATATCTAAATTTTGAAGAATAACATTCTGTTTGGCAGCGTTAGTGGTTTAATTTGAGTGGTGAAAATAAAATTTCATGAATAGTATACTTGTACAAGAATTCCATCAAGGATGATTGCAAATAATTTATTCACATTAGTAATGTATGAATACACATATAAGCAGTTGTTTACATACACATATTGAATCATTTTGACCTCAATGCCACTATTGTTTGTAAACAATCGACCATGCTGTGGCTGTTCGCAGACACTGGTTAATTGCAATACACTTCTAAAAAAATATCATTTTGTAATGGAAGCGTCTGTATCTGATTTATAGTATGTTCAAACAGGAAAAATCTTGAGGTAAAACATTAAAAGTCTCAAAAATACGAGTCTTACGAGATCTAAACTGCGGAATTTCCATTTCAGATGTATTCTATTAACCCTTTCCCTCATATAGACGCTTTCTGATGCCTCTGCAGCAGACGGCTTTTTGAAAACATAGTAACAAAAGAAGAAATTGCACAAAACATGCAATTTCTCCTTTTGTCACAATGTTTTCCACTTTTAGTCATAGGTTATCCATTCAATTATAGAGATTTTCCATTATTTGACAAAATATGTTCAAAGTTGTCTGCTGCAGAATTATCGTATGAGGGAAAGGGTTAATAGATTGTAACGAATTACTAACAATTCACCACAGTCTTATTATTGAATAGAGTTGAAATTGCCACAGGGATGTTTTCAAAAGACAATTGTCTGCTGTAAGAAATCAACCTCCACACAGTCTGATCCAAATCTTCCATGTTTGCAATCTATGTATGGAATGAATGAATGTATATTGTTTTATGGCGCATCAACAGCTAAGGTCATTTAGCGCGCAATTAAATTTAATTATTTATGATCCCTGGGTAAACATAAACCAGTACTAGGCTAGAAAATGTAATAATAATAATAATAATAAATAATAATAATAATAAAGGCTTTATTTATAGAGGACACCCATTTGACATAGTACATGTATGCAAGTCAATCTTCCATGAGGGCCTCACCCATGTGCCTTGCCCAAGGGCACTCCACCATGACCGTAGTGCCGCGACTGGGGATCGACTCTTTCTAATGTCTACTTCCACTGTTTTCATAATTGAATGTAGTTTTAAACATATTTAAACGGTATTTCAGTTATATCATACTTGGTGGCCAGTTCACCTAGCATGTTCTTCCTAACTTTCTTGCACCAGTACTCCACCCAACATGTTTCCAAGGCAACTGGCAATCTACCCACATAGACTATATAATTTGTCCATTGAACAAATGATGGTTAACCCTTTCCCTCATATAGACACTTTCTGACGCCTCTGCAGCAGACATCTTTTTAAAAACATAGTGACAAAAGAAGAAATTGCTAAAAACGAGCACCTGCTATGGTCACACTGTTATCAAACATTGCCTGCTATGGTCACACTGTTTTCAACTTTTAGTCTTAGGTTATCAATTCAATTATAGATATTTTCTATCTGTTGGCAAAATATGTTCAAAGTCGTCTGCTGCAGAAATGTCGTATGAGGGAAGGGTTAAGTCACATCGACTTCTGATTATCAATCATTGAAAGAAGAAATGGTCGAGACAGGCTTCAAATCACAACCCCTTGATTGATAGCCCTCCTTATTACAGAATAAGCTCTTGCCGCTGACATCTTTCAAATTGATTTCAAAATCTTTAAAGGGACTGAATCCCATATGAGAAAAAAGCGAAAAAAAAAGAAAATTGTTAAAAATTGCTATTACCTTGATGTTTTTGCATGTAAGGCATTGATATTTGCTGACTGATGTACTACAATATATGCACACTATTAATATTGCGGAGATTTTTTGTTATTTTGCATTGTTAAATCTACTGGGTTAGTAACCCAGTACATCTAAAAATATCGCTGTATATTTATCACGTGATCACTACAACCGAATTGACAATCTCCTTCGCAGAGTTGTCGTTCCTTACACTCACGCATACATGAATGTAATGAGTCGATAGTGTTAGAGAATGCCGAATTGAATCCACAAATTCAAATGAGCAAGAGGAAATTCCACGGTATTTTTAAACGGGAAAACACGGAGCGGACGTTTTTTTAACTGCTTCTTTCCTATGATATAATGAAAAACAAGACTTGTACGACCTTTTACAACATTCCGTTACATATATATGGACGTATTTTGGATTAATTAGAATAAGTATAAAATATAACGATTTTGGACCATTATGGTGTTCATGCAGTCCCTTTAAGGTTGTTTTTCATGAGACGTTGTTTCATTTTCCATATAGAGTAAATCTGTAGCAGAAGATCGACTTTGAAAACTATAGTTTGGGAAAATATTAAAGATATCTATAAACGAGAGCGTACTTATTAAAGAGAGTTATAAACATTTTGGTCATAGGAGAAAGTTCTCATCACAAGCAATTTCTCCTATCTTCACAATGTTATCAATCATCGCCTGCTATGGTCACAATGTTATCAATTGTTGCCTGCTACAGTCACAATGTTATCAATCGTTGCCTGCTTTGGTCACAATGTTATCAATTGTTGCCTGCTATGGTCATAATGTTATCAATCGTTGCCTGCTGCAGTCATAATGTTATCAATCGTTGTCTGCTACAGTCATAATGTTATCAATCGTTGCCTGCTACAGTCATAATGTTATCAATTGTTGCCTGCTGCAGTCACAATGTTATCAATTTTTGCCTGCTACAGTCATAATGTTATCAATCGTTGCCTGCTACAGTCATAATGTTATCAATCATTGCCTGCTACAGTCACAATGTTATCAATTGTTGCCTGCTGCAGTCATAATGTTTTCAATCTTTGCCCGCTACAGTCATAATGTTATCAATCGTTGCCTGCTACAGTCACAATGTTATCAACTGTTACCTGTTACAGTCACACCATTATCAATCGTTGCCTGCTACAGTCACACTGTTATCAATCGTTGCCTGCTGCGGTCACAATGTTATTAATCGTTGCCTGTTACGGTCACACCGTTATCAATCGTTGCCTGCTACAGTCACACCGTTATCAATTGTTGCCTGCTACAGTCACACCGTTATCAATCGTTGTCTGCTACAGTCACACCGTTATCAATCGTTGCCTGCTACGGTCATACCGTTATCAATTGTTGCCTGCTACAGTCACAATGTTATCAATCGTTGCCTGTTACGGTCACACTGTTATCAATTGTCGCCTGTTACGATCACACTGTTATCAATCGTTTTCTGTAACGATCACAATGTTATCAATCATTGCCTGTAACGGTCGCAATGTTATCAATCGTCGCCTGTACATTGCGGTAAAAATGCATCTGAGGGTGGTTAAGGGTTATGATGAATTCAGTTTAGGACTGTTGTATGTGTAGGTATTAACTCTTTCCCACTTGCAGACGCATTACGAAGCATCTGAAGCAGACGAATTATGGAGTAATGCAATTTCTCCATTTGCCACATTATGTTTACAACTCTATTCAATAACTATATCATCAGTTGTAGAGATTTTCCATACTTTTGCCTAGCTGTTTTCAAAGTCATCTACTGTAGATTTCCTGTATGTGGGTGGGAAACACCATTTTAGAACCTGGTAATATTTTATATGTTCGTTTTTTACATTCTACTTATTTGAATGAAAGTTTTAAATAAGCAAATAAAGGCAAGATCTAAATGAGACAGAAAGCAAATACATCTTGTTTTTTGGACATTAATTGGCTGCCGTTGGACCTAGTTACTTTTATTTTCTCATAAACATTGTGTACAGTATATATATAACACTTTCCCACTTGCAGACACATTTTGATAAATTTACAGCAAACTTTAAAAACACTGTAACGAATAGAGAAATTACTCATGAAGAACAATTACTCCTATTGCCACAATGGTTTCAACTGTTTTCTGAATAATAATTACAACTTTCACTTATAGAGATTTTCCATATTTTTGCGTAGATTTTTCAAAGTGATCTTCAGCAGATTTGTTGTATTTAGAAAATGATTAAATATATCCAGTTGAATTTGTGTATCACTTTCTTATAATCTTGGTTTGGGAAGTTGATAGTTGTGACTAAGAATTAAGATTCAAGTAGACATTGTTTTATTTTACACTTTGTAATCGAAGTGCTCAGGTTACTGCAAGTCATTTACTCATTATCTCCATTCTTCAAAGTTTTACATTTGCTTTAATTGCTCTTAACCCTTTCCCACATACAACAACTCTGCAACAGAAGACTTTGAAAACATATTAGCAAAAACATTGATACTCCAGTTAAATTAAATTACAAAAATTGAATAGAGTTGTGAACATGGTGACAAAAGGAGAAATTGCTTGTTTGCTGCAGATGTGTCAGAACGCATCTATATGAGGGAAAGGGTTAAGCCTTCCCAACATACAGAATATTTCTGATGCATCTATAGCAGATGACTTGACAAAAATTGCTCATGTTGAGCAATATCTCCTTTGGCCACAATGTTTTGAACTTTATTCAATAATTATTCTTTTATCATATATTGTTTTTGTCCTGTCTGTCTGTCTGTCCCGTCCCGTCCCGTCTGTCTGTCTGTCTGTCTGGAAGGAAGGATTTTCATGAAACTTGGGTCACATTTTCACCTCATCAAGGCGATGTGCAGAACCTATGTCTCGACCATACCTGTTCAAGGTCAAGGTCACGCTTGAAGGTCAAAGGTTTGAGGCTTAATTTCGTGTCCGCTCAATATCTCCAAGACGGCTTGAAGGATTTCTAAGAAACTTAAGTCAGATGTTCACTTCATCAAGGTGATGTGCGGAACCCATGTCTCGACCATACCGGTTCAAGGTCAAGGTCACACTTGAAGGTCAAAGGTTTGAGGCTTTATTTCGTGTCCGATCCGATATAAGACGGCTAGAAGGATTTTCATGAAACTTGGGTCACATGTTCACCTCATCAAGGCGATGTGCAGAACCAATGTCTTGACCATATTATTGGTTCAAGGTCAAGGTCATGCTTGAAGGTCAAAGGTTTGAGGCTTTATTTTGTGTCCGCTCCATGAGATATAGACTCCTAATGTAGTTGCTTACAAAACATTAACCAGAATTTTTCATGAAACTTGGGTCACATGTTCACCTCATCAAGGCGATGTGCAGAACCCATGTCTCAACCATACCAGTTCAAGGTCAAGGTCGTGCTTGAATGTCAAAGGTTTGAGGAATACTTCAGTCTTGAATGTTACAGCTGCAGTAAAAAGATGTGTTATTGTAAACCATTTGTTATCATGTCCACTTTGTACAAGGTCAAGATAAAATTAGTAATTAAAAGTTGAATACTGTCCGACTTGGCCAAATTTTTGTCTGCTTTATAGGTTGGAATGTTTTGAGAGATTTTGGCAGATGTAGTTCAAGGTCAAGGTCGTGCTTGAATGTCAAAGGTTTGAGGAATACTTCAGTCTTGAATGTTACAGCTGCAGTAAAAAGATGTGTTATTGTAAACCATTTGTTATCATGTCCACTTTGTACAAGGTCAAGATAAAATTAGTAATTAAAAGTTGAATACTGTCCGACTTGGCCAAATTTTTGTCTGCTTTATAGGTTGGAATGTTTTGAGAGATTTTGGCAGATGTAGTTCAAGGTCAAGGTCGTGCTTGAATGTCAAAGGTTTGAGGAATACTTCAGTCTTGAATGTTACAGCTGCAGTAAAAAGATGTGTTATTGTAAACCATTTGTTATCATGTCCACTTTGTACAAGGTCAAGATAAAATTAGTAATTAAAAGTTGAATACTGTCCGACTTGGCCAAATTTTTGTCTGCTTTATAGGTTGGAATGTTTTGAGAGATTTTGGCAGATGTTTGAGGGGGAGACATCTGTCTTTGTGTCAAAAACAATTCTAGTTTAAAGAGTGTTTCCATACTTTTTACTAAACATTTTTAAAGACGTCTGCTGCAGATTTGTTGTCTGTGGGAAAGAGTTAAACTGTATTTCAAAATAGCCTCTTCCTGAAAAAGATGCTTTATAGCACCTTTGCAATGGACAATGAAATGTAATTTATCAAAATTAGGGAAATGTAGATACATTTTTATTTTTAATCTCCCAGAGACAGCATTTCCACTGCATATATAGTGTAAGATGACCCTTTCCCACATACAACAAATCTGTAGCAGACAACTTTGAAATCATCTGAGCAAAAATATGGGTAATCTCCATAAATGAAGAATATAATTACTGAAAAAAAGTTGATAACATTATTGCAAAACATGAAATTGCTTTTTTTAGCAGTTTCTCCTTTCATCACTGCTTTTCAAAAGGTGTATGCAGCAGAGGTGTCAGAAAGCGTCTTCATGTGGAAAAGGGTTCAAATAAAAATGATTATTAAAAGAAAATAAGGACAACTTTTGCTGATAACATTTTCTTCCTGCATTTAAATAATTCTGAATGGCACATATATAAATAGAATCTATAGGACAAATTTCTTATTTGACACATAAATTATATCTACTTTAGGATTTAATTAAAATGGCATCTAAAGTTTCTTAACCCTTTCCCTCATATATACGCTTTCTGACGCCTCTGCAGCAGACGGCTTTTTGAAATCATAGTGACAAAAGAAGAAATTGCACAAAACGTGCAATTTCTCCTTTTGCCACAATGTTTTCCACTTTTAGTCATACGTTATCCATTCAAGTAAAGAGATTTTCTATGTTTTGACAAAATATGTTCAAAGTCGTCTGCTGCAGAATTGTCGTATGAGGGAAAGGGTTAAATAATAAACCTTTTCCCACATACATCCAACTTGCAGCTCACAGACCACTTTGAAAAGAAATAGGCAGCAGCAATAAGCAGAGCTCTAGATAAGGGGCGTTTTTCCACAATTTCTCTCTTATTATTATAGTGAACCCTATGTTGTGGGTACTCAAAAGAATACAGATTTTTTTTTTTGAGTACCCACCGCATAGGGTTCGCTTTAATTATAAGAGAGAAATTGTGGAAAAAAGACCTGAATACCCCCTCCTTATCTGGACCTCTGTATATGTTAATTATAATTGTTAAAAGGAGTTAAAACATTATGGCGCTATGTTTTAAGTGTTACCTCTGCTGCAGATACCTCACATTGCTCCTGCATGTGGGACCTGCAGGTTACTAACCCTTTCCCACATACAGACGCTTTCTGACGCCTGTGCAGCAGACAACTTTTGAAAACATTGTGACAAAAGAAGAAATTGCTCAATACAACCAATTTCTTCTTTTGCCACCATGTTTTCAACTCTTTTAAAATAATAAAATGTTCATTTATAGAGATTTTCGATATTTTCGTTTTTTTCGACTACATGTTTTCAAAGGCGTTTTCTGAATATTTGTTGTATGTGGGAAAGGGTTAATACAGTAAAATTTGTGTATAGTTTCTGTAAATGTAACGTCAAAAGAAGTGCTATAACTGCTTATAATTATTGAAAATTGAACTTTTTAGAAAATGTTTCTTTAGCAGTGCAAAGGGTAATAATGTTCTAGACTGCATATAAACGTCTATATAAGGAAACATCTTAATGAGATAATTCATCAAGGCTCCATGATATTATGCAAAATCATGAGTTACGCACTGACAACGAATATCCTAAGGTCATCACAATTAAAGTTAACATTTAACGAGTTAACCCTTTCCCACTTGTAGATGCTTTCTGACTCCTCTTCAGCTGATAACTGAATAACTTTTCACCTCATTTTGATAATTATATATTTTAATTTTTAGAGAATTCCCATATTTTTTTCATATAGATATGTTAATATTTTCCACTGCAGACTTGTTTAATGTAGGAAAGGGCTTACTCAGGTCATAAGAATTAAAGCTGTCACTTCCCAAAACAAAATACTAGCAAGCTTCTTGCGCGAACTCATTGCAATCTTATTAAGAATTAATTTGCAGTCCTAGAATATTATGCTTCCTGAAATTAAGCTTGCGAAAAGTTCTTGTTCGAAAACTTCCCGCAAACTTATAATCAGTTAAGTTTACAACAACACCAACAACAACAACAGGAAGTTGAAAAGATGCTTGATTATCAAAGATGGTCAGCAAATAAGACTTTGATAGTAAATAACTTTTATACATCCTATTATAATGCTCAATGCAGATCGAATAAACTTAAAATGAAGATATACATGCATTAATTGCAAGCACAGAATCTTCTCAGAAATGACAATGTCTACAACTTTGTAAATGGAAACAAATTGTGACAGGTAAACTTATTTATGTCATTGAATCATAGTGAAAAAATATATGTGGGAAAGAGTTAAGATAGGCAAAAAATAATTATTTTTAAGCAAATTTTCAAAATAAACTGTCTTTTCTATTAACCTTTTCTTACATATAGATGCTTTCTGACGTCTCTGCAGCAGACTTCTTTTGAAAAATTACAACTTAAGGAGAATTAATTTTGTTCATATTGACAAATTTCATCTTTTGTCACAATGTTTTCAAATTTATATATATGTTCTAAAACTAAAGTTTTTTCTACAGATTATTTCAGTCATCTGCTGCTGATTTGTTGATTGTGAGAAAGGGTTACGGTTGTGGGCTTGCAAGCTTGTGCGATCTTAAAACGGTTAAATGAAGCTCACGAATATCTTAAGATTGCTATTGTTCCAATTGCAAATTTAAGTATCACAACTATGCAACCTTGTAAGCTTGCGACCTGTGCGATCTTGTAATGAATGCGCAATTTTTCAAGCTCGCAATTAAGATTGCTAATGTTCCATTTGCAACTTTGCAACCTTGCACAACCTTTCGAGCTTGCACAATCTTAACATGCTTATAATGTTCCAATCACAATCTAACTGCAATCTTAAATAAGTTGGTCGTAAGCTTATTATGATTACAACGGTTATCTTTTGATGCTGAAATTTTAAGATGGACTTGTCCAGCTTTGCATTTGGAAGAGTCCTTGAAAGCCAATTCTAGGAATACCATGATTAAAATGTTGAGTTGAGCAACAGTAAAGAGCCTGGTCATCTATGGCGTGCCCGATGCGCCGGCTGACCTTGCTCTATACTGGTGGTAGGATTCTGCTTTATTTAGGAGGATTTGGCACCAGACGTCTTTGGTTCAATTCCCGGTCATGGAGGAATGTCCTTGGTCAAGACACATTTGCTAGCTTAGTACATGACCTTGTTGCTTAATTACCCAGGGATCAGGAACATGTGAACTGTTAAAGTGATATAACTGAAATAAGGTTGAAAATGATGAAAAACACCAAGAAAACAATCTATACTAGTGGTACAGGCTTCACAATATCAGTTCCAGCAGTGGAAAGGTTAACCCTTTCCCACATACAACAAATCTGCAGCAGATGACTTTGAAAACATCAAGGCAAAAACACAGAAAAGATTTATAAATGTTGGTATACTTACTAAATAGGGTTGAAAACATTGTGACAAAAGAAGAAATTGCTCTATTTCTACCTCTGTTAGAATGTTTTCAAAAGTCGTCTGCTGCAGAAGCGTCAGAAAGCGTCTATATGTGGGAAGGCGTTAAACTTTTATTTAGCTATAATGTTAGAATACACAATGATAATTGTTGATCCAGTGAGTCTTAAAGTAATTCTTTAAATAAGCTATTTAACTTAAAGTGTCAAATTTGTAGTTAAAATGTAAATTGTTTTGCATGAATTAGGCATTAACTGCTTTCAATAAAGTGTCTAAACCCTTTCCCATTGCAGACGCATTCCGAGGCATTTGCAGCAGACAACTTTTGAAAACATTGTTGCAAAAGATGAAATTGCTCATGATGAGCAATTTCCCCTTTTGCAACAATGTTTTCAACTCTTTTTAATAATTAAACTTTTAGTTATGGAGATATTTCACATTTTTGCCAATATGTTTTAAAAGTCGTCTGCTTCAGGGTTAACCTTTTTCCATAAAAACAACTAATCTGCAGCAAACAACTTTGAAAAACAACTTGGCCAAAATATTTAAAATCTCTGCAAATGAAAGCATTATTATAGAGCAGAGTTGAAAACATTGTGGCGAATGGAGAAATTGCTCAACTTGTCACAATGTTTACACAATTTGTCTGCTGCAGAGGTGTCAAAAATGCGTCTCACTGTTTGAGGGGAAAAGTTAACATTTTTTTGACGATTCCCACGCAATGAAAGTCTGATATGAAAATGTTTAACTGAAATTGAGTTGGTAACTTAAGTCACTTATTCCTACATTTTATTTTCAGTTTATATGTAAAATAGGTAAACAAATACAGATTTTGAAAATTGGTATGTAAATTTCAATCATAAAAAAGATGAACAATGAAATTGAAGTGAGATGCAGTTACAGAAAAAATACTTAAAAAATCTAAGATGATATATAAATTATGCATTGGGAGAAAATCATCTGTTAATTTTTTTGGTAGATAAACTGTTAAAAAGTAATTTTAAAGTGTCACTTGGAAATCATCTAGGTAGCTCTCTATATGGTAGCTCTCTATATGGCAGCTCTCTATAAATGAAAGAACAATTATTGAATAAAGATGAAAACATTGTTTCGAAAGGGGACAATTTCTCATTTAAAACAATTCCTCCTATTGTCATAATGTTTTAAAAGTCATCTTATATCTGCAGAGACATCAGAAAGCATCTGTATTTGGGAAAGGGGTAACTCTCAGCTTTGATATGCTAGTTAAGAGCTATAGTCTTCACACACAATACAAAAACATTATAGAAAAGGAAAACTTCTACATAAGAAACAATGTTTCCTTTTCCGACAATGATTAAAAAGAAGTTGTCTTCTGCAGATAGGTCAAAAGACTCTGTGTTGGTGCATCAGTTAAAATGACACAGTTCAATTATTAGCAGGATCAGACTGCAATGATTATATAAAAAACTTTTCCTTTTGCTTTTTACATAATTTTGCCAAAGTGTTCTCAGAGAAAACAGCTGCCAGATTTGATGTTTGCGAGAAAGGGTAAAAACAAAGTGAATGTATTACTTATAATTCAGCATATAGAAGATTAGATTTCAATTAAATTTTTCTAGTTTAAAAAAAAAAAGTTTTCGACTGGAGATCCATTTTCATGGCCTAGGATATCTGGGCCTAGGACAAATTCTGCTGAATTAATGTGATCATGGTGTTTATAAAAGCTCCGTTGAGCAGGCATTATCAAGTAGTCTTGAAGGAGGAGTACGCGTGTGTCTGTCTACGAATTGTTCATGTTTGTTATAGATGAGTGTGCCAACATGAGTTTGTAATTATCAGATTTTTTACCCTGCCCATAATTATACAGAAAAATTGCAGCAGACGACTTTGGAAACATACCCATATATATCTTAGGATAATCTCTATAAAGGGAAGTATAAATATTAAATGGAGTTGAAAATATTGTGGCAAATGGAGAAATTTCTTATTATGAGCAATTTTTCCATTTGTGACAATGTTTTCAAAAGTCGTCTGCTACAGAAAGCGTCTATATGTGGGAAAGGGTTAAAACAAAAAGGATATGAGTTGTCCTATCAAATGATCAGTTTTCAATAATTTATATATAATATATTCCATTTACACGTGCTATATTAAGATGGATGTTATTTCTCGTATTTGATAAAGTTAGATGAGTTTTATATTTATTTGGCACTTTCATGAAGTGAATATGTATCGCAAAGTAAATGCAGACTTTTTTATGTGTATGCACATTAAAAAAAGGTACAACCTGAGTGATAAATATAGATCTGGACAAGCCTGTTGATGAACGCTGTCTGATTAAGACCTACACTTTTCATTAATTGCTTACGAACACCTATTAGATGCTTCTGGCGAGTTAAGAGGAATCCGCCGTAGTCAAGTGGTTAGCGTCAGGGATTTGAAACCGGGCATCCTGTGTTTGATCCCTAGTCGCGGAACGACACGGACATGGTGGAGTGCCCTTGCGCAAGGCACATTTTCTAGCCTAGTACTGGTTTATTTACCAAGAGAACATTAATAAGTGAATTGTCGCTGTGATATAACTGAAATATTATGTTAAAAAGGGCGTAAGACCCCAATAAGAGTTGAGAAGCAGCAGACGGCTTTTTGAAAACAATATAAGTGACAAAAGAAGAAATTGCTCAAAACGAGCAATTTCTCCAATTTCTCCTTTTGCCACAATGTTTTCCACTTTTAGTCAGAGGTTATCCATTCAATTATAGATTTTCTATTTTTTGACAAAATATGTTCAAAGTCGTCTGCTGCAGAATTGTCGTATGAGGGAAAGGGTTAATTAATGAATAACTTTCATTATTCACAAATATCAACGTGTACCTTTTCCAATGGACAGGCTTGTATGTATGATGTTATTTCATATCATCAGTGTAACTGATTATATTCCAAGAACTGGATCATCAACGCATATTTCTAAGAATCTCTAAGAATCTCTGTTATCATCAACGCATATCCCTAATGATGTTCTTTATCATCAACTCATATTTCTAATGATGTTCTTTATCATCAACACATATTTCTAATGATGTTCTTTATCATCAACACATATTTCTAACGATGTTCTCTATCATCAACGCATATCCCAAATGATGTTCTCTATCATCAACGCATATTTCTGACTATGTTCTTTTCATCAACGCATATTTCTGACTATGTTCTTTTCATCAACGCATATTTCTAAGAATCTCTGTTATCATCAACGCATATTTCTAACGATGTTCTTAATTAATCATCAACGCATATTTCTAACGATGTTCTCGATCATCAACACATATTTCTAACGATGTTCTTTATCATCAATGCATATCCCTAATGATGTTCTCTATCATCAACACATATTTCTAACGATGTTCTTTATCATCAACACATATTTCTAACAATGTTCTTTATCATCAAGGCATATCCCTGATGTTCTCTATCATCAACACATATTTCAAACGATGTTATTTATCATCAACACATATTTCTAACGATGTTCTTTATCATCAATGCATATTTCTAACGATGTTCTTTATCATCAATGCATATTTCTAACGATGTTCTTTATCATCAACTTATATTCCTAATGATGTACTTTATCATCAACTCATATTTCTGAATATGTTCTTTATCATCAACTCATATTTCTAGAAATCTTGTTATCATCCATGCATATTACTATAAATCCTATTAATATATTTTTTGGGGTTTTACACCGCTTTCAACATTATTTCAGTTATATCACGGTGACAGTTCACTTATTCATGATCCCTGGGTAAACAAACCAATACTAGGCTAGAAAATGTGCCTTGCCCAATGGCACTCCATCATGACCATTGTGCCGCGACTGGGGATCCGTTTCAAATCCCCGGCCCTAACCACTTGACCATGGCGGATTCCTAAATATATGTAATAATGTGTTTTATTTTCTGTTTTTGTTTGTTTCAGATTAACATTATAATGATGCTTACTGCCAGTGGATCGAGGGAATTACTGTAAGGCAAGAATTCAGTCTCGCTACAGATTTCTTATAGCAAAATGGGTTAACAAGGATTCAAAGGTGTGACTTTTTTTTTCTCAAGCCTGCCTGGCTCAGGATTGCATCTTGAAGACAAAACATTAACCTTATGGTGTTGTGAGAATTAAAGCAAAGTGAAATAAAGGCTTTTTAAATAAAACAACACAGCAGATGAACATGTTGATTTGTATGTAAAAGAGGAACATATTCTACTATTCATGTAAAGGAGGAACAAATTTTACTAATCATGTAAAGGAGGAACAAATTCTACTAATTGTGTAAAGGAGGAACAAATTCTACTAATTGTGTAAAGGAGGAACACACTTTCTATTAATCGTGTAAAAGAGGAATCAATTTTACTATTCATGTAAAGGAGGAACAAATTCTATTATTATTATTATGTAAATGTGAAATAAGGAGGAACAACTATTCATGTAAAAGTTAAACTTATATATAAAAGGGGGAACAAATTCTGAAATTCTTTTTATGCAAATGAGAATTATAATCTACAATATTCTCATTAATACGATACCCATATATTTTTTATTAAACAAAAAGGTAACGTAATACTTAAAGTTGAACCAGTTTGTTTTATTCCTATTATTTTGTCTGCATGATGATGTAATGGAGGGGATGTCTAATTTAAAAAAAAAAAATTTACATATAAATATTCATGTAAAAGAGCTGCATAATTCATTAGGATTTCTCAATTGTTCATGGTTGAACAGGAGTAAATGTATAAGAGTATTTCACTTATCCAATGTTAATCCCTTAGCCTGCTAAGCTCGATTTTATATAGCTTGTGGTCTGACCAGGCTATAACCTGTTGGGTGCCCAACTCTTTAGTTTTAGCTCAATACCAAGTCACATAACTCTGGCTTTAATTATTATTCAGTAATGTCCCTTTTTCGACTTAGAAAAAATCAGACGAGCGTTGGCGTTCGCTTGTGGTGCTCTTGTTATCATCATATTCCCAAAATTGACTATAAGCACTCTTCCAAATGCAAAGCTTTAAAAGACCTTTTTAAAAATCCAGCTTTGAAGTTGAACAGAGTAAAACAATCTTAAGAATTGGTTAAAATATCAACTCAATTTATTTCGAAATATTTACAAATTTTGCTCCAGTAGGCTTTAAAGGGAGAGGGAAAAAGTTCATCTAAATTTATTTCTTGAATCTCCATCATCCTCAAGGGGTCATTTCAAGGTCACACAAGTTGGTGACATTTATAATGATACATACATGTATGTGTCAAACTGAAGACATCTTATTTTTAATGTCTCTGCAATTAATTAACCCTTTCCCTCATATATAGATGCTTTCTGACGCCTCTGCAGCTGACAGCTTTTTGAAAACATGGTGACAAAAGAAGTCAAATTGCTCAAAATGAGAAATTTCTCCTTTTGACACTATGTTTTCAAATCTATTCAATTATTGTTCTTTCATTTTAAACAGATTTTCTGTGCTTTTACCTAGACGTTTTCAAAGTCGTCTGCTGCAGATTTGTTGTATGCGGGAATGATTTAAAGATCCGTTCCTCACTTAATTAGCCCTTTCTCTCATATAACAATTCTGCAGCAGACGACTTTGAACATATTTTGTCAAAAAAAAGAAAATCTCTATAATTGAATGGATAATTAACCTATGATTAAAAGTGGAAAACATTGTGGCAAAAGGAGAAATTGCTCGTTTTGAGCAATTTCTTCTTTTGTTACTATGTTTTCAAAAAACTGTCTGCTGCAGAGGCGTCTATATGAGGGAAAGTGTTGAAAACCGATACATGTATGTCAAAATGAAGAAACTTAAACCTTACCCACATACAACAAATATTCAGCAGACAACTTTGAACACCTCTAAGCTTAAAATACGGAAAAACTCTATATAAGAATGAACAATTATTGAATAGGGTAAAATAAACATTGTGGCAAAAGGAGAAATTACTTATTATGGGCAATTTCTTTTTTGCCACATGTTTACAAAAAATGGTCTGCTGCAGTGGCGTCAGGAATCGTCTAATTGCGGGAAAGGGTTAAATAATTGACTTGGCAATTAATTATAGATACTTTCATCACAAAATGATCAACCTTTTCTTAATTAATGTTTTCTATCAGATCAAGAATTCTTGTATAAGTAGTAGTTAACTTATGCATAGTAGCAATATTTAGATGAAGGTGAAAATGGTTCTTGGAGGGATGATACTTAAGAATCAATGCACTTTCATCTGTCTGTCCATCTGTCCCTGACACATTGACTAGAAATAAGTTATTAACAGCGTCGGCCTCTCATACTAAAGTTCTCGGGTTTGAATCTCTTTTAATGAGTTGGTTCTCACTATTGGATTTTTCCACACAAGCTGCGCAAGTACTGGTTCAGTCTCAAGGAAGCAGACACCGAGCGTCATTAATATAAGCTTAAGGCTTGTTTCGCAATCGATGCGCAATTAAATTAAGTTAAATTTAACAAGTGACGTGTTGTATTTCTTGGATTACTCTTGTACTTTAACCTTTCCCACATACAACAAGCCTTGTAGTAGACAACTTTGAAGATATCTAGACAAAAATATGTAAAATCTCCGAAAGTGAGAGCATTATTATTGAATAGTTTTCAATTGAAGTCATTGCTGCAAAAGGAGAAATTGCTCATGATGAACAGTTTCTCCTTTTGTCAACATATTTCAAAAGTCGTCTACTGCAGTGACCCCAGGACCCATCTGTGTGTGGGAAAGGGATAACAGGCGATTCATTGCAGTCCTTAGAACAGTCTTCTTTCTTTTCATTTATATAGGCAAGACATTGTGTTCAAAGTGTGTTCTTAATTAAATTACGCTGAAAAGACTGAAATTATTAAAACTGTATAGTGCAATATACATTCTAGTGCTCAAAAGGTATAATAGTTTTTATGGTAATGAACCAAAAACTAGACTTAAATACCACATTTATGGTATTAAACTAAACAAAAACTATTTATGTTTATGAACAATAAATATATTTGTGAAATCTCATCATATCCAAGAATCTCAATATTGGATAAGTCTGTGCTCTTGAAACATATCTCATATCAAATTCAGGAATCTCAAGTGAATTATTCTGTGATCTGTTTTTTTGTGATTGATTGTGAACTACTGTTACAATGTTAGTGAAAACGAAATACCCGAGTATGTGCGATGGAATGGACCTGGAAATGTTCTTTGAGCCGGATACCAGCGATGATGAAGATGATCACAGGTACAGAGAACCAGTCTGATATATTTTCTAGTCTATTCATCCACAATTTTACACCAAAAAAAATGGAAAATATTGAGAAAAAACATGTAATGTCCATTTTATTGGCCATCTGTTCGTCAACATTTTGGTTAAAGTTTCAGGTTGAGACAAAATCTCAGCATAGGAAAGGATTACAAACTTGAAACTTTGCCTGAAGGTAACCAGTAACAAGTTCTATTGATTTCTATGGTTACTTTGACCTTGACCTTGGTTTGTCGATTTTCAAGGTCAACTTGCCGACAATCCGGCCTTTACCGTCTTCAGCGGTTTCTTGTTGAAAGAATGTTTTTGATATAAATTCACTTAACCCATTCTGACTTGTGTAAACACATCTCTAGCAGACGACTTAGAAATCATTGTGTCAAAAAGAGAAATTGGTCATGATGAGCCAATTTCTATACTTTAATTTGTAATACTGTTTTCCCTATTCATTCAATAAATAACCTTTTGTCTATAGAGGTTAACCATGTTATTGCTCAATTGTTTTCAATGTCGTCTGCTGCAGATATGTTTTAATGTATGTGGGTAAGGGTTCAGATAGAAGGAACAGGAGTGAATTAGCTCATTAGAAGAAATCTCACCTTTCTTTCAAAGTTTATTATATTTTCAAAAGTTGATTGCGTCAGAAAGCGTCTGTATGCGGGAAAGGGTTAATAGATTTTTCTGTCACTAAATTCTGAATATCTTATCTCTATTAAGTAATACTCTATCCATTGCCATCATATACCATAGTCCACTTTTAAACCTATTAAACTGCAGCAGAATAAGAGTTCTTGAAAATATTATAGTAAAAGGAGAAATTGCTCAACATGAACTATTTCTCCTCTTCCTTAATACAATCATTTCCAATCATTTTATATTAGATATTAATTACTACCACATTCCTAGATGTTTCACTATCTTTTACATATCTTTTGGAACCCTTTCTTACATATAGATGCTGTCTGATTCCTCTGCAGCAGACGACTTTTGAAAACAGTCTGACAAAAGGAGAAATTGCTCAAAACGAGCAAATTCTCCTTTTGCCATAATGTTTTCAACCATTTTCAGTGACCATACATACCTATGTTCTTGCCTAGATAATTTCAAAGTTTTCTGCTGCAGATTTGTTGTAGGTGGGAATGGGATAACTAAAATTTGTGTGTTAGGTCACAAAGAAATATTTACTAACTGAACAATATGGGACAACAGGTCAATAGGATATTCACCTTCTTTTTTTGTTTAGAGAAGTTTTTAATGATGTACATTTGTAGTTTATTTTGACTTTGTGATGTAATTCTGTTTGCTCTGCTTAATCAGTTAGTTTATTTGGACTTTGTGATGTAATTCTGTTTGATCTGCCGAATCAGTTAACTGTCCATCACTAAGGATATTTTTTTTAAATGTTAAGATGCCCTTGATAGAGATGAATGTGTTGATTTTGCAAAAAAAGACACATTGGTATGAACATGATGTGAACATCATAACATTCCTTTGATGCTATTAACCCTTTCCCTCATATAGACGCTTTCTGACGCCTCTGCAGCAGACGGCTTTTTGAAAACATAGTGACAAAAGAAGAAATTGCACAAAACGTGCAATTTCTCCTTTTGCCACAATGTTTTCCACTTTTTGTCATAGGTTATCCATTCAATTATGGAGATTTTCTATGTTTTGACAAAATACGTTCAAAGTCGTCTGCTGCAGAATTGTTGTATGAGGGAAATGGTTAAATGATTGACTTTTTCAAGTGATTCTGATCATTCAAGTTACAGTCAGTCTGGCATGTATTATTAGTACATGTTTTGTTTGTTTCATGCAAATTGGAAAACAGTACACTCTTTTTGAAAGATGGGGTTACAATGCTTTTCAGTGGTAGATGTAGTGTAGGAACCTGTATCATTGCAGTTGTTAGTGCACAGGAATTGTGACAAGTGAGTCCATTTAGGTTTAGGGCTAAGTCTATGTGAAAAAGCAGCCAGTTGCTTGGGAAGATTGTTGTGTGGAGTACTGGTGTGAGAAAACCAGGAAACACATGAGTAGGTGAACTGGCTGCCGTGATATGACTGAGAAAATGTTAAAAACGGTTAAACCCAATCAATTAACCATTTAGGTTTGAACTAGCTTGTGGTAGTCATGATGAGAGAGTGCCATTGGTCAAGGTACATTCCCTAGCATTGTACTGGTTAGTAGATACGACTAAGTTCAAGTCTGACTACCTCAGTGGTGTAGTGGTAGAGCATCCGCCTTGAGTGAATTAAGAAGGCCACAGGTTCTATCCCCTGCTGGGTCTTATACAAGACTTTAAATATGGTAGTAATGGCTGCCATCCTTTGTGTTCAGGGTTGCGGGATTAGCTTTATGATTGACTGGCTGGTGTCAGGATATTTAATGGACCAGTAGTACTGGATTTGTTGTATGAGGGAAAGGGTTAAAAATGAACGTCATACATGTGGGTATGGTAAAAGGTTTTATATTCATGTAATTTTTAACTGCACAGTTGTGACTTCAAGTGTCTTCTAAATGAAATTTAAATTTACTATAGAGTGTTAATATTTACCCAAAATCATGGATGAAAACAAATCTCACCACAGCCACCATCATGGGCAACACCACCACCATCATCGGCATCATCTCAGATATCATAAACTGATGTAAGTTCCTTAAGAAAAGCCTTGATAAAGGTGGAGATGATGATGGTCTTTAACCCCCTCAATCTGACTTTCTAATATAATAATCCAACCAAACCCTATATTGTGGTAATCACAGGAAATGCTAGGTGAAAATTATTCTTTTTGTTTATGCATGTGTCGCTGGTCGAACTTATACACAAATGGAGAGATTGCATGTTAGCGGCCGGATTAGCTTAGTCGGTAGAGTACTAACCCTGAAAGCGAGAGGTACCAGATTTGAGCCCCAGACTGGCTGCATGTTTTTCTCTCCTTGTGACATCAGCGCCCAATAAGGGACTTTGACACTGCTTTGTCAGCCTTACGGTGCTTGCAGTGTATATTAAGACATCCTTGGCACTGGTGTTCCAAAGTTCAAGGAAAAGCTCTCTGCTATTTTTTACCCTATCCAACTTGAATGCACATATTGATGCATCTACAACAGATGCCTATAGTCCAAGAGACAGCAGGGTTTTATTTAACCGAGAAGGTCCAAAAGGTCTGTGGGTATTTTTGGATACCCTAGTATGTGTAGTTTATGGAATGAGGAGTCTTAGTTACCATCTCTATTCCGATTTTTTTTAATTTCGATGTTTCCGATGGTACCTTGAAATTTTACCGTTTACACAAATTGGGGATAGGGGAAACCAAAATGGGTGTAGCTCAGTCAATATCCAACACAAAGTAACAAATTATAGCTTATATGAAAGGTATACGACCCTTCTATCTAATGAATTCAAATATGCAAAGTTTGAAAATCTAATTAGGTCACATGAGGTCAAAAGGTCAATTTGTTTGGCCGTTGCTTAAAATCTAGCATATTTTTACATTAAACTTCTCTCTAATTTTCATAAAATGTGGTTTATAAAGATTATTATTGCATGATTGTGTGCTTACATGAATATGGAAGATCAAAAACTTAGACTTAGCAAGTGGTTATTAGATAACATGCATACTGGCATGTTTCCGTTATATTGCGGTTTTCTTAATGTGTTCAATGTTTCCACTATCTGGGGTTAGGGGTAATGTAATGGCATGTAACTTTGTTAGTTTTTATGGTAGCTTCATAGTTTTAGTCTCAAATTGAAGGTATTAGTAAGGAGCACTTAAACTTATAATTAGTTGAGTAATTAGATCGTCAGAGGTCAAAGGTCAAAGGTCACAGAAACTCACCCGTCGCCATCAATCGGTGAACAAATCCACGAGATGTTGTTTCGAATCATATCTGGTTGCATTAAAGTATCAATCATTGGAAGTATAAAGTATTAAATAACGAACTGCCTTATTCATTGAATTAACGAGGTCAACATTTGCGAAACTTGGCCAATACTTCATAAGCATATATGATGAAAACGTTAGTCTGCATACGTCCAAGTCATTTTATAGCTCGAGGTGGAAGTCATTTTGGGGTATGTTTGAGACTAATCCTCATAGTCTGAATCAGCAGAATCCGAGTCGGATGAGGCAATTAGTAGTTCATCATCTTCCTCTACATCTTGGGTGAAGGTTTCTGTGTCTAATGCTTGTGAGATATCGTCTAGTATTTATGCGCTCTTGAACCATTGGAGTGCAAGATGACCTTCTCTCGTTTCCCATCCATGGTCTGTCTGATTCAGATCAGGCAAATAGTTTTATGGTAGCTTGATAGTTTAAGTCTCAAATTGAAGGTATTAGTCAGAAGCATCTAGCAAGTCACTTAAACGTTTAATTAATTGAGTAATGAGATCGTCAGAGGTCAAAGGTCACAGAAACTCACCCGATTCGTAGGCTAGGATAGCTCTCGTGCACGTATATCTTTAAAAGGGCCTGAATAGTGTCATAATTTATCTTATTAATTACATGATACTGTTGGCATTTGCTACCAAAATATTGTGGAGGAGACTGCATATTGTAATGTAGACCGTATAACCATGTCCGCTGCAACATCGTTAGAGAAAATCCCAAGAAGGTTCAAGAAACGAATGTTTGAGGCAATTGATGATGAAGCCAGCATTGATCCGTACAGACCCCACAAAAAAGCCGAATTATAGACGACTGATGACCTACCAAAGCAAATCATCGGCTACATGGAGAATCTATGCCTGCCACCCACAAGGTTGGATGTTGTAGTGGAGACACTTCGTATCTCTCTAAAAGTAGCTAAGGAGTGCAATGAGAAATATGCAATTGTGCATTATGACTTGGCAGTCGCAAAGCCAGCAATGCAGATTCAATACGAAGAATCACAACAATTTGACAATGTCTTCATCTGTTTTGGTCCTTTCCATATAGAGCTATCATTTTTCGGTGCGATTGGTAATATTTTGTCCGAGTCTGGTGGTCCGTACATACTTGAAGACACGGGTGTTCTGGCTGAAGGGACTGTAAATGGTTTCATCTCTGGCAAACAGCTGTAAGCGCCTCCACCTATTGCTTGCACTCGCAATTTGCTTGTTACACATTGATCGCTTTCTTCAGGAGCAAGGTCCCATTCCGTATGCCCTGTTGCAGTCACTAAGTGAGTTACATGACAATCCCATGCCAAGTGTTATAGAAGCTATTGAGCAGAGAGTTGATCATGAAGACTTTCTTAGAAGTTACGATGACTACTGCGAGAAGACCAGATCAGGTACACATGGGAGCACAGCCCAATTTTGGCTAATGTATGTGGAACTAATCGAGCTGTACTTAGTTTTTAGTAGTTCATATAGAATGAATGAAGTTGATCTCTTCATACATACGCTTGAAAGAATGTGTCCAGTATTCTTTGCTACCAATAGACCCAACTATGCCAGGTGGATAACACGATATCACTTAAACCTTCTCAATATAAACAGCACCCATCCAGGCATACAAGAAGATTTCCAGAATGGAGCACTCTAAGTTAGACGTACTAATACATGTTTCTCAAGAACCCCAGTCGATCTTACGCTCGAACAAACCGTAAACGCTGATGCGGCGTCCCGTCGCACTGGAATTACAGCGTTCAACCAGTCAGTATATGCAAGGAAACGATGGATGATCACTAGGACAGTACGAAGTTCAATAGTTGGTCACTTGTTGACAAAAGTTGGATCTTCAGAAGTTGATAGCTGGTGTTAACGAGACCATGAATCCTTTCGATGAAGATGTAGCCGATACGAAGTTGTACTGCATTTCCACAGGCCAAGTGATGTCTGAAGATATCAAGGATGGTGTGTTGACTCGTTTATCTCAAGGAGAATCACGCTACAACGCTTTCAAAGATGAATGCTTGGCAGACCCTACCCGCTTCGAGAAGCCGATATCAAAGCTGAAGTGCAAGACGTTCGCTTCTGCCATGATTAAAACAATGCTGAAGGCCAAGGACAAAAAGATTATCGAGCTTAAAGGAACGAGGGACCTTTTTGGTAGACTGGTGATTCTGGCAACTACAAGTAAAGTGGACTTACAGAAGGTGTTTCAATACCCTCTCACACCTATACCGTTGACACTGGCACAGATTGACGGTTCAATGAACAAGACAGTCAAGTCGAAACTGATGCATAATTTAGAAGACCGTTACACTGAAACCAGACCACCTCCACCTGGACATGTTTACATGCAGGATGCAATGTTTCTACTCCAAGCTCTTGTGAACTGTCCAGAGACATTTGGTGCAATCGCTAAGGTGATATTGACGAGATTATGCTAAGTGACAAGTAGTGAAATACTTTTTGTCTGCGATACCTATCCTACGGGCTCCATTAAGGATATTGAAAGGGCATGTCGGGCTAAAGGGGAAGTATCCGACTTGAGAGTAACCGGTGCCGATCAGAGAAGGCCAAAAGATTTCAGCAAACTACTACGGTCAAGTGTATTCAAGACGTCCTTCATTGAAATCCTCTCTGAAGAGTGGAAAAGTGACACATATGCGGAAATACTGGGTAACAAAACTGTTATCATGGGA
This sequence comes from Serripes groenlandicus, assembly GCA_031761405.1. NCBI lineage: Eukaryota > Metazoa > Mollusca > Bivalvia > Cardiida > Cardiidae > Serripes > Serripes groenlandicus. The sequence goes on from JASEVX010000013.1 coordinate 6,450,341, forward strand.
TAAGAAAAGGTCTGCTATTGCTTCCGTGATAGCGAAAATGGTTCCATAATCAGATATCATGTTGAGTTGCTGGATTGTAACCATGAGTAGGCAGATACGAGGCTTGCTTTGCACCTTGCATACGTGGCAGAACATGCTCACTTGCCAGATGTGGTCATCCGCTGCAAGACACAGATGTTCCGGTCATACTTCTCTATCATCTAGGGACAGGCAACGTCAAGGCAAACGTGTGGATGGATGCAGGTGTTGATGGCAATAACACTAGGCGTTATGTGGATGTTACCGGTTTATCAAAGGAACTTGGTCCTGATATGTGCTCTGCCCTCCCTGGTATACACTCTTTCATCGGGAGTGACTACACGGCGGCGTTCCTACGGAAAGGAAAAGTGCGACCACTGAAATTGATGGAGAAGTCTTACATTGCACTATTTGCAGAACAAGGAAACTCCCCAACTGTAACAAACATTTCAGATTTCGAAGCATTTGCCTGTGATTTATACAGGAAACCAATGACCAATAGTACTTCAGCAGTACGTTTTGCTATTTTTCGTGACAAGTACGCACCAACAAATACGGCCAGTCCATTTGATAAGCTGAGGGGTGCCGATTTCAGTGTACTGCCGCCTTCACGTCCAGTGCTTGTAGAGAAGGTCAGAGGAACCAACTACGTATCGTACATGTGGAAGAAGACAACGGACCAATATTTGCCTGATCTGAATCCGACAGACCATGGATGGGAAATCAGAGAAGGTCATCTTGCACTCCAATGGTTCAAGGGCGCACAAATACCGGACGATATCTCACAAGCATTAGACACAGAAACCTTCACCCAAGATGTAGAGGAAGATGATGAACTACTAATTGCCTCATCCGACTCGGATTCTGCTGATTCAGACTATGAGGATTAGTCTCAAACATACCCCAAAATGACTTCCACCTCGAGCTATAAAATGACTTGGATGTATGCAGACTAACGTTTTCATCATATGCTTATGAAGTATTGGCCAAGTTTCACAAACTTTGACCTCATTAATTCAATGAATAAGGCAGTTCGTTATTTAGCACTTTATACTTCCAATGATTGATACTTTACTGCAACTAGATATGATTCGAAACAACATCTCGTGGATGTGTTCACCGATTGATGGCGACGGGTGAGTTTCTGTGACCTTTGACCTCTGACGATCTAATTACTCAACTAATTAAAGGTTTAATTAATTTGCTAGATGCTCCTTACTAATACCTTTAATTTGAGACTAAAACTATTAAGCTACCATAAAAACTAGCAAAGTTACATGCCATTACATTACCCCTACCCCCAGATAGTGGAAACATTGAACAAATTAAGAAAACTGCAATATGACGGAAACATGCCAGTATGCATGTTATCTAATAACCACTAGCTAAGCCTAAGTTTTTAATCATCTATATTCATGTAAGCACACAATCATGCAATAATAATCTTTATAAACCACATTTTATGAAAATTAGAGAGAAGTTTGATGTAAAGATATGCTAGATTTTAAGCAACGGCCAAACAAATTGACATTTTGACCTCATGTGACCTAATTAAAGATTCAAACTTTGCATATTTGAATTCATTAGATAGAATGGTCATTTACCTTTCATATAAGCTATAATTTGTTACTTTGTGTTGGATATTGACTGAGCTACACCCATTTTGGTTTCCCCTAACCCCAATTTTTGTAATCGGTAAAATTTCAAGGTACCATCGAAAACATCGAAATAAAAAAAATCGGAATAGAGATGGCAACTAAGACTTCTCATTCCATAAACTACACATACTAGGGTATCCAAAAATACCCACAGACCTTTTGGACCTTCTCGGTTAAATAAAACCCTGCTGTCTCTTGGACTACTATTGAAATCATCGGGGCAAGTAAGAGAAATTGCTCAAAATGAGCCATTTCTCCTTTTCCCACATTATTTTCAACTCTATTCAATATTTGAAATAATTATGCCATCATTTAAAAAGATTTTCAATATATTTGCTTATTATATTATATTAACCCTTTCCCTCATACGACAATTCTGCAGCAGACAATTTTGAACATAATTTGTCAAAAAATAGAATATTTCTATAATTGAATGGGTTACCTATGACTTAAAGTGGTAAACATTGTGGCAAAAGGAGAAATTGCTTGTTTTGAGCATTTACTACTTTTGTCACTATGTTTTCAAAAAGCTGTCTGCTGCCGATTTGTTGAATGTAGGAAAGGGTTATATCCTATTACCTTATCTGAAACCATTAGAGCACAAATATTTGATATATCTGAAAAAATGGAAGAATGATTTCCACAGAGTTGGTAACATTTGACACTTTCCCACATACAGATGGTTTCTGACGCATCTGCAGTAGACGACTTTTGAAAACATTGTGACAAAGGGAGAAATTGCTAAATACAAGCAATTTCTCCATTTTCTACAATGTTTTCAACTTTTGTCAATATTTTTGCCCTGATCTTTCAAAGTTTTCTACTGCAGATTTGTTGTATGTGGGAAAGGGTTAATGAAAAGAGAAATTGCTCATGACTTATTTAGCAATATGTTTTCCTTTCTTGTAGCATTTTCAAAAGTAGTTTGCACTGCAGAAGCATCAGATAGTGTCTGTTTCATGCATAATTAAGGATTTAAATTTATGGAAGAATTTGAAGCATTAAGAAGATCCCGAGAAATTGGTCCTTTTTAACCCTTTCCAGCATACAGACGCAAATTGAAGCATTATGTCATTCGGTGATGTCTGAAAACATTTTGACAAAAGGAGAGATTGATTTAAATTAGCAGTTTCTCCTTCTGCTACAATATTTTCAAAGTAAGACTAGTGAATAATTTGACTATCAGATTCACCGAGATCAACCATAATTTTGTCAAGATGTTAACAAAGACACCTGATACATATTTGCTGTATATTGGAAAGGATGAAAGGGTTGTTTGCTATTGGAGTGTCAAAAGTTGTCACATATGGAATAATTCTAACATTAAAAATAAATTATGTTGACAATTTGGGGTAAAGGAAATGACAATTTTATGCAGAAACTTTAAGATACAGCATATATATATGAGCCGTTTCGCGAGAAAATCAACACTATGGACTCTGCGTAAAGTATTGACCAGGATCAGCCTAAGCATGCCGTGCAGGCTAATCTGGACAGACACTTATCGCTTCCTGTGGATTTTCTGTTTCAGGAATCACTGTGACCTCTTTCCCCCAAGAGCTGGTAATGTGTCGGCCCGGATCTGATCTTGGTTGATACATTACGCAGAGTCTGTAATGTTGGTTTTCTTGTGGAACGGCTCATTGTAAAGTTATCCTCACACTTTACAGAAATGCAATCTTGTATCTTTTTCCTAAATGTCTGGCTCATATTGACATTACACAAAGGTCAGGATCAGGTTAATTTGTCATTGTTGTAAAGACTATATAGGTATAGACTAACACCCTTTCCCATATACAGACGCTTCCTGACGCCTTTGCATCAGATGACTTTTGAAATCGCTGTTGAGCAATTTCTCCTTTTTCCATAATGTTTTCAACTTTATTCAAGAATTGTTCTATCAATTTTCGAGAGTTTCAATATTTTTAACACAAAGGTTATAATGAGGAATAACTCTATAAATCTAATATAGTTAAGACTTTTGAAAAGAGTTGAAAACATTGTGGCAAAAGGAAAAATTGCTGGGCCAAACATGTATGCCGCAAATGCGCTGATTTACTGGTGGGAAAGAGTTAAATTATAAAATAATGATTGAAAATTATTTCAAAAGTCATCTGCTGCAGATGCGTCTGCAGGTGGGAAATGTTGAAATTATAAATAAACTATTAACCCTTTCCCTCATATAGATGCTTTCTGACGCCTCTGCAGCAGACGGCTTTTTGAAAACATAGTGACAAAAGAAGAAACTGCTCAAAACAAGCAATTTCTCCTTTTGCCACTTTTAGTCATAGGTTATCCATTCAATTATAGAGATTTTCTATTTCTTGACAAAATATGTTCAAAGTTGTCTGCTGCAGAATTGGTGTATGAGGTAAAGCGTTAAAAACTATTTCTCAAATCACCTGCTACAGATCATTCAAAACGCGTCACTAGATAGAAAAGGGTTCACCCTTTCCCACTTACAACACATTTGCAGCCTACGACCTTGAAAACTTTTATGAAAAAAAGATGGTAAACCTCTATAAATGAAATGTTAAAATCATTGAATAGAGTTGAAAACATTGTGGCAAATGGAGAAATTGCTCATCATGAGCATTTCTACTTTTACCACAATATTTTCAAAATATCGTCTGCTGCAGAGGCGTTAGAAAGCGTCTGTATGTGGAAAAGGTTTTAATGATAAACTGTTACTGACTTGTAAGAGCTTTGTAGTTTTTAGCTCCACTGGCTGAAACCCATCGAGCTTATGTCATGGCAAATTGTCTGTGCGTGCATCAGTTAACTTTTTGCTTCAAACAACTTCTCCTCCCTAACCACTTAGGATGAAACTTCATAGGAAGCATCCTCTCAATGTCCTTTTCTGAATTCCTTCAAATGTTTTTGATCCATGCTAAATTATGGTTTCCATGGAAACCAAAAGAAAAAAATAGTGTAAAACTTAAAAAATCTTCTCCTACGAAAGTGTCTGGCCGATTTCCAAATTTCCGATTTCCAAATAATTTTGTAAAAATGTTCCTTGTGACCCTCTATCAGATTCCTTCAAGCCAAGTTGATTGGACGAAAAACATAGTGAAAATAATTTCTGAACACTACTTATAAGAGGCAAATGGAGATTTATACTTTGAAGTAGTCTAGACTCTAATACATGGTCAATTGGCCAAAAGGTATTACTTAATAGTACGTAACAGTAAACCATTTCTCTCCCCTACAGTTCGGCTCCTGTGAAGTACTTTGAACATGATTCTATAAGAGGCAAATTGAGACGACTTTTGATCAGGGATTCCAGAGTTCGTAAGTTCATCACTTTCCTTATTAATCCCTCTCTTTAATAGTAATTAACCCTTTCCCTCATATAGACGCTTTCTGACGCCTCTGCAGCAGACAGCTTTTTTGAAAACATAGTGACCAATTTCTCCTTTTGCCACAATGTTTTCCACTTTACGTCATAGGTTATCCATTTAATTATAGAGATTTTCTATTTTTTGACAAAATATGTTCGAAGTCGTCTGCTGCAGAAATGTCATACGAGGGAAAGGGTTAAGACGGCCTGTTTCTTGAGTATTGTGCCGAGCCCCTATAGCTCAGTCGGTAGAAAGGCTGGCTGTCGATCCAGGGGTTGTGAGTTTGAACCCCAGCTCGGCCAACATTCTTTCAGATGTTTGACAAAAGTCACTGTGACAAGCGTCATTTGTCTTCCACCAATGGGCTAACAGTCTATGTGGAAAAGCAGCCAATTGCTTGGAAAGACTTGTTTGGAGTAGTCAGTACTAGCGTGAGATAGCCAGGAAACACATGTGTAGGTGAACTCATCGGAGTTATATGACTGATTTTTTTTTTTAAACGGCGTTAAACCCTAATCAATCAATCAATTGTTGAGAACTGTCAATGTATCTTGTGCTTACATAACAAACTAATCTTATTTCTAATGATTTTAGCCCTTTCCAAAATACAGCAAATCTGCAGCAGAAAAATGTCTATATATGATAGGAATAACAGGAGTGCAGTATAATAATTGAATCAAGTTGAAATCTTTGTGGCAAAAGAAAAAAATGCTCAGCATGAGCAATAATTCCTTCTGCCTCAATGTTTTCCAAAGTTGTCTTCTGTAGATGCATGAAAAAGTGTCTGCAAGTAGGAAAGTGTCACTTAGTGAGGTTCATCCTAAGGAGGAACTCCTCATTGCTCTCAAAATGACTTGTGACACTGATGACCATTGACCATTGACCCAATACAAGCTGACAAGTTACATTGTATTTCTGATATATCTCCAAAATAGTTAACAATTATCTTGCTTAATCATAGTTTATGTGACTTTTAACCCCTGTTGTCACAATTGTAGCAGACATCTTTTTTGAAAACATTGTGACAAAAGATGTTGGGCGAGCATCCTCCCAGGCTGATCAAGATCTATACTCTTTTGGCCACAATACTTACAGCTCAATTCATTGATCATACTTTCATATATTTTATATATACATGTATATAGATTTTTCATATACTTGCCTCAAATTAGTCATCTGCTGTAGATTTAGTGTTCATGTGAACATGTTAACCTTTTCCCACATATAGACTCTTTCTGACGCCTCTACAGCCGACAACTTTTGAAAACATTGTGGCAAAAGGAGAAATTGCTCATAATGAGCAATTTCTCCTTTTGCCCCAATGTTTTCAACTCTTTTCAGTCATTATACCTTCAATTATAGAGCTTTTCTGTGTTTTTGCCTAGATGTTTTCAAAGTCGTCTGCTGCAGATTTGCTGTAACCCTTTCCCACACTCACACGCTTTCTGACACCTCTGCAGCAGACACTTTTAAAAACATTGTGGCAAAAGGAGCAATTGCTTATGATACACAATTTCTCCTTCTGTCACAATGTTTTCAACGTCTTTCAATAATTAAACTGTCATTATAAGAGATTTTTCACGTTTTTGCCTACATGTTTTCAAAGACGTCGGCTGCAGATTTGTTGTTCATGTGAACGTCTTAGTGTTATGCTACATGACATTGTATGACTCTTGTTTTGTAACTTTCAGGTTTGGTATTCACTGTATTCGACTTGGTTGTTAGAGTCATCATATGTTGGCTGTATGTGATAAGGGTTTTACTGGATGATGTCAACCGCTATAGATGGTAAGATTTTATACCGTTTTAAACAGAAAATGAGTTATATATGAGTCAGTTTGTCAAGAGTCAGTTCGTCATCATATGTTGGCTGTATGTGATAAGGGTTTTATTGGACAATGTCCGCCTCAACAGATGGTAAGATTGCTTATGTCCGATTTTATACCGTTTTCAACAGTACGTGAGTTATATCACAGAGTCAATTTTTCATCATATGTTGGTTGTATGTGATATTGACCTAAACATTACCCTTTTCCTTGCATAAGGGTAATATTCAGGTCAATATTGTTGAGTTATACCTCATCTATTACAACAGTCAAGGTGACCCCTGCCCACTCCAAGATGACGACACCGCTGCTGGGGCTGTCAATGCTACTGACCTTCCTGAGGTTAACTGGTATGTCTTTTCTTCAGTTTAGCCCTTTTCCACATATAGACGCTTTTCGAAGCCTCTGCAGTAGAAGTCTTTTGAAAACATTTGTGGCAAAGAAGAAATAGGTCATTACGAGCAATTTCTCCTTTTGCCACCAAATTTTCATCTGTATTTAATAACTATATTACCATTTTTAGCTCAACTTTTGAAAAAACGAGAGCTATTGTCATGACTCTGGCGTCGTCCGCGGCGTGGTCGTCCGGTTAAGGTTTTTTGTTCTTCAGTTTAGCCCTTTTCCACATATAGACACTTTTCGAAGCCTCTGCAGCAGAAGACTTTTGAAAACATTTGTGGCAAAGAAGAAATAGGTCATTACGAGCAATTTCTCCTTTTGCCACAACATTTTTATCTGTATTTAATAACATTTTAACATTTTTAGCTCGACTTTTGAAAAAAACGAGAGCTATTGTCATGACCCTGGCGTCGTCCGGTAAAGGTTTTTTGTTCAGCTCAGCTTTTTTTTTTTTTTTCTGTTTTCTCCCTATCAGTCGAGCGTCTGTGCCGTACGCGGTGCTCTTGTTAGAGAGAGCGTTCATGTTTTAAGGTAGATATTTTCGAAGTCGTCTGCTGTAGAATTGTTGTATGAGGGAAAGGTTTGATAACCTTTGTTAACAATAAACAATCATTTGGGCATGTCATATGATTCACCCTTTCCCTAATATAGGCGCTTTCTGATGACTGCAGCAGACGGCTTTTTGAAACCATAGTGACAAAAGAAGGAATTGCTCAAAACGAGCAATTTCTCCTTTTGCCACATTGTTTTTTGTAACCTTTAGTCATAGGTTATCCATTCAATTATAGAGATTTTCCATTTTTTGACAAAATATGTTCAAAGTCGTCTGCTGCAGAATTGTCGTATGAGGGAATGGGTTGATAACCTTTGTTTGCAATAAACAATATTTTGGGCATGTCACATGATTAAACCTACCTTTTTAACTTTGTGATGAAGCAAAAGTCCAGATCAGTTTGTGCCTCCAAGTAATCTGATCATGATCTGTCCTGTTTGCTATCCAGTCATCCATCCTTAAAACCTTCAGTAAATGGTATTTTTGTTATCCCTTTCCTACATGAAGACGCATTTTGACGCCTCTGTAGCAGACTACATTTGAAAACATTGTGGCAAAAGGAGAAATTGCTAATTTTTTTACTCTTTCTAATAACCCTTTCCCTCATACGACAATTCTGCAGCAGACGACTTTGAACGTATTTTGTCAAAACATAGAAAATCTCCATAATTGAATGGATAACTTATGACAAAAAGTGGAAAAACATTGTGGCAAAAGGAGAAATTGCACGTTTTGTGCAATTTCTTCTTTTGTCACTATGTTTTCAACAAGCTGTCTGCTGCAGAGGTGTCAGAAAGCGTCTATATGAGGGAAAGGGTTAAACTAACTTTTCCTAATAGAGAAATAGTTTTCAAAGTCTTCTGCTGCCGATTTGTTGTGTGTGGGAAAGGGTTATGCAATTATGTTTATTGATGGTAACACCCGTTAATATCAAAACATCCAAATAACAGGTTTCATGTGACATTTGCGTGTGTAATAACAGCGTGAGAAATGTTTCCATTTAGCATTTATTATAATTTGTTTTATATTTTTTTGGTCACTTTGTGCCTTAATAATTATAAGAGTTCCTAAGCCTTGACCTTGAAGCAAACAGGTTTTATAAATGGACTGGGACTTTGGACTGATTGAAGTTATCAGAAGTGCACCATTTAACCCTTTCCCTCATACGACAATTCTGCAGCAGACGACTTTGAACATATTTGTCAAAAAATAGAAATGAAAATAGAAAATAATTGAATGGATAACCTATGACTAAAACTGGAAAACATTGTGGAAAAAGGAGAAATTGAGCAATTTCTTCTTTTGTCACTATGTTTTCAAAAAACGTCTGCTGCAGAGGCGTCAGAAAGCGTCTATATGAGGGAAAGGGTTAAAAGTCTCTATCACATGGCTTATTTGTTAGTTATGCTCTACATATGCAATATCTCCGCAAAAAAGGGTAGCGATCTTTGATGCTCATCAGGATAATTTTTTTTCAAAACAATGTTTTCCAAAGCCATCTGTTACATAAGCATCAAAAGTCATCTGTACCTGGGTAAGGATTTAAAGTTGATTACAGGGTAATAGATAAGGAGGAGTAAACAGGTCTTGATTCCACGATATCTTTCTTAGCATTCATTAAAAACCTATGTTGTGGTTACTCAAAAGAATCGTCTCGCTGAGACGATTCTTTTGAGTACCCACAACATAGGTTTTGGAGGTCAAATACGGATTTTAGATCATGCAAGACGCCCCTTATCTAGAGCTCTAGTGGAATGATACTTTTAGTTTACACTTTCTGCATATAAGCACCTATGTTGTAATAGCCTGTGTTTTATCATGTTTTGATATGCTGTGATTTCTTGTAATTCTTATTCTTTGCACACAATACTAAAGAGTCGCTATGGTTACCTCTCATTTGCATTAATATGTTATGTGTTTAATTGCACATACTTATTGCAAATCAACGTTTTACAATTTGTAAAATGCTAATAATCTCTTAAAAAATTCCGCCATCATCTCCTGCCAGTGACCTTGAAGTCAAGTGCTGAACTCCAGGAAAGAGATAGTATATAGTCAAAGTTTTAAAACTGTTCAAAAGTTGTCTCGAAATATTAGAATCATAATTCTGTGCTAAAATTAGAGTAATAATTTCACTTTCCAGTACCATAAACATCTAAATATTGATCGTTTATGCTTCATTTTTACTGGGTAGACATACCCATGCAGTAAGCCTTTCCCTCATATAAACGCTTTCGGACGCCTCTGCAGCAGACAGCTTTTTGAAAACATAGTGACAAAAGAAGAAATTGCACAAAACGTGCAATTTCTCCTGTTTGCCACAATTTTTTCCACTTTTAGTCATTTTTATCCATTCAATTATGGAGATTTTCTATGTTTTGACAAAATATGTTCAAAGTCGTCTGCTGCAGAATTGTCGTATGAGGGAAAGGGTTAAGCCAAATTGTGTACAATTCCATGACTTTCTATTGACTGTTTTTCAACATTTCAACATTTACTGCCAAATAGTTTTGAACTATTTATTACTTACTTTGTTGTCACTATTAGCAATACATGTATTTGCAGAATGTTCAACATTTTAAAATTGTGATCTCAATCTGGAGTTCAGCACCTTTAAGAGTTTTAATTATTCTTCCTTATCTCAAATTTGTGACACTCATAGATATAACAATTTAGAACAATTTCAGTCTCATCTTCAGTCAGTACTGACCTTGATGTCAAGATCACTTAGAATTTGTGTTCATTATGCAAATCAGATGACCACCTTTAAGTCAAGATAACATACTTAAGAATTTGAATTAATTATTCAAATTAGATGAGCTATGCTATCCTTCATCAGTTTGAAACCCAGTTAGACCAACATTGTTTCCTGACCCGAGTTATTTTTCATCCACCAATGGGCTTTAAGTCTATTTTGAAAAGAACCGGGTTGCTTGGAAAAACTTTTGATGAGTACTGGTGTTATTAAGCCAGAACACGCAGGGGAAGGTAAGATGGCTGCCATGATCTTACTGAAAAATTGTTGAAAATAACGTTATAGCCCAATCAATCAACTATCTAACATCATCACCTCTTATTCTTTGTCCTTTTGTGTTTGTTTTGTTTTTGAAGTGAAATGCACGTTGTTCTTGTTTTTATCCTGTGTGTGTTTAGGTACTTGGTATTGTGGATACAAAGACCTTTTCCCCTGTGGATAGCCCAAGTCATACTAGCTGTTGTCACCTTCTCTAAAACACTCCTTACTATTTACATTGCAAAGGTGAGTATTCAAAGATGGCTGGCAAATGCTATTACGTGATTTGTTTCGTGAAATATACATAGTCGCATAAATGAAGCACTTTTTTACGTCTGTATATTATTTCTTTGGTGAGATAAGTTTATTCGGAGGCAATCAACATTAACCCTTTCCCTCATATAGACGCTTTCTGACGCCTCTGCAGCAGACTGCTTTTTGAAAACATAGTGATAAAAGAAGAAATTGCTCAAAACGAGCAATTTCTCCTTTTGCCACAATGTTTTCTACTTTAAGTCATAGGTTATCCATTCAATTATAGAGATTTTCTATTTTTTGACAAAATATGTTCAGAATATATAATGTTTTCAAAAAGCAGTCTGATGCAGAGGCGTCAGAAAGCGTCTATATGAGGGAAAGGATTAAATCCATCTTTGACAACAAATTTATGTGATTTCTAGCTAACCTGAGTACAAGGTGAGCTATTGTTATCACTTTTTATCTGTCATCCGTAGTCCTGCGTGGTCAACAATTGCGTTGTTAACACTCTTCAGGCTACATTTTGCAGTCGATCTTCATGAAAGTTTATCAGAACATACATCTCCATCAAATCCTGGACAATTTCAAAACTGGGTCTTTCGTGGTCAAATACTAGATCACTAGGTCAAATTGAAGGCAAATCTTGTTAACACACTGTAGGCCGCATTTTTTACTTGAGCATGTTGAATGTTTGTCTTGATGATATGTAGGCCAAGTTCAAATATTGGTCATGTCAAGTCAAAATCCAGGTCACTTGGCCAAACTGAAGGAAAATATTGTTAACACTGTAGAAGTTGCAATTTTTGCTTGAGCACCTTGAAACTTTGTCTTAATGGTATCTACGGTAGGCCAAGTGTGGATATGGATCATGTCCGGGCAAAAACTAGATCATAAGACCAAATTGAAGGAAAATATTGTTAAAACTCCAATTTTTAACTTAGCATGTTGAAATCTTGTCAAACTAATTGTCTTGGTGATCTCTAGACTAAGTGTGAATGTCTAGTCAAAAACTAGGTTACTAGGTTAAATTGAATGAAAATCTTGCTAACACTCTGGAGGTCGCATTTTACACTTGAGATTGATGAAACGTAGTCAGAATGTGTGTATTAGTGATATATAGGCCAATTTGGATAAGAGTCACGTCGGGTCATAAAGTGACATAAACTATGTCTCAAGACCAAATGTTTTGCTTGAGCTTTTTGAAACTTTGTCAGCATGTTTGTCTTGATGATATCTAGGCCAAGGTCGCCTATTGGTCATTCCAGGTCAAAAACTAGGGCATTAGGCCAAATTCAAGGAAAATCTTGGAAACCTTATTATGAGCATTTTTATATTCAATCTATCTTTTGTTTTACTTTTAAAGGGGAACCGTAGTGAAAAGTTCATTCAGGGCAGTTTTGTATTGGAAATGTTTTCTTCACTGCCATTGATCATTACAGTAAGTATGTGTTTCTATTCTAAACCTGCACTATTTCTGGCGCAAATACACGCAAACTGCCTAACGCAAATTCAACATGGCAGATTATAATAACGTGTTTCAGTAGGTCAAATACGGTACCAAATAATTATGATAAATATGACGACACAGAAATATGATGTGACGCCATTGAAATATGATTTCCCGTCGCACAGTCTCATGAGATTTGAATGTTCAAACGCTCCCCGTAGTACAATAAAAACTGACTTATTGTAACAGCAACATGATATTCCCTAATTCTGAAGATGACTTCTTTCTCAGTAGTATAGTGTTTGGGCATCTACCTGAATTGCAGCAGACCTAGGTTTGATTATGAGGTTGGATCTTACCACAGACTTGAAAGAATGGTAAAAATTATTACATGTACCTTGTTTGCATTCAGACTTTGAGGAGATAGAGTATTACTTATTTTCCTTTTCAGGTATGTTATCCACCCATTCTACGATACATGTTTGCGCCATCATTCCTGACGTGTTGGCTCGCAAAGAAGGCTTTGGATAAGTTGTTTGTAAGTACACTGCTATGTTATTTATATAATATTACATTCCAATATAAGCCTGATCCTGATTAATAGATGATATGTCATGGTTTACTTTGTATTGTGACTCTGTAAATAAATAACGAGAAATATCATATCAGGTAACCAATTAACCCTTTCCCACATACATCAAATCCGCAGCAGACGATTTTGAATACATACCCAAAAACATTTGGAAACTCCCTTTAAATGAAAGTACAATAATTGAATGGAGTTGAAAACATTGTGACAAAAGGAGAAAATTCCTCGTTTTGAGCAATTTCTTCTTTTGTTGCAATGTTTTCAAAAAGCCATCAGCTGCAGAGGCATCGGAAAGCGTCGATATATTAGGTAAAGGGTTAATTTAAAATCTATGGGATAAGATGTTTTAGTTTTTGGCTATGAATAGATACATGTCGGAGCATACCCCATCATGACCCACAAATTGCTATAAAGCTGTCAGTGTCTGACTTTCATATGCTCAATAATGTGTTATAATATAAATACTGGCACAACATTGTGTAACATTATAAATAATATAAATAATGGCACAACAATGTTTTATAATATAAATACTGGCACAACATTGTGTAAAATTATAAATAGTATACATAATGGCAAATCAATGTGTTATAATATAAATACTGGCACAACATTGTGTAACATTATAAATAGTATACATAATGGCACAACAGTGTGTTATGATATAAATACTGGCACAACATTGTGTAACATTATAAATAGTATACACAATGGCACAACAATGTGTTATAATATAAATACCGGCACAACATTGTGTAACATTATAAATAGTATACATAATGGCACAACAATGTGCTATAATATAAATATTGGCACAACATTGTGTAAGATTATAATATAGTAAATAATTTCACAACAATGTGTTATAATATAAATGCTCGCATAACATTGCATAAAATTATAAATAATATAAATAATGGCACAACAATGTTTTATAATTTAAATACTGGCACAACATTGTGTAAAATTATAAATATTATAAATAACAACATTATGTTATAATACCGGTATATAAATGTTCCTTGATATTTCAGAATGATTTACACAGAACGAGACAGAGATTCCAGCTGATATCAGTCACACTCTCACAACAATGTGTGATATTATCGGCCACTTTATTCTGTCTAATCTTTACGACGTAAGTCATTTTCATGCTAAATTCTTTTCCTCTTACTTTCATGACATTGCTTATTAACAATGTCCTTTGAAATACAAAACTGTATCATTGAAGAATAAATGTTTTTTCATTTCTTTTTTATAAAAATGCAACAAAAGGAGGAATTGCTCATAATGTGTATTAGAAAAACAAAAGGAGAAATTCCTTCAATGTTTTAAACTCCATTGTGAATGAGTTATTGTGGTCGCCATTTTTCCATCATGCGTCGTCCGTCAACATCTCCTCTGTAACCATGCAGTGGGTCAATTGGGATGTAGTGGAAACTTAAAAAATCTTTTCCTCCAAAAGAGTAAGGCTGATTTTCAAATAATTCTGTAGAAATGATCCTAAGGTGCCCCTCTATCAGATTTCTTGAAGCCATGTTGAATGGTAAAAAAACATGGCTGCCAGGGGGCGGGGCTGTTTTGCTTTATATGGTTATAGTGGAAACTTAAAAAATCTTCTCCTTCGAAAGTGTAAGTCGGATTTACAAATAATTTTATAGAAATGTTCCTTGACTGACCCTCTATCACATTCCTTCAAGCCATTTTGATTGGTCAAAAAACATGGCCACCAGGGCGCTGGGCTGTTGTTTTGCCTTATTGTATATGCATAAATTGAAAACTTTAAAAAAAATCTTCTCCTCCGAAAGTGTCTGGCTGATTTTCAAACGATTTTGTAGGAATCTTTCTTGGGTGATCCTCTTTTAGATTCCTTAAAGCCTTGTTAATTCATCAAAAAACATGGCCACCAGTGGGCGGGGCGGTTTTGCCTTATATGGCTATAGTGAAAGATTGAAAAATCTTCTCCTCCCAGATTTTTGAATAATTCTGTAGCATTGTTCCTTGGATGACCCTTTTTGAGATTCCTTTAAGCCATGGTTATTGGTAAAAAAAAAAGGGCTGCCAGGAGGCAGAGCTGTTTTGCCTCTTATGGCTAAGTGAAAAAAAATAAAATCAGGTGAGCGATCCAGAGCCATCATGACCCTCTTGTTTATTATTTTTAGCTCACCTGAGCTTTGCTCAAGGTGAGTTATTGTGATCGCCTTTTGTACGGCGTCCAGCGTGGTCCTCCATCATGCGTCGTCCGTTGTGCGTCAACATCTTCTCCTCACTAACAAGTGGGTCAATTGAGACGAAACTTCACAGAAAGCATCCTCTCAATGACCTTACCAGAATTCCTTAAAATTTTTGGGATCCATGCAGAATTCTAGTTTCCATGGCAACGAAATGAATAAAAAACTTCAAATTTTTTTTTCTCCCAAACTGGTTGGCAGATTTTCAAATAAGTTTGTAGAAATGTTCCTTGGATGACCCTTTATCAGATTACTATAAGCCATGTTGATTGGTCGAAAAACATGGCCGCAGGGTGGCGGGGCTTTTTTGCCTTATATGGCTATAGTGAAAATCTTCTCCTCCGAAAGTGTCAGGCCGATTTTCAAATAATTTTGTAGAAATGTACCTTAAATGACCCACTATCAGATTCCTTCAAGCCATTTTGATTGGTCGAAAAACATGGCCGCCAGTGGGCAGGGCTATATTGCCTTATATGGCTATAGTGAAAACTTAAAAAATCTTCTCCTCCAAAAGTGTTGGGCCGATTTTCAAATAATTTTGTAGAAATGTTTCTTGAATGACCCTCTATCAGATTCCTTCAAGCCATGTTGGTTGGTGAAAAAACATGACCACCAGGGGGCGGGGCTATTTTGCCATATATGGCTGTAGTGAAAACTTAAAAAATCTTCTCCGACGAAAGTGTCAGGCCGATTTTTAAATAATATTGTAGAAATGTTCCTAGGGTAACCCTCTTTCAGATTCCTTCAAGCCATGTTGATTGGTTTAAAACTATGGCCGCCAGGGGGCGGGGCTTATATGGCTAAAGTGAAAAAAAAAAAATTAGGTGAGCGATCCTCATCATGGTACATCATGGCCCTCTTGTTTCTAGTTGATTTCAAAAGTATCTGCTGCAGATTTGTTGTATGTGGGTAAGGGTTTAAATTCTGAAATCAATACTTCAATTGATAAAGCAGTTTCAAAGTACATGTTAGAATTACATCTTAAAATCAAATCCTCCTTAGCTGGACCCCTGTTCTTTTCAATTTTCAGGATCTGCGGAGTTCAACATATACAGAGAGCCAGCCCCTCCCTCCACCTGAACATGTTCGAGTCCATCTACTTTGTGATCGTGACCTTCTCTACTGTGGGCTACGGTGACATCTCCCCGGACATTTGGCCTTCCAGGGTGTTCATGCTGCTCATGATCTGTATCGCGTTTGCCTTCATACCCATGCAGGTATGGAACATAGTGATTGAGTCTGTGCATAGGGAAAAAGGTTCAAGTTGGCTTCTGTGAAATATATAGATCTAGATCAGCCTGTGCATCTGATACAGCCTGTACAAGATCTGCACTGTTCACATCCATGTATAACCTTCACAAGCTCATCAGATTCTGTAATCATCTAGTGTACATTCCTATAAGACTGAGCAGGTGGACAGGCTGATCTGAGCCTATGCTGTTTAGAAAATACTGCCTCGGTGGTGTAGTTGTAGAGTGTCGCCTTGAATTTGGGAGGTCGCGGGTTCGATCCCGGGCCGGGTCTTACCAAACAAATTTAAAAATGGTAGTAATGGCTGCCCTCCTTTAGTTCAGGGTTGTGGGGATGGCTTAACGACTGAGTGGCTGGTCTCAGGATAAATTGACCAGTAGTACTGGAAACATACCCAGGAAATGCTGTGATATAACTTAAAAAGTGCTGTAAGCAGCGTAAAACACCAATCAATCAATCAACTGTTCAGAAATGCCAACTCGTACCTTTGCTCATGCACTGGCTCATAAGATGTTTTATTGAAACCCCTTTATCTTATCCCTTTCCCACATATAGATGCTTTCTGACGCCTCTGCAGCAGACACATTTTTGAAAACATTGTGGCAAATGGAGAAATTACTCACGAGCAATTTCTCCATTTGCCACAATGTTTTCAACTCTATTCAATAAATACACTTCCTTTTATAGATATCTGCTACACTTTTGTGGGCATGTTTTCAAAGTTGTCTGCTGCAGATTTATTGTAAATGGGAAAGTTTTATATAAACTGAATCCCTGTAGCTTTAATGGTAGCGACTTTGACTGTCAATTCAAGGGTTATGAGTTCAAACTCCTACTTGACCAACATCTCATTTCATACGTTTGACAAAGATTAATGCAACACACTTCATTCACCTTCCACCTGTGGGCTAACAGTCTAGGTGGAAAAGCAGCCAGTTGCTTGGAAAGACACATGTTTAGAGTACTGATGCGAGAAAGCAAGGAAACATATCCGTAGGTGTATAATGGCCACCTTGATGACTGAAAAGTTGTTGAAAACAGTGTTAGATTCCAATCATTTGCTGAATCTTTTAACCCTTATATGATGTTTTTAAAGTCCTCTGCCTTTGAAAATGTAATAGACAATATTTATAACAGTGTGAATGAATTATTCATATTGAGTTGATTCAGTTGAAAATGATGTTGGAAAAGGAGACATTGCTTGTTAACAGAATTTAGCTCCTTTTAACCCATCTGCAGCAGATGTCTTTGGAAAACATTGCCGGAAAAGGAGAAATTACCTGTAATGACCTACTCTATTGTCTGCTTTGACTGAGGACATCTCTCAGGATATCTGGCCTTCCAAGGTCATCTGCTGCATAAGCTGTTTTTTTGAAAACATAGTGACAAAAGAAGAAATTGCTCAGAACGAGCAATTTCTCCTTTTACCCAATGTTTTCCATTTTTAGTCATAGGTTATCGCTTCAATTATAGAGATTTTCTAGGTTTTTGACAAAATATGTTCAAAGTCGTCTGCTGCGGAATTGTCATATGAAGGAAAGGGTTAAAGGGAGTTTCCAAACAATTTCGAGTATGCTGCAGAATTGTTGTATATTGGAAAAGGGTTAATAGTAGTCAGCTGAAGATTTGTTGTATGTGGGAAAATGTGTGTTCAATTTTAAAAGTGTTAGTCCGACATAATATAATAATAATAATAATACTTTATTTATAGATGGTGACTCATTTAGCCATTGGCTATTTTACAATGAGGCCATCTTAATAGCTATCATAAAGAAACATACAATGATGAAAAAATTAATTGCCCCCCCCCCCCCCCCCCCAATAACATCAAAAATGAAGAAAACGTCAATTGTGATACAGAAGCGTCACAAGTGAACAAGAAGAGTAAATAATGTATCAACCTTGTATGTGATACATGAAATTAAAGTGTTTGCTGAAAAACAAGTTACCCACATGTACTGTGACTAACTTTTTAGAAGTAATGCATATTACACAGGATCTATCTTAATGCATTTGATAAAACAAAATGATGTTGAATTGCTTTTTTTTAGATCACCAGAGCCAAAGGCTCAGGTGAGCTATTCCTATCACTTTTTGTCCGTCGTCCGTCGTCCGTCCGTCCGTCCGTCCGGCGTTAACTTTTAGCTTTAAACATCATCTCCTCCCAAACTCCAAGGACAATTTCCGTGAAACATCACAGGACTGTTCCTCTGGTTGGCCTCTTTCAAAGTTGTTCAAAGATTTAAATTCCATTGAGAACTTTGGTTGCTGCGGCATCAGAAAGGGGGCAAAAGGTCCAAACTTTAAAAATCTTCTCCTCCGAATCTGCCTGTCAGATTCAAATATAATTTGGTAGAAATGTTCATTGGGTGACCCTCTATAAAAATTGTTCAAGCCATACTGATTGGTCGAAAAACATGGCAGTTAGGCGGCATCAAAAAAGGGGCAAAATGACAAAATTTGAAAATTCCATTTTTATGCAAATGCTTGTCTGATTTAAAGAAAATATAATATGAATCGTACTGTAATGATCCTCTTTTTAATTTGTTTAAGCCGTTTTGATTGGTTACACAATCATAGCAACCAGGCGTCATCACAAAAGGGGTAAATTGAACTTTTAGCTACAAATGACAACCATCTCCTACCATCCCAATAGACCAATTACCACAAAACATCACAGGAATGTTCCTTTGGTGGTCCTCTTTCAAAATTGTTCAAAGATTAAAATTCCAATGAGAACTTTGGTTGCTGCGGCATCAGAAAGGGGACAAAATGTCCAAACTTTAAAAATCTTTTCCTCCGAATCTGCCTGTCAGATTCAAATATAATTTGGTAGAAATGTTCCTTGGGTGATCCTCTATAAAAATTGTTCAAGCCATACTGATTGGTCGAAAAACATGGCAGTCAGGCGGCATCAGAAAAGGGGCAAAATGACAAAATTTGAAAATTCCATTTTTATGAAAGTGTTTGTCTGATTTTAAGAAAATATAATACGAATCTTACTGTAATGATCCTCTTTTTAATTTGTTTAAGCCGTTTTGATTGGTTACACAATCATATCAACCAGGCGTCATCACAAAAAGGGTAAATTGAACTTTTAGCTACAAATGACAACCAACTCCTACCATTCCAATAGACCAATTTCCACAAAACATCAGAAGAATGTTCCTTTGGTGGTCCTCTTTCAAAATTGTTCAAAGATTTAAATTCCATTGAGAACTTTGGTTGCTGCGGCATCAGAAAGTGAGAAAATTACCCAAATTTTAAAATCCTTTTCCTACATAATCTACTTGTGCGATTGCAAGATAATTTGGTAGAAATGTTTCTTAAGTGACCCTCTAAATAAACTGTTGAAGCCATATTGATTTCGTTGAAAAAAAGGGCAGCAAGGCGGCATCAGGAAAGGTGCAAAATGACAAAAACTTTATAATTCCATTCTTATTAAAGTTCTTGTTAGATTTCAAGATATAAATGGCCTTTACTGATAAGCTGTTTCTTGAGAAGTGTCCACTCCTTTCAGTTTCATTTGCACTCCCTGATAAAAAAAATCCAGATATTTGCAGTTAAATATTTGCTACTAATTTACTATCAATTAGGTGATCGATTTAGGGCCATCTTGGCCCTCTTGTTTAACTTGTGAGTACTATAATAATGAAAGAAAGACTCGTGATTTACAGAAGATGACGTTTTGAAACAATGTGCTTTAAAATTGCACACTTAAATTTTGTAAGATTTGAAAGGAACCTAATGTTTGAAGGTATGGCATTCCATATATGTACACCAGAAAAGTGTAGGCTTTTTTTTAATAGTTCTGTAGATGGTTTCGGACAAGAAAGGTTATTATTTGAAACCGAGCGTAAATGGTAAGTATTGGTTGACTGTGAAGAAAACATATCGGTTATATATCCAGGTGTTTGTCCATTCATAGCTTTGTATATCAATATTGATTTATTGTATTCTAGTCTTTCATAAACATCCAACCATTCCAATTCCTCAAATAATGGTTTGGATGGCGAGTCATAGGGTTTATCTAGAATTATTCGTGCAGCAGACTTTTGAAGTTTGAGGATTCTATTAAGTTGTACTTTTGGTGCATTACCCCAAATAGTTAAACAATAATCAATGACAGGCAGAATATATGCATTATAATACATTTTCCGATATTGTATTGAAAGGTAAGGTTTAATCCGTCTAAGAAGAGCGGTTTTTGAAGTAATTGAGTGACATACACTGTCTACGTGTTTGACATAGGAAAGATTGTTATCTATATTTATGCCTAAAAGTTTATGATTCTTTACACAATCTACAGGAATACTATTCATTGATATATTCAATGATTTTGCGGGAAGTTTTGTCAATTTTTGATTTGTTGCTAAGAGCATACTTTTAGTTTTTGAAACATTGATCACCATACTGTTTTCATTACACCAGCGTTGGATGTTTTTAACGTCTGTAGAAATATCCCTTTCAATTGTATACAAATATGGGGAAGACTTTTGAAGGGTTGCATCATCAGCAAATAAATCTAAAGAAGATAGTGTGACATGCAGAGATAGGTCATTCACATACATTAAGAAAAGTAGAGGACCTAGCACAGAGCCTTGAGGAACGCCAGACAATATAGGGAGACATTTTGAACTAATGCTCCCAATTTGAACACGTTGTATCCTTTTTTCAAGATAAGATTTAATCCAAAGTATTGATCTATTGTCAAATTTGTATAATTTAAGTTTTTCCAGAAGTGTATTATGGTTGACTAGATCAAACGCTTTACTAAAATCTAAAAATAAAATTCCTGTAAGGTTCCCTTTGTCCATTTCTTTGAGCCATAATTCTGTCATCTTTGTCAGAGCTGTTTGGCAAGAATGTTGTTTTCTAAATCCTGACTGTCCTATATGAAGCAACTCAAAGTTGACAAGGAATTCATAGATTTGTGATGCAACATGCTTTTCATATATTTTAGATAGTGTAGGAAGAATAGAAATAGGTCTATAATTTCCAGGGTCAGACTTTTTCCCTTTTTTAAAAATGGGCGTTACTTTTGCAATTTTTAATTTGTCTGGAAAAGTGCCTTCAATTATGCTTCGATTTATTAAATAAGCAACAGGTTTGCATATTACATGGGCGGCAATTTTCAATAAGTTTGGCCCAAGAGTGTCAACCCCAGCGGATTTATTAATATCCAATTTAGAAAGTAATCTGTATACTTCATGTTCATGTATGCATTTTAATTGGAAGTAAGTATCAATTGGAAGTTTTGTGTTCATGAATGTTTGAAGATTGTTCAATGTTATTTTGCTAGTTCTTTGGAATGATTCATTTTTGAATGACACGCTTGTAAAATAAGAATTAAACATATTAGCTATATCCTCGGGAGTTTCAACCTTTTCATTTTCAGACATTAACACATTTGGCATATTTGTCCCTGTCTTCGGATTTAGCTCTTTCATATATTTCCATATATCAGTAGTGTTTTTAATTTGAGCAATAGCATCGGAATAGTATTTTCGTTTTGCATTTCTGATTAACGATCGGACCTTGTTACGCCAAACTTTAAAACTATCCATATCTTTTAATTTGTGAAAACTATCCCTTTTATATCTTGCCTCATTTATTTCCGGTGAAATCCATTTCGGCTTATGCTGTAGCTTGACCCTTTTTGACTTAACTTTTGAATGCTGGTTAAGAATTCCAAAAAACAAATCATAGAACAATTGAAGAGCCTCATTTAATGTATCTGTGTTTATAAGAGAATCAAAATTCACTGAATTCAAGTCAGTTAAAAATACATTTTCATCAAAATTTCGAAAATCGCGATATTGGATTTCAGTATGTACTATCTTTTTATCACTAATATGAATTTTCCGCGTAAAACAGATTGGATAGTGATCAGAAAGTGCTAGGGAAGGAACAGCTATTTCAATAATACGTTCAGGCTTATTTGTGTATAGATGGTCGATTAAAGTGGAACTCCTGTCCGTAACTCGAGTAGGTGTCGATATCATTTGCGTCATATTAAATTCTTCAAGGGAGTTTGACCAATAAGAGGGTGGATCCTTGTTAAGATCAATATTAAAATCACCACACAATATAATTTCAATGTCATCACATTGCGAAGCTTTATTTAGTTCTTTTTGAAGACAATCTACCCACCGAATATCGGAAGATGGTGTGCGGTATGATGAACATAAAAGTATGGATTTAGAATGTTGCAATGAAATGTCAACCCAGATGGTTTCGATATTACCAACCTCTAAATCATATCTACGGCTATACGTTAGCTTATTAGAAATATATAGCAATAAGCCTCCGCCTGACTTGCCTTTGCGATCCTTCCTTTCTGTCCTATAACCATTTATCTCGAGAAACGCATCCGAAACATTATCACTCAAAAAAGTTTCACACAAACCTAAAATATCGACCGATTTTTCGTCGTGCAAAATCAATTTTATTTCATCTAGTTTGGGTAATAAGTGACAAATATTGAGGTTACTAATTCGAATGCCTTTTTTATTTAAACCTAAAGTATTGCTACCTTTCAAGTTATGACCAAATTGGTTGTTGTGGATGTTTTGAAGAGTTTTATTTAAGCTCCCTTTTGCAGATTGAAGTTCAGAAGGATAATCGAGTGTATTGTCATTTAAAGATGTAAGTGAGAGATGTTGATTTGATTGACAACAGCGTGTTTCTAATTTACCTGCCGTATCTTGAAATTGTTGATTGTGATATAAATCGAACGTCGACCTGCTTACTTTTGAGCAGTCACATACAAGTTTGTTACATTCACTACAAATTATGTTTAATACAGAATATGAGTTTCGTGGTAGGACAGCTGTTTCGGCTTTACATACATTGCCGATGTCCTATTGTTTACAGTTCTTTACTTTGTGTCCAAGTTTCCCACATTTGAAACATGCTATCTTAGCACCATGGCGGCATGTTGTTGATAAGTGTCCTTCTTCGCCACAGAAGAAACATGGTTTTCTCACATTTGTGTTGCCAACAGGATGTTTGATGATGGCTACACAGTTGTTGTAGATCTTAAGTAGAGTAGCCGTACCTTTATCTGACAGGTGTATACCGTCCTTCCAGTATTGATAAGATCGGAGCTTAAACTTCTGATGTGTTTTAATAAGTGTAGCTCCATATTCATTACATACGTATCCGATGATGTGATTAAGTTCAGAGACGTCTGCATCAATACGCGGAATAACCTCAGCCAGATATATTTTCGTTTTGGGAGATCTTGTTTTCACATCTTGTATAATTTGTGCAAAGTCATTTTCAATGGCCTCTACATCTCTGCCGTTTGCGACATCATTTCCACCAGCTTGAACTATTACTGAACTATAGTTACATAATTTCATTTGTTTTATCTTTTCTTTGATAGATGTAACATGTGCTCCTCTGTGTGTACGTATGTTCACATTTGTATGGAGTCCTCGAGTTCGAACCCGCTGTAATATTGAACTTCCGATGATAAGAGTACAATTTAATTCCCTTTCACATGTTTGGGCACTTTTTTTAATAGTTGTGGAACGTATTGGTATTGTTGTTTTTGAATGTTCACGTTTTGTTTGTGTAAACGTAGGAATCGTCTTTGTTCTTGTTTGTATACCTTTCTTTTCGACGGGAAGGCCTTCACAATCAGTCAATTTACTATTCTGCTTTACTTCCATAGTCTGTGTCATTACTGAAGCAATTTGCATAACTGGTGTTTTTTGTTCAAGAGGCATAGTTTGTGTAGTAACTGAATGTACATGTATATCAGTTTTCTTTGGACTGTTACTAGGCAGTTTTATTTTTAAAAACTCAACTTATTTTGTCAATTTCATCAGACTGCGAGAGAGTTTTTGAATGGTTTCCGCACTATCGCAATGATTACACATTGAAACGCTAAAATATGTCTCCGGTTTTTTGGGTGTAGAATGCAGAGGTTGGGTTTGAACAACTTTGCAGTTTGTCAGACTTTTGTCTATGTCGCGTAAGTTTTGAACTTCCATGGAAAACTTTTTAAACCATTTCAAAGATGACATACCTTGGATGTGTA
This sequence comes from Serripes groenlandicus, assembly GCA_031761405.1. Taxonomy (NCBI): domain Eukaryota; kingdom Metazoa; phylum Mollusca; class Bivalvia; order Cardiida; family Cardiidae; genus Serripes; species Serripes groenlandicus. The sequence goes on from JASEVX010000013.1 coordinate 6,474,975, forward strand.
AAACACTAGTGGTTTCATATAGAGTCGCCGTAATTCCTTCTGTATCAGATTTGAAGATGGCTCCGTGTTGTACTTCCTTTTTCACAATATAAAAATCCGGTTCATTTTTGAAGTAATTATACAAAAAGGAATATTCACCTGGAGTGAAATTTACAGTCAAACTTTGCTCGTTATATGTAACCTGGAAAATGTCTGGAACGACAAAATCATGGTGCTGATCCTTGTCTTGTGATCGGACGAAACCCGTAAATGAATCGAACATAGAAGAAAAGAAACTTGTATTCGGACTAATATGCATTTTACAAGTTTTCATTATAGTTGAAATAAATCAAAAATATACCAAAATGTCCCGTCCTTCATTTTTTCTAGTATAAAGAGACTTTTAAAATATTTCTCGAATGTAAATAACGTTATTTACTTAAAAAACAACAAAAAACAACGTTCCGACATTCAAAAGTTGTTTACCGACGTGACGTCACGCACGAGCTAGTGCCATCTAGCTAGTGCCAAATAGTGACATCTATTGTCACTGTGGATAGTCACCTTGTTTTGAATCCTAGATTGGACACAGTGAAAGTTTTAGACGGACATCTATTGTCAGTGTGGACAGTCACCCGAGGATAAACTTATTTTGGTTACTGTGATGTTATCAGTTACATGTATTTTTCAGATTCAAATGATAGCCTCCACATGGTTAGAAAGGGTAAAATTTGGGCGAGAATACTCTGCGAGACGGTCCAACGGCAGTAAACATGTTGTCGTGCTTTCCCGGACGCTACAGACGGAATCAGTCATGGACTTTCTGCTGGAGTTTTATGCCCATCCCAAGCTGGAGGAACACTGTGTGGTACTCATGGCCGCAGATGCGATGGATAGTACAATGCAGGTGATCCTAAAGGATCCAAAGTGGTCGCAGCGCGTGGTTTATATGAGAGGATCGGCGATGAAGGATACAGATTTGAAACGTTGTAGGATAGACGAGGCTGAGGCTTGTTTTATTTTGGCTCCGAGGCATATTTCGGATAGATCGAAGGCTGTAAGTAATAATATATTTGTAATTGTTTTAGTTTCATTGAATCCCCTTTTTGTATTTTATTGAATCCACTTTTGTATTTCATTTAATCCCCACTTGTATTTTATTGAATCACAACTTGTATTTCATTGAATCTTAATTTGTATTTTATTTGAATCCCCACTTGTATTTCATTGAATCACATCTTGTATTTTATTGAATCTTAATTTGTATTTTATTGAATCTTAATTTGTATTTTATTTGAATCCCCACTTGCATTTTTTTAAATGCCCACCTCTGTTCTCATTGAATCCCAAGTTTCATTTAATTGACCATCAACTGGTATTTTATTGAATCACAGTTTGTATTTTATTGACTGCCAAACTTGTTTTTAATTGAATAATGTTTTCCTTTTATCCTGCAGGACCAGCACTCTATCCTAAGATCTTGGGCTGTAAAAGATTTTGCACCAAAATGTAAACAATACATACAGCTCTTCAAGCCAGAGAATAAGATTCATGTGAAATTTGCAGGTAGGTATGTCCGAAAAGCCTAGATGGAGCTGTTAAGTTAAACATTCATTTGCAAAATATCTCGCTTATCACTAACCAAAACCCTGTCACGTGGCTTCTCAACAGAATTATTTTCAAATAACGAAGAAAATAATATTTTGGTTAATCTTCAACTGGCTGCTTTTCAAAAAGCCGACTGCTGCAGAGGTGTCAGAAAGTGTCTATATGAGGGAAAGGGTTAATACAAGTTGATTTTGTAGCAAAGTAGACAGCCAAGACAGTTTGACTGTATATCTGTAATCCTTTGTAACATAGGAGATTAGCGCACACCTCCTTGGCAACTGATATCATCCCTTGGCATGTTATTTTTTCTCTGCAGCAGACGGCCTTTTGGAAACATAGTGACAAAAGAAGAAATTGCACAAAACGTGCAATTTCTCCTTTTGCCACAATGTTTTCCACTTTTTGTCATAGGTTATCCATTCAACTATGGAGATTTTCTATGTTTTGCCAAAATATGTTCAAAGTCGTCTGCTGCAGAATTGTCGTATGAGGGAAAGGGTTAACAATACTTGTTTATAAATTTTCGTAATATTGTGTATATTGTTATTTTTTTATTTTTTTTGTTATATTTTTCTTTAACCAATATATGTTTATAAATTGTCTTAATATATAATGTCTATTGTTATTTTTCTCTTACCGATATATATCTATAAATTGTTCATAATATATAATGTTGTTATCTTATTTATTGCAGAGCATGTTGTTTGTGAAGATGAGTTTAAATATGCCTTATTAGCCAACAACTGTTTGTACCCGGGGTTGTCTACCTTGGTTAGTCTACTGGTACATACATCTGGAGGATTGTAAGTACAACATGTAGTTTTGAATTACCTCCCTTTAATCTCTGTATACATATCTTAATATTGGTTTGGTTACCCCTACTGACACTGTTTGGATTGAAAAAAATCGTAGTTTAACTAATGTTCTGGGTGTTTGAAATTTTAGGTACCGTAAATTATTCATCCTTTATTAGATAAAGATGATTTCTGGAAACTTTTGAAAAAATAGAGGAAAAATGTGAAATTGCTTAACCTTTTCCTACATACAACACATCTACATGCAGATGACTTTGAATACATTTGACAGAATTGAGTTTAAAAAATTGTGGTAAATGGATAAATTTCTCATTTTGAGCAATTTCTCCATTTGCCACCATGTTTTCAAAACTTGTCTGTCAGATGCATCCTAAAGCATCTGGGAAAGGGTTAAAAGGATCAATTTTTCCTCATTGTTTTGTGTAAACATGAATTCACTGCAAATGCCTGAATAGGTTATTTGGATCACTGCATTCAAAAATATGTAAATACAGTACCTCCAATAAAAATTCATATAATCAAGTCAAGCTGGCCCCACACACACATCATGCTCGCTCAGTAGGTAAAAGGAATCCACCATGGTCGAGTGGTTAGCGTCGGGGATTTGAAACCGGGTGTCCCGGGTTCGATCCCCAGTCGCGGCACTACGGTCATGTCGGAGTGCCCTTGGGCAAGGCACATTTCTACTGGTTTCATTACCCAGGGATCATGAATAAGTGAACTGTCACCGTGATATAACTGAAATAATGTTGAAAACGGCGTAAAACCCCAATAAAACAAACAAACAAACTCAAGTAGGTAAAACCAATTTGCTGCAAAAGATCTTCTTATGTTTACCCCTTTCTTATGTTTACAGTACCTTCATAAAAATTCATATAATCAAGGCAAGCTTGCCCCACACACAAATATATAATATCATGCTCGCTCAAGTAGGTAAACCAATTTGCTGCAAACGATCTTCTTATGTATACCCCTTTCCCACATATAAAGGCCGTTAGAAGCCTTTGTAGCAGAAAACTTTCGAAAGCATTGTGGCAAAATGAGAAATTCCTCATGATGTGCATTTCCTCCATTTGCAACAATGTTTTCAACTTAATGCCATATTCATACTTTCATATTGAGAGTGTTTACATATTTTTGCCTAGATGTTTTTCAAAATAGTCTGCTGCAGAATGTGGCGTATGTTGGAAATGGTTATGTGCATTGCTGTACCATTGAATAGTTTATTCATGCATTTGCGCTCATAATTTTCACAATTATTTAGCTTTACTTTAACCCTTTCCCTCATAGGACAAATCTGCAGCAGACGACTTTGAACATATTTTGTCAAAAAATTGAAAATCTCTATAATTAAATTGATAACTTATGTCTAAAAGTAGAAAACATTGTGTCAAAAGGAGAAATTGCTCGTTTTGAAGTAATTTCTTCTTTTGTCACTATGTTTTCTAAAAGCCGTCTGCTGCAGAGGCGTCAGAAAGCGTCTATATGAGGGAAAGGGTTAAATTTGTGGATATAACATTATTATTTTTTCCTTAGTGTTTATAGAAAGCTTTTCTAAGAATATTGTCGAGTTCCGGTAGCTCAGTCGTTAACGATGCAGGCTGTCAATCCAGGGGTTGTGAGTTTGAATCCCAGCTCGGCCAACATTCTTTCCGCATTTGACAAAAGTCAAAGTTGTGTGGTGTACTGGTGTGGGAAAACCAGGAAGCGCATGAGTAGGTGAACTGGCCGCCGTGATATGACTAAATTTATTTTGAAAACGGCATTAAACCCCAATCAATCAATCAATCAATCAATCCAATTTAATATGGGAATATATTTGAAATAGCCTGAGACTCTAGGACTGTTTTGGCCTTGCAACTGCTTTCATCTGCTTTATCAACATTGTAACTTTAAGAAAATTTGATATAAATTATTGATACTCAGTTTGAAGCATTATGGGCAAAGGAGGAAACAGTTAAAATTAGCAATTTCTGTTTTTTTATGTTTTTTCTACAATGTTTACAAAATATAATTATAGGCAGTAGGAGTGATACAATTAGTCAATATAAGAGAAGTGGTAGATATCTCTGTCTATATTTGCAAACTTACAAACCAAGATGGAACCAGGCACTTGATCTCTGGTACATTGTTGGTCTGAACTCTAAATTTGGCTATTCTTTGTGAATGCTGTACTTACAATATTGTTTATCTCTTTCAATAAACATGTACATTTGATATTCTTTGTGAATGCTGTACTTACAATATTGTAGATCTCTTTCAATAAACATGTACATTTGATATTCTTTGTGAATGCTGTACTTACAATATTGTAGATCTCTTTCAATAAACATGTACAATTGCCACAATGATTTCAAAAGTCGTCTTCTGCAGAGGCATCAAAAAGCGTCTATATTGGGGAAAGGGTAAAGAATGTTGGATAGCATTATGACTTATTGGTGGTTCCAGGATAACCTTACCAGCAGAACTTGTCATTTATCCAGGCGAGGGCGTGATTTTTTTTTTCCAAACAAATCAAAGAACTGCAGCAGACAGCATTTGAAAACTTTGTTAACGTAATTAGCTGTGTTCCCTTTTCCCGGAATATTTGTCTGATGGTTAAACATTGTATTTTCATCTCTGCACATTTTTAGCTAGTCTGTTTTTCAAAGAAAAAAGGTCGGGCTATTGTGATACCCTTGGCATCTGTATCATCACAAAACTTTAACATTACATCATAACTCAAAATCTGTTCAACATTTTAATGAAACTTGGTACACAAACACATGTTCATAGGAAAATTACGCGTGTATGTACCAAGGTATATAACTCTGGCTTTTATAATTATTCAGCAATGTCCCCTATTCAGCTGGTGCTCTTATTACACATTTTGTGTTTAGCAGGGTGTTTTTTTTTAAGAGTTTAAAAATAGCATGTATGAGTAAAGAAAGGTTGAGGATATAAACTGTAATATAGTTCAGTATTATTAACCCTTTCCAACTTGCAGACAAAAGGAGAAATTGCTTTTTATATGCAATTTCTCCTTTTGTGACAATGTAACAAAATCTGTTCAATAATTATACTTTCAAGATATTTTTGTCTAGATATTTTCAAAGTCGTCTGCAGCAGATTTGTTGTATGTGAGAAAGGGTTAATCAAAATTGACCTGAAAGTCTTGACTTTGACCAAATAAATCTAGATCTCTTTATAAATCATTCATGTTGAATTCAGCTGGTAAAATGGCCAAATACCATCATGACCATGTATAATATGGTATTGTTTATATTGTGAAAGTCTATGGCCTGCAGGCTCATGGAGGGAATCGGCCGTGGCTGAGTGGTTAGCGTAGGGATTTGGAACTGGGTAACCTGTGTTCGATTTCCCAGTCACAGTGCTGTGGTCATGGTGAAAACAATGTGAAAAATCTCTATAAATTTAAGTGTAATTATATTTTAAAAGTTGAAAGCCTTAAAATTAGCCTTAAAATTGTGCTATCAGATTAATTACACAATGCTTTCAAAAGTCATCTGCTGCATCTACCGCATGGAGAATGTGATTGCCATCATAATCACATATGAAAAGTTTCTATTTTATCTTGAAGGTCAAGACTCAAGGTCACTTTTTAATTTTACTAACAGAGTTTACTAATTGTTTGTATATGATTATGTACTATGTAGATATGGTAAAGGTTCAATAGAGGGAACCATCCGAAGGTAATCACTGTCATTATTTATTTCCCAAAATACGCTTAGAATAAAAATGGAACCAGTAAATCACTGGCCCAGGCATGTCACAGGTCAATCAAGAAAACCAGAAAATGGAGTTTGTTAGGTTTGTTTTTGAAAAATTTGTATCAAACTTAACCCTTATCCTGCTATTTGCCACTTTTAAACATCATTTACTGTTTCCGACGCACAACAAATCATAGCAGATGATTTTTAAAATATCTCAGCATGATTATGGAGAATTTCCATAAATGTAAATAATACTATTGAATCAAGATAAAAACATTGCTGTAATGTTTTCAACTCTATTCAATAACTATTCTTTTTATGTTGTGTTTGTATGACTCGATGTGAATAAGGGAAGATCCTGATCAGTCTCCATAAAATTGCAGACTGATCTAAATCTTCTGTTGCAAAGCATAAGAGAGCAATTTCTGTATGACTGCTTCTTAATTTTAATTTTAATAAAAATTGACTATTGACATATGCCTTGTTCAGTGGTTTATCACTATCCCAGCGCATGCTTTTGCTTAATTAAAATAACCAAAAAATGACTATGATAGAAATCAAATACATTAACATGTACAAAGCTCTGCCTGGTTTTTAACCTTTCCCTTTTTACTACAAATCTGCAGTGCAGCAGACATGTTTGAAAACATCTACCGGTAGACAAACATATCGGAAAATCTCCATGAATGAAAGTGTAGATATTGAATGGTGTTGAAAACAATGTGTCAAAAAGAGAAATTGCTCATTATGAGCAATTAATTTCGTCTTTTACTACAATGGTTTCAAAAGCCCCCTGCTGCAGATGAATCAACAATTTGTGTGCAAGTTGTAAATGGGTGAATAACCATAGAAAGGCGTTAATAGAACTGAAATACATGTACATGTACAAAGCTGACTGCTCTTTCTTTGTTTGACCATCTCTACCCCTTTCCCACATACAGCAAATATAGGCAAAATCACAGAAAATATCTATAAATGAAGGGTAAACTACCTAAAAACGTTGAAAACATTGTGGCTAAAGGAGAAATTGCTCTTTATGAGCAATTTCCCCTTTTGCCTCAATGTTTCAAAAGTCGTCTGCTGCAGAGGCGTCAGGAAGTGTCTATATGTGGGAAAGGGCTACCTGATTTGACATTGGTATGTCATCTGATGTCATCACATCTGAGAAAAGAAATTGTAATGTCTTGAATTTTTCGTAGGGCTGAAAACATTGTAGGAAGCAGAACAATAATTGCTTGCAGAGACATCAGGTTCAAATCAGGACAATGGTCTAGAATACTGTTTTGACTTTACTGATACTTGTATTACCCAGAAACTGTTTGTAGCTTTACAATTTGTTTAGGTTCATCTACGTTGAAACACCAATGATAAAACCATAATATCTCAAACTTTTAACATGCAGTATATGTTATAAATATATAGAGTTGACAACTTCTGTTGGTAAAGGACCAACTGCCAATTTTGGTTTAGTATTGCTCAATTTCCCATAATTTTTTGAACCGATGTAGAGCTTCAGTGGCATCAAAAATAATATGTGTCCGAAAAAGGTTTAATTTTTTATGTTTTTAGCATGTGCCATATAGACAATGTTAATTATGATTGCTTCTAGTTAAGATTAACATTAAACTTAAAATGACATTTTTAGAGTTATCTGCTTTAAAAGAAAAATACTTGTTGGAAATTCACAAACAGATGTCATATGTGCAGAATTGGAAGCTTTAACCCTCATACAACAGCTTTGAAAATATTTTGTCAAAAATGGAAAATCTCTTTAATTGAATGGATAACCTAGCTATGACTAAAAATAGAAAACATTGTGGCAAAAGGAGAAATTGCTTGTTTTGAGCAATTTCTTCTTTTGTCACTATGTTTTCAAAAAGCCGTTTGATGCAGAGCCGTCCGAAAGCTTCTATATGAGGGAAAGGGTTAACTTTGCTATACATTTTTGATGCTTGTGCAGCAGATGACAAGGTAGGAAAAAGGGAAATTGCTCAAAATAAGCAATTTCTCTTTGCCCATAATGTATTCAACTCTTCATCAAAGTTATGCTTCAAACTTTAACCCTTTGCCACATACATCGAGTCTGCAGCAGACGACTTTGCAAACACTTACTAAAAAATACGGCAACTATGAAAAAATAATAATTAAATAAAGTTTAAAACTTGGTGGCAAGATCGGAAATTTGGGTATCTTGAACAATTTCTCCTTTTGCCACAATGTTTTCAAAAGTCGTCTGCTGAAGAGGCTTTAGAAAACATCTGTATGCGGAAAAGGGTTTGAAATGTTTCAATAGTTTCCTTGGATGCTTTGAAAGCAGGCAACTCCTAAAAAAATTAATTAAACAGAGAATTAACAGTTATAACATTTTTTTTTTATTGCATGCAGCTTATGAGAGGACCATGAGAGGTACTTTGATTACTTGATGTTTGGATAGCAAATGTTAAACTACTTAACTCTTTATACTACATACTTGCATAGGCCCAGGTGGCGACACTGGTTGTCAATACAGGGACTGTGAATTTGAACCCCAGCTTGGTTTACATTCTTTCTGACATTTGGCAAAAGTGAATGTGACAAGCGGCATTTGTGTTCCACCATTGGGCAAACAGTCAATGTGGGAAATCAACCATTTGCTTGGAAAGACTGTTATGTAGAGAAATGGTGTGAAAAAAGCTAAAAAGCGCATGAGTAGGTGAACTGGCTGTTGTGAAATGACTGATACATTGTTGAAAACCGTGTTAACCCCCAATTAATCAACAGATTAATGGCAAAGATAATACAAATACAACTTTGAAAACATCTTCACTTAAATTGAAAAATGACTATAAATCGAAGTATTATTATTGAATACAGTTGAAAACATTGTGACAATAGGAGAAATTACTTTTCATGATCAATTTCTCCTCTTGCCACAATGTTTTCCAAAGGTCTTCTTCTGTAAACCCATCAAAATGCATCTGCTAGAGGGAAAGGGTTAATGATAATAACAGAGCTCTAGATAAGGGTGCATTTTGCATGTTCTAAAATCCTTATTAGACCCTCTAACCCTATGTTGTGGGTACTCAAAAGAATCGTCTCAGTGAGACGATTCTTTTGAGTACCCTCAACATAGGGTTTGCTATAATAATAATAGAGAAATTGTGCGAAAAAGAGCTGAATAACCCTCCTTATCTGGACCTCTGATAATATGCATATAATGTTCTTAACATTTATTTAATGTCAAGTGGTGAGATATGGATATATATAATGTTTATAAAATTCAATATTTCATTGTTTGCTGTATGACATTTTGGATGATGTAACTAACCTAAGTAAAAGTTCATGGAGTTGAAATGTTGAAATGCAATATTTACAAACTTCTGATGTTTTTAAAAAACGTCTATACAGAAAAAAGAAAATCTTTTTAGAATTAAAGTTTGGTAATTTTGTAGAGTTGAACACATTGTTGCAAAGGGAGAAATTGCTTGTTTTGAGCAATTTCTTCTTTTGTCACATTGTTTTCAAAAGTCGTCTGCTGCAGATGTGTCAAAATGTGTGGGAAAGGGTTGAAATATCACATCAGCTAAATGGTTTAAATTTCCTGACATTTTAGTGAGGGTGAACTTGCGACGGATCAGTGGCAGCAAACCTACGGCAGGCATTCTGGGAATGAGATCTATCACATACAATTGGGCCGTAGCTGTTTCTTCGGCAGATACGAGGGCAAGAAATTCACCGAGGCTTCCGCCGACGCACATCAAAGGTAAGTCTCGTTTTTTGTGTCTGCATTGGCAACATGATACGTTACACCTTTCCCACATTCAGCCAATTTCTGATGCCTATGCAGCAGACGACTTTTGAAAACATTGTGGCAAAATGAGTAATTGATTGCAATAATTGTTATTACACCCTTTATATAGGACTCACTGTGTCAGGCTGTCGGTCGGAAGCCATATTTGTCTGGCCTATTTCTTACAGCCACTAGGTGGAATTCAATAAAATGTTACATGAAGCTTCTATACCAAGAGGAGAAAAATGATGTGCATATCCTAAAGGTCTTACAATTGCATGGTAATTTACAGAGTTATGGCCCTTTTACTTATTAAGTTATGGTGAAGGTCAAGGTGCTGTTTTGGTGGTATTTATCATCTTCAGTGATAGTTCTAGTTCAATTTAGAGAGTTTATATTCATTTGACTAATTGTGTTTTAAGTCGTCTGCTGCAGATAAGTTGTATGTGGGAAAGGATTAAGGATCTCTTCTTTCTGGTCTGTCTGTCCATCTATCAGTCATGCTTTGATCAAAATTGTTTTTTGTGGCGGGTTACTGACATGTTCAAAAGTATTTTGTTTACGACTTTGAATACATGTATGAAAAAAATGGAAAATCGGTGTAATGGTGTAAAGAATTTCTTCTTTTGTCACAATGCTTTCAAATGTCGTCTGTTTCAGAGGTGTCAGAAACCGTCTGTATGTGGAAACAGTTATATCACAGATTTTCCATGGGAAAATTTACCAGACAAGGATATTTTATGATACATTGTAGAAAGAATTGTTGGAAAAACACCAAACACAAAATAAACTCCTTGGGAAAAATGTCCTCTTCTCTCATAGTGTTTTCTAATAAAACCTTATTATGCAGTGACATCTGAAGTTGTCTGGCAGAGTGAAATGGTAATAAAAACAGCTTCAAATATTCACAACCACTTCTGGGGTGTAGTGGGCGAGTGTCTGTATTGTGTGTTGCAGGATGTGGGTTGATCATTGGCAGGGCCATACCAAAGACTTTAAGAATGGTAATAATGGCTTTTTCGCCTTGGTGCTCAGGCTTGTTTGGTTATATTACCATTGACTTGCTCGTTGACATTATTATTATTATTTGCTCCTCCAAACACTCATGTTAATCAAGAGTTCAAGACATGCTCATTCATTTTATTTCTATTAAACCAAGGTTTGGTATATCGCTGGTTGCCGTTTTGGACACCACAGTTGACGATCCTCACTTACAACTCAATCCGGGACCCAGCCACATCCTGAAGAATACGGATTTCTGTTTCTACATGTCTGTCACGAAGGAGGAGTACGCCAAAATACAACCGGATGCTCTGAGGCAGGATGATACAAAATCAAATAGGGCTAGAAATATGGGTATGGCTTTAGATTTCTTTGATACATTATTACTGCTAAAATAAATAGGGCTAGAAATATGAATATATTGGCTTTGGATTTCTTTGATTCATTATTACCGCTAAAAGAAACATTTTGATAGGCTAGTTCATTATTTTTCAAGGTATGAAGCTAAAGCAAGGGCAAACAAGAGACATATAATTTACAGCTTTTTTTTGAAAATTTCAGCTTTTTCTTATTTTAATTTTTGAAAAGTTTTATTTATTGAATATTACAGATTTTGTTATGCTTCAGCAGGAGTTTTTGTTTTATACATATTAGTTTCTTTTCATTAACTCTTTCACTCATACGACAATTCTGCAGCAGACGACTCTGAACATATGTTGTCAAAACATAGAAAATCTCTATTTTTGAGCAATTTCTTCTTTTGTCAATATGTTTTCAAAAAGTCGTCTGCTGCGAGTCGTCAGAAAGCGTCTTTATGAGGGAAAGGTTTAAAGACATATTGTACAGTAAAACATCTAAAAGATATTTTAGGCAAAGAAAAATATTTACATGTAGTATTATGTTTAAAGTGATGATTTTAACCCTTTCCTTCATATAGACGCTTTCTGACGCCTCTGCAGCAGACGGCTTTTTGAAAACATAGTGACAAAAGAAGAAATTGCACAAGACGAGCAATTTCTTCTTTTGCCACAATGTTTTCCACTTTTAGTCATTTTAGTTCAGCACCTTTAACATAGCTATTGCGCTTGTGGGAAAAGATCTATCTGCACACCCATGCTTAAGGATCCAAATGGATACAGCTTTACAGGAGATTCTGGAAGAGGTTTATGCCTCATTGGCAAACAGTGCAGAGCCAGATTAGACTGTACTGAGAGGCAAGCTGATCTGGATCTAAGCTAGGTTCAAATGCCGTATGTTTGGTTTTCTTCGCAGCGCACCACTCATATAGAGTTCCTTTACCATTGAACTTTTGGAACATTATTTCTTCCCCAAGTGAAAGTTACATGTGTATGACAAACAAGTGTACTAGCATGAGTTTGTTGTTGGCAGGTATAAATTATGTTGAGAGATTTCTCGTTTTAGACACTTTCTGACACTTGCAGCAGACGACTTTTGAAATTACAGTGGGAAAAGGAGACATTGCTCATGATGAGCAATGTCTCTGTTTGCCACAATGTTTTCAACTTTATTCCATTATTATACTTTCATTAATAGAGAGATGTCATATTCTTTCCCACATGTTTTTAACGCAGTTAGATTTTTTAAAGGATAACAAGCAAGTGTGTTGTTGGCAGGTATAAATCACGATGAAAGAATTCTAGTATCCAAAGTTCAAAGGCAAATGAATTAAAAGTGATCAATAAATGTATGATCAATCATGAAAATTCATGCCAATTGTCATAATTGGCTTAGTACTGGGTAAAAGTAGCTTAGTTGCAGGGGCTTCAATGGTGCAACCACTGTGATGGTGTAATTTCTAAGGTTATAGCAACCTAATAGCAACTGTATCGGAAAATATGGTGTCCGACAAGTTCTTTTGGCAGAGTTGCTCAAGCTTGCAATGGCACACGAGGTCAGAACTCGTTAAAGGCACAAGTTCAAATCACTATTTTCCCACTAGTGCAATAACCTTTAACTGTATACTTTGACATTGGCTATGCAAAATTTGTAATTTTATGTGGTAATCGCAAAATTATTTTCCTTTCCCATGGTAGCTTGGGAGGTGAAAAATAAAACTTAAGCGGGGCGTGAAAACGATCATAGTGCAATATCAACAGATACTTCATCCTTTTTTATATGATGAATAGAATTAACAATATCAAAGTATATAGTTAACCCTTTCCCACTTACAGAATCTGCAGCAGATGACTTTGAAAAAATACCCACATGAATGAGGGAACTCTCTATATAAGGAGTTAAAATTATTGTGGTGAATGGAGAAAGTGCTCATTATGAGCAATTTATTCATTTGCCACAATGTTTTCAAAAGTTGTCTGCTTTTGTTGGAAAGGGTTGACAACATCTTTTTATCTCATCAGGGCAGCTAATATCTATGGTGACATATATCTGAAACAAGATAACTAGATAATGTTGCTATTGCGATACTTTTGACAGATTATCGTGAACATTCCTTGTTTTCTGAAAAGATTATCTCAGTATCTAAATAACACAATTTGTTATGATAAAATTTCCAGTATCTTTTTTAAATACAGGGTACAGTTCTACCAACCTTACTTAGCGTTAAGTGATACTTAAATGTATTTTTAAGAGTACTACTTAGTGATGAGTAAGGTTGGTGGAATTAGACTCTGGACTTATATCGCTATAGTTATCTAGCTATCTCGTGGCAGACATGTGCCACCATAGATATCATTACATGGGAAATATTTCATACTTGTAAATATTATTTGTCTCATTCAGGCATATTTCTATATATATATATATACAGTGTATATATATATATATATATATGTAATATAGTACTACAATAGTTTGATCAAAGCAGATAAAGTCCACTTATAAATCTTATAACCCAGTCCCACATACAACAAATCTGCAGCAGACGAATGGAAACACCTGGGCAAAAATTTCCGCATTCTCTGTTATTTATTATAATTGAATATGGTTGAAAACATTTTGGCACTCTCAGCACTTTCAAAAGTGATTTGCTGCAGTGGTGCCGGAGAGCACCTGCATGTGGAAAAGGGTTAATTGATATATTATATTGGTACGATATGGGAGATAACCCGGAAATATTAAACATTCTAGGAAAGTATAAATCTCGTGGTAAGTAGTCTAGAAGCCAACTAGGCGATCACAGTACTATATACTAATGGCTTATTTCATTACAATTATCTGGGACTACTAATACGGGGAAAAGAAACGAGTGTGATAAGCTATACAGTATAGCGCTATATAATATGCTCGTCGTTCTTATCGATCGATATTCTGCATTACTTGTACTAGGTTTATCTACCCGCTTCGTTATCAAGGTTTACGTACACAAACAGTTTTGTAAAGGCGAAAAGCAATTGGCGCTTATCGCACCCGTTTCTCTTCCCCGTATTAGTAGTCCCAGCAATTACCCAGAATCCTAGATAAGGTGGGAGTTAACTGTTATTTTAACCTTCATAATTATCTCTCTTGGTATTCAATTTAACCCTTTCCCTCATACAACAATTCTGCAGCAGACGACTTTGAACATATTTTGTCAACAAATAAAAATCTCTATAATTGAATGGAGAATGGCTCGTTTTGAGCAATTTCTTCTTTTGTCACTATGTTTTCAAAAAGTCATCTGCTGCAGAGGCGTCAGAAAGCGTCTATATGAGGGAAAAGAGGTTAACCCTGTGTTGTGGGTACTTAAAAGATTCCCCTTACTGAGCCGATTCTTTTGAGTACCCACAACATAGGATTTGGAGGCCAAGTAAGGATTTAAGAACTTGAAATAGACTTCCTTATCTAGAGCTTTTTTTATTACATTCTATTTTTTGCTTTTTAATTTTTCAGGCCACTGATTTAATTGTACACTGCTAATTAAACCCTTTTCCTGAGATGGATTACTTTTGAACGAATTGTGGGAATAAGATGAATTGCTAAATAATTAGCAATTTCTCATTATCTTACTGTATTTTCAACTGATTCATTTTAGTTAAAATATTGCAGATGTTTTTACATCATTTACCAACAATATAAACATAAAGCCCTCTCTGGCAGTGTCAAAATGCCATGACTTAAACATCATATGATATGTACTACTACATGAAGTAAGGTTTTCAGCCCTTACGCTCAATTCTTTGTTACAACACGGAAACAAAACTATGAAAATGACGTCCAGTTAGCGGTTTGACGTTATAATATAACGTTAGTCACTTTGATGCCCAGACCGGCAAACCGGCCTCATAAATCAATTGATGTAATTTATAGAATATCTCATTCGTGTTTATTTATTATAGCTTTTTAATAAACTTGTGATAAAAGTGATAATAGATAAAAAAAAAAAAAAATGACGAAATATCCTCTATATATCGGGTAACCAGCTAATAAAAAATAAGTTAATTTCTAAATCTTTCTAAATCGCACTGACTCAATTATAAATTTAACACTCTTTGATGTACCACAAATCTATGACAGATGTTTTTTGAAAATATCCAGACAAAAATATGATAAATGGAATAGTAGTTCTTTTATTGAAAAAAATTGGCCAAAGGAGAAATTGTCTCATCATAAGCAATTTCTCGTTTTGCCTAAAGATTTTCAATATTTTCAGCAGATGCTAAGAAATGAGTCTGCATGTGGGAGAGGGTAATCAGCACCTCTTTATATTTAACTAAATGCTTTGGGTTAACCATTTTCCTCATACAGATGACATTTAACACCTCTGTAGCAAGCAATTTATTAACCCTTTCCCACATACAGCAAATCTGCAGAAGAAGACGACTTCGACAAAATATTTTCAAAAAAGTGAAAAATCTCTATAAGTCATAGTATAATAATTGAATCAAGTTAAAAACGCTGTGGCAAAAGGAGAATTTATAGTTTTGAGCAATTTCTCATTTTGTCATAGTGTTTTCAAAAGTCAGAGGCATTAGAAAACGTCTTTATGTGGGAAAGGATTAAGACTTTTTTAGACAGAGGAGAAATCGTACCTTTTCCCGCAATATTTTCAATTCGATCAAAATTATACCACCAGATGTAAGATCGGTCGAGAGGTGCTCCAGGAAAACTGCCCTCAGGGTAATTGCAACCAGTATAGATTCAGATTTACCTGTACAGCGTGATTTACAGCAGACGACTTTCCAAAACACTGACAAAAACCTGTGTTCAAATTTCATACTTTCAAAATAAAGATATTTATCATGTTTCCATCCAGATGTGTATAAAGGCATCTGATGTAGTATTGTTGGATTTGGGAAATGATTATTACGGTTAACCCTTTCCCTCATATAGACGCTTTCTGACGCCTCTGCAGCAGACGGCTTTTTGAAAACATAGTGACAAAAGGAAAAATTGCGCAAAACATGCAATTTCTCCTTTTGCCACAATGTTTTCCACTTTTTGTCATAGGTTATCCATTCAAATATGGAGATTTTCTATGTTTTGACAAAATAAGTTCAAAGTCGTCTGCTGCAGAATTGTCGTATGAGGGAAAGGGTTAACCCTTTCCTGTATGCAGCAAATATGCAGCAGGAATCCTTGAAAACATCTAATCAAAAACACAGAAGTTCTCTTATTAAGCAATTTCCCCTTTTGTCACAATGTTTTTAAACGTTGTCTGCTGCAAAGGCGTCTATTTATGGGAAAGGGTTAACAAGTTATATATGCTGTCAAGAAACGTCTAAAATGTTGTGATTGAGAAAAACTGTTAGATTTGTTTTTTCTTCCTGGAACGCCGCACATTTATTCCCCACGTTGTTTTCAGAGCAGACGATCCTGTTAATGTTGTATGAAGTAAATGATTAATTGAAGTGCACATCTGTATAAGAGTTTAACCCTTTCCCACATACAGCAAATCTGCAGCAGACGACTGTGATAGCTTTATTGTTAAATAAGGTTGAAACATTGTGGCCAAAGGGGAAATTGCTCATCATGAGCAATTTCACCTTTGGCCACAATTTTTTCAAAATTCATCTGCTGCTATCAAACTTGTCTGCAGGTGGGAAATGGTTAAGTAATTGATGTAACCACGTTTTATATATGTATATAAAGTAGAAACCATTTTGAATTTATTTATTGAAAGTACGTCTTATTATGTGAGATTATCTTGATGTAATTATTTAAGCAAAAGTTAAATATCATTCTGATATAGATATAATATAATAAATACATAAGCAAATGAAACCAGTCTGCTCCTTTAACCCTTTCCCTCATATAGGCACTTTCTGACGCCTCTGCAGCAGACGGCTTTTTGAAAACAAGATGACAAAAGAAGAAATTGATCAAAACGAGCAATTTCTCCTTTTGACACAATGTTTTCCACTTTTAGTCATAGGTTATCCATTTAAATAAAGAGATTTTCCATTTTTTGACAAAATATGTTCAAAGTCATCTGCTGCAGAATTATCATATGAGGGAAAGGGTTAACCATTTCCCACTTGCAGACACGTGTTGATGCATCTGCAGCAGAAGACTTTTGAAAAAAAAAAGCAAAAGGAGAAATTACTCATAATGAGCAATTTCTCCTTTCGCTTTGATAATCATAATTTCCTTTTTTTGAAAATTATACATATTTTTGTAATTTGTCTCCTGCAGATCTGCAATAGGGTTATCCTTATAAAGCTTAATTGATGGCTCAGCCACATATCTTGTCTTATATTTATATAAACAGAAGAATAGTTACTAACAGCTTTGAAACTAATATTTTATGTACAAAAATATTACAAATGTACAATATTGACCTCAAGTTTCTCTACAGATACATTTCAGAGAGAGAATAACAATGCTGCATGATTCTGAAATCAATTTTCTTTAAACCTACGATGCTGATTTATGACTTTCCCGAGTAGTAAATTTCTGTCACACAAATGAACATTTTGATACAATGTTTTGCATTTTTATTCAATAATTGTTCTTTCATTTAAGAGTTTCCATATGTTTGCCGTAATGTTTTCAAAGTCGTCTGCTGCAAAATTGCTGTATAAGGAGAAGGGTTGAAATAAACAAATGCATCTGCATCAGACGACTTTTGAAAACATCGTGACAAAAGGAGAAATTGCTCAAAACAAGCAATTTCTCCATATGCCACAATGTTTTCAACTTCAGAGATTTTCCTGATTTTTGAGTAGCCTTTATCTAGTCGTCTGCTGCAGTTTTGTTGTATGTGGGAAAGGGTTAATAACAAATGAAGGAGGTTAATCTATCCTGTGCTATGTTTGTCTGTAATGCTCCGGGTAAGGTGAAGTCAACAGTTGATAGTTTGACCTTCAAATTTAGACAGGTCAGGGGAAAAAAACCTGTTCATCTTTTCTCTGTCCTCCTTTGTCTGCATTATTTGTACCGATAAGAGACTGATGTATATGTATTTACAGAAAAAATGGCGGCAGAGTTGCAGAGGATGTTAGAGTCTGATGACGAGGATGACGATTATGGAGAGGAAGAAAGTGTGTTTAATACCATCACTAGACAACAAGGGTATGTCTTTATACATGTTTGACAGAGCTGTGGATGAAATAATGATTTGATTATATAGCATCTTTAACCCTCTCCCACATACAGACGCTTTCTGACACCTCTACAGCAGACAACTTTTGAAATCATTGTGGCAAAAGGAGAAATTGCGCATAAAGAGCAATATCATCTGTTGCCACAATGTTTTCAACTTATTTCAGTTATTATTCCCGACTTTATTGAGATTTTCAAAAAGAAATGCCAAGCTGCTTTCAAAATCATCCGCTGAAGATTTGCTGTATGAGGGAAAGTTTTTACCCTTTGCGACATGCAACTATTCTGTAGCAGAAGACATTGAATTCATCAAAGCAAAAACGCAGAAAATCTTAATGAATGAAGATATAATTTTATATAATAATTATTCTGTAGATCTGAAAAAAATATTGCAAGAGGAGAAATTGGTCATTATGAGGATGGAAATTGTGGAACATTGTGGTATTTACAGGTCTATGTTTAGAATTATAATTATAGCAAACTAATCTATAAATTATATCCAGCACCACTTATTCTTTAACCCTTTCCCTCATACAACAATTCTGCAGCAGACGACTTTGAACATATTTTGTCAAAAAATAGAAAATCTCTATAATTGAATGGATAACCTATGACAAAAAGTCGAAAACATTGTGGCAAAAGAAGAAATTGCTTGTTTTGAGCAATTTCTTCTTTTGTCACTATATTTTCAAAAAGCCGTCTGTTGCAGAGGCGTCAGAATGCGTCTATATGAGGGAAAGGGTTAACATGTGTTTATTAGTAAACTGTCCCAAAAAAACATGTGAAATCACTCATCAGGGTAATTACAACAAGCATTGGTATGGTGGTCTTGTTTCATCATATTTTGAAAAGAATGTGTGATTTTATGTGGAAATGATTATTCTATAAAAAGAACTATATATTATTTAGAAGTTTAAAAATATAATTTATTAAAATCCAGAACCACCACAAACATTTAGGCAAAAAATGTCATATTTAATTTGTTAACATTTTGGTCCTTATTTTCTTCTATGTTTTCTAGAATCGAGAAAACGACTTAAGTTCTGTGATGTCATAAGCATTTAATAGACAATATGTTTAAATTTGTCAGAAAATGAAAACAGCTAGTTTCTTACTAAAAGCTTATGTTTGTGTTGGTGAAGGGGTCGGGCATGTAGGAATTTATTTATTATTATGACTAAAAATTAAACTTTCTGAAAATATTGAAATTAAAAATTTGTTTCAGTAGTGTTTGAAAGTCGGGATATCTGGGTTTCCTAACAGAATCTTACAAACATTGTGGCAAATAGGGAAATGGATCATGATGACCAATATTCTCCTTTTGTCACAATGTTTTCAACTCTATTCATTAACTATTATACCTAAATTTACAGAGATTTTCCATAGTTTTAATTGCTTAGACGTTTTCAAAGTTGACTGCTGTAGATTTGCTGCATTTATGAAAATATTAACCCTTTCCCACAACAAATCTTCAACAGACGACTTTTGGAAAGTCAAGGAAAAACTAAGGAAAATTTCTATCAGAGAAAAGTTTATAATTATTGAAAAGAGTTGTAAATATTGTGGCCAAAGGAGAAATTGCTCTTTATGAGCAATATCTCCTTATGCAACAATGTTTACAAATGTTGTCTTCTACAGAGGTAACAGAAAGCGTCTGTATGTGGGAAAGGGTTTATTTTAACAGAGGACTAGATAAGGGGGAGTAAACTGGTCGTTCCCCACCCCATATCTCTCTTATCACTCAACCAAACCCTATGTTTGAGACAATTCTTTTGAGTACCCACAACATAGGGTTTGGGTGTCAAATAAGGATTTTGGAATTTGAAATTCTCCCCTTATCTAGAGCTCTGGTGTGGGGAAAGTGGTTATAACTTTATTTTTGTTCCTGAACAGGGCTGAGTTGACTAAGAGAGTACGCAGGGCCACCTACAGTCCTGGAGATAATAGTACTGCCAATAGTTTGAATAGTTTTCACCAGATGGCCATGTTGAACAGTAATGGACAAAATAGGTGCGGGAAAACATTGCTGTAATCTTAGTTACTTTTGAGCCTTTTCTTTAACCCACATTCAACAAATCCGCAGCTGACGGCTTTGAAAACATCTAGTCGGAAATATTGAAAATCTCTACCAATGAAATTATAATCTTTGGATAGAGTTGAAAACAGTGTGGCAGATGGAGAAATTGCTCATCTTGAGCTATTTCTCCTTTCGCGACAATGATTTCAAAAGTCGTCTGCTGCATTTAAACATGCAATTTTAAATATGATGAAAAGAGATTTTAATAAGAATGTCATCTTTGTTTTTTTCGTGACACCTCTCAGTAAGGAGGTAATTCTCTGAGGGATTACTTCTCCAAGTGTCTGCGGTCAAGCCTTGCATTAATTACTAAATTACTTTGAATCTGGTTTGTTATTCACTTCACACTTACAGTCTATGTGGAAAAGCATCCAGTTGCTTGGAAAGATTGTTGTGTGGAGTACTGGTGAGATAAAACCAGGAAATGCATGAGGATGTGAACTGGCCGCCGTGATATAAATGAGAAATTGTTAAAAACGGCGTTAAACCCCAATCAATCAATTCACACTTACTGTAAGTTGTAAGTTACAACACTGACATCTAGTGAACAGGAGATTGGAACAATGCACACACTTACAACACTGATATCTAATGAACAGCCTCCGAGATTGGAACAATGCAAGGAACATAACTCTAACATACCTTTTTGGGAGTTACCTCCCATTGTCACAAGTCATGCATCAAGTTCTCTTTTCTTTTGATGTCTGTTGCTTAGTAGAGCTCGACCTGATATGATATTTTCAGATTAGTCTGAGTTGTTTTGAGCTTGGTTTAACCCTTGAATACATATTTCTTTGAAAACGACTAGGAAAATATGGAAAATCTCTATAAATGAAAGTATAATTAATAAATGGAGATGAAAACATTGTTCCAAAAGGAGAATTTTGAGCTAGTTCGCCTTTGGTCACAATGCTTTCTATAAATGAAAGTATAATAAATAAATAGAGTTGAAAACATTGTTTCAAAAGTATAATTTTGAGCTAATTCGCCTTTGGCCACAATGTTTTCTATAAATGAAAGTATAATTGATAAATAGAGTTATAAACATTGTTTTAAAAGGAGAACTAGGACTAATTCTGACGCTTGACCACAATAATGTTTTCAAAAGTCATCTGCTGCAGGCGCCTCAAAATGCATGTGCATGTTGGAAAGGGTTTAAATAATTAGATCTGTCGAAGGAATGATATTTACTACTTGTATAATAGCTTAACCCTTTCCCTCATATAGATGCTTTCTGACGCCTCTGCAGCAGACAGCTTTTTGAAATCATAGTGACAAAAGAAGAAATTGCTCAAAACGAGCTCCTTTTGCCACAATGTTTTCCACTTTTAGTCATAGGTTATCCATTCACTTATAGAGATTTTCCAATTTTTGACAAAATATGTTCAAAGTCGTCTGCTGCAGAATTGTCGTATGAGGGAAAGGGTTAACACTTCCCCACATATAATATCTTTCTGACACTTCTGCAGCTAACAACTTTTGGTAAATATTGTGGCAAAGGAGAAATTGCTCATAATGATTTCAACTCTATTCAATAATCATTCTGTCATTAATAGAGATGTTCTATATTTTGGACTTGATATGTGTAGTTTCAAAGTTGTCTGCTGCAGATTTAATGTACCTATGTGGGAAGGGTAATAATTGTCTGATTTAAAACGATCTGTAAAAGATAGGTATAGACTTTTGATACTCGATTGTAATCTTGATAGGAATTGGTGGAGAAATTGCTTAATTGAGAAAATTGCATTTAGCCCTATCCCACATACTAAACATATAGTAGCAAATGGTTATAAATGAAATATGATTATTGAATATTGTGGAAAATGGAGAAAATGCTCTTCATGAGCAATATTTCTACTACTGCCAGAAGGATTTCAAAAGACATCTACTTCATAGTAGTCAGAATTTTTGCATGTTTGAAAGGGTTTAAAAAACAGTCATTTCCATTGACTTGCGTTCGCCGTGTTTGATGACGATGTTGATTATATACACAATTAAAAAAAAAAAGAGCTGATAAGACAAAACAACGCGAAATTTTGACCTTCAAAGTGTTTTACAGTAACTTGATTTTATAGGAGGAGCAATAATTGCTAAAAACCAACCATTTGTTACCTGTGTAGCTCCAGAATAGTCAGTACATCCGCACAGTCTGATCTGCACTGATTGCCAATTAGGGATAGATGGTTTCAAGAAATGTCTGTAAGCAGTTTCAATTTGGATCCTTTGCTTGGATGCACAGACAAGTCTGTTTCCAAAATAGTAATAAATACTTTAAGGTTAGTTTTTGCAAAGCACAATTCACAATTATGAGTGTATGTCAAAACCCATATGTTCAAAATCCATACAGTCCAAAAATTACATAGTAGTCAAATGGGTTTTGAATACCCTTCATTTTCAATTATATGGGTTTTTACTACCCTGTATTTTCAATCATATTGGTTTTGACTACCCTGCATTTCAATCATGTGGGTTTTTCCTACCTTGTATTTTCAATCATATGGGTATTTACTACCCTGTATTTTCAACCATACTACTATGTCATTTTTGGACCGTATGGGTTTAGACCATACAGGTTTTGAATGTCCCCCCTATAACTATGTGTCACTATTTTGCTTGAGGTTTGGTTGTATTCTGACTGTCATAGTTGTTTATGTGTTTTTTTCTAAAGCTCTTTCTAATTATTTTGTTTACAGTCCTGGTAAAAATGACACCCCGAAGAAAGTACAGATTGTCGGGCATACGGACATACACAATCAGACGGACGAAAGTATTGCTGACTCTCAGGACAGCACGGCATACCACTTTGACCATGTGGACGGCACTGACCCAGCATTGCATGGTCAAGTTCTTGACCAGTATCCTGATATGGACCAAGACGAGTAAGTATTAACCCTTTCCCACTTGCAGACACATTGGACGCATTTGCAGCAGAAGACTTTTGTCACTATGTTTTCAAAAAGCAGTCTGCTGCAAAGGTGTCAGAAAGTGTCTATATGAAGGAAAAGGGTTATAACCATACATCTTTTTGCTTGTAAAATCTTGATATCGTCCTACATGAATGTCATAAGTTCATGACGTCTTTTTTCTCACCTTTTTCTCCAGTGACTTTATACATGATATAATGGTCAGCTGAGCAGTGTGGACATATTTTATGATGTTTATTTAGTCCTTCAGCGTATTTCCAGACTTCACACAATCTTTTGAAACCTGTCAGTCTGAAAGCTTATTTTGCATGTTTTTCTTTCTTTGTTCAACCAATTATCGCATGAAAATTTGTCAGTCCGGAGTGAAGGACTGACCACTTTCGGGAAGACTGTATTTCTTTGAATGCATAATCAAATACTGAGGTTTTTGCTCTTAACCCTTTCCCTCATTCAGACTCTTACAGCAGACGACTTTTGAAAACATGGTGGCAAAAGAAGAAATGGCTCATAATGAGCAAATTAATTATTTTGTCACAATGTTTTCAACTCTTAACAAATAGGCATTAATTTTGAAACTCTAAATATGTGTCTTTGCTTGTAACTTTTTCAGTATATCTATACACTACCGCTTTTTCTAACTTTGGTATTAACCATTTCCCTCATACAGACGACTGCTGCAGATTTGTTGTATGTGGGAAATAATTCAGACAAATAGGGAATGAATTTTAATATCCTACCTTTGCTTGTAACTTTTTCAAGATCTTTATAAACAACAGTTACTGCTTATTCTAGCAACTCATCGGGAGAATCAAATACCGAGGATTTGGATGAACCGTTCACGAAGGAACAAATAAATTATGTCTTACCGAACAATGACTTGAGTCCCAATGAGTGAGTGGTGGGGATGTTACATAGGCAAATCGTCTGTGTGGCTTATGTAATTCGGCTATTTTGTTTGTTTGTTTAGCCCTTTCTCACAAGCAGACGCATTTTGACACATCTACAGAAAAACGTAGTGGCTGAAGGAGTAATTGCTATAGATGCTCTTTCAGTTTACACAATATGATATTTTTACAGTGACCTGCTTTGAAAAATTCTGTAGAATAAAATGTAACATCTCGAAAAATTGAAAGATCAATTTTGATTTACAGACATTGTGGGTAAAAAAGCGGAAAATTCTCTTGTTGAGCAATTTCTCATCTTTTTACAATGTTTTGAAATGTAGTCTGCTGTGATGAGGTCAAAACTGTGAATATGTATCAGTGTAGGGGCTATTCATCAGAAGTCAAACCCATTTGTACTAATTCATCATTGAACTAGTCCATTTATTTATTCATTCATCAACCAGGACTCAGAAGAACTTGTAAAACCCATTTGTACTAATTCATCAATGAACTAGTCCATTTGTTTATTCATCCATCAACCAGAAGTCAGAAGAACTTATCAAACCTATTTGTACTAATTCATCATTGAACTGGTCTATTTGTTAATTCATTCATCAACCAGAAGTCAGAAGAACTTGTGAAACCCATTTGTACTAATTCATCATTGAACTAGTCCATTTATTTATTCATTCATCAACCAGAAGTCAGAAGAACTTGTGAAACCCATTTGTACTAATTCATCATTGAACTAGTCCATTTATTTATTCATCCATCAACCAGAAGTCAGAAGAACTTGTAAAACCCATTTGTACTAATTCATCATTGAACTAGTTCATTTATTTATTCATCCATCAACCAGAAGTCAGAAGAACTTGTAAAACCCGGTTGTACTACTGGTAATTCATCAATGAAGTAGTTCATTTATCCATTTAACATTTCCCTAACACAGACAACATTTGACACTCAGGCAGGAAACGTTTTTGCAAGCATTTTGAAAAGATCCGGAATGTGTCTTAAGTTCTAGAGCAATCTGCCTAGAAAACATCTGAGGAACGCAAAATGTTATATCCAAAAAATTTCAGAACAGTTTTTGAATGCGTCTGATGGCGGCTGTACCACGGAAAAGGTTAACAGTATCAAGGCAATTGTCGCATGAATGCTTTAACAGAATCAAGACAGTTGTCGCATGAATGCTTTAACAGAATCAAGACAATTGTCGCATGAATGCTTTTACAGAATCAAGACAATTGTCGCATGAATGCTTTAACAGAATCAAGACAATTGTCGCATGAATGTTTTTAATCATCCACCAGTCATTGTACTTTATCCTGTTTTGCAAATGAAACAAATCCTCGATCAGTTCATTAAACGGGGGGTTCATGAATTGACCTAGTATCCATGAATATTTTCTTTTAAACTTCTCATGACCTGCCATGGATTATTTAATTATTTAAGGAAAGTAATCTTATATCTGTTTCTTGGATAGTTCTGGAACTTTCTACTTCATGAACTATTTTCAAACAAAGTTTTGATGTCTCATTTGCACTTCATGTGCTGAAAAATGAACAGTTCATGAACTTCCAAGTTCATCAACAGTTCAAAAAGTACCTATTAGCTATTCATCTTGAATTGTTTATGAACTGTTCATGATACTCATCTAAGCATTATATATGTTTCTTGGATAGTTCTTGAACTTTCTAGATCATGATGTTCTGTTCAAGAACACAATTTTGATGTCTCATTATGCACTTCAAGCACAGGGAAATGAGCATTGCACGAATTCAAAGTAATTTTAGGGAAATAAATTAACTTTGAAAGGTTGAACCAAGATTCATAAATTGTTCAGCATCATTTAAAATATTTAAAGGTTTTAAGACAAGATTAAAAAAAAAAAAAAGTCTTGATCCTGAATAAAAATTTATGCCGAATCTTCAGATATTTAGATAACTTACATTGAGTCTAATCGTGGGTCACTGGGGTCAAGGTCATTACTACTAGAAATAGATAAACAGTTTCCACTCAGTAACTAAAGAAGAGTATGAGATTTTGTAGCTAAACGTTTCCCTTTGAAACATTGCATATTTTGAGGAAGCTGTTCTTTTTAACAATGTTTTCAAAAGACGTCTGCTGCAAAGGCATGAAATGTCACCCGTTCCAGGAAAAGCATTAACCCTTTCCCACATAAAGACGCTTTCCAATGCCTCTGCAGCAGACGACTT
Source organism: Serripes groenlandicus (assembly GCA_031761405.1). Taxonomy (NCBI): domain Eukaryota; kingdom Metazoa; phylum Mollusca; class Bivalvia; order Cardiida; family Cardiidae; genus Serripes; species Serripes groenlandicus. The sequence continues at coordinate 6,501,465 of JASEVX010000013.1, forward strand.
TTTGAAAACATGGAGACAAAAGAAGAAATTGCTCAAAACGTGTCACCATGTTTTCAACTCTATTTAATATTGTACTTTCATTTAAAGTGAGTTTCAGAAAAGAAATTGGGTATGTTTCAAAGTTGTCTGCTGCAGAATTGCTGTATGTGGGAAAGGGTTAATGGCAGTTTTTCTTGCAATCGATTGTCATCCGTGACAAAGATACAGTCAGACAAACATGAACATGGCAGTTTTATAAATTGGATCTCATTTCAACTACCGGGTAGTGTTGAAGTGTTCTTCTACTTTTTGCTATGATTCTAGAAAAAGAGCTACTATGTGTGTCATTCTAACTCTGTTAGCTTGATAGACAATTTTGTTTATATTGCTATGTTTCCAAGAAAAGAGCTACTGTGTTTCTTGTACTAACTCTCTCATCTATTAGCTGATTTTGAATTACAAGATATTCCTTTATGTAAAACTCTTTCCAACACATACGTGGAAACACATGAGTAGGTAAACTGGCCGCTGTGATTTTACTGTAATTTTTAGCTCTACTGGCCAAAGGCCAAAAGGGCTTATGTCGTGGCGATGTGTCCGTCGTCCGTGCGTGCGTGCGTCCGTGCTTCCGTAAACAATTTCTTGTTAACACGATACAGTCTTCACTTTTGATTGTATCTCAACCAAACTTATACAGTAGTTAGATATCCATGAGAGCTCGGTTCCTTTCGAAAACCAGCCAGATCCGCCCATGCATGACTGGATTATGGCCCTTGAAATGGTCAAAATTGCTATAAAAGAACTTTTTAACACGATACAGTCTTCACTTTTGATTGTATCTCAACCAAACTTATACAGTAGTAAGATATCCATGAGAGCTCGGTTCCTTTCCTAAACCAGCCAGATCCGCCCATGCAAGACTGGATTATGGCCCTTGAAATTGTCCAAATTGCTATAATTGAGCATGTGAACACAATAGAGGCTCCATTTACTATCTGATCTTCACCAAACTTAGATAGTAGTTAAATATTGATGAGAGCTTGGTTCCTTTTGAAAACCAGCTAGATCCGCCCATGCAAGACTGGATTATGGCCCATGAAATTGTAAAAATTGCTATAATACAGCTTGTGAACACAAAAGAGCCTCCATTTACTATCCGATCTTCACCATACATACATGCTCTGGATTGAAAATGACCAAAGAACCATACCAGTAGAGCATAGGCCCTCATGGGCCTCTTGTTTGAAAACGGTTTTAAACCAAAATTAACCAATTCATATTAAGTTGACTTGTTCACATAAACATGTTCCTTGCTTTCTCACACCAGAACTTCAAACTAAAGTCTTTCCATACACCTGGAGGCTTTTCCACTTCAGAAATAATGTTGGCCATGCAGGGGCTCAAACTCACAACTCCTTCACTTCCAACCGATCTACCGGGTTTGATGTTCAAATATGGATTTTAGAACACTAAATATTCATTTTAACCCATTCCAATACATAACAAATATTGAGGCTAAATTATGAAATTACAATAATAAGATAAAAAAATAATCAATGATAAAATGATGTTAATCGTAATATTTCTTTTAGCCATTATGTTTTCAGGAGTTCTCTGCTGCAGATGTGTTAACTTAACCCTTTCCCATATATAGAGGCTTTTTGATGCCTCTGCAGCAGACAGCTTTTTGAAAACATAGTGGCAAAAGAAGAAATTGCTCAAAACGAGCAATTTCTCCTTTTGCCACAATGTTTTCCACTTTTAGTCATAGGTTATCCATTCAATTAAAGACATTTTCCATTCTTGGACAAAATATGTTCAAAGTCGTCTGCTGCATAATTGTCGTATGAGGGAAAGAGTTAAAATGTATGTTGGAAATGGTTTTGTTTTATGTTACAGGTTTATTACTGGACCACCCCCTGTGACACTTTATGTGGGATCAAAAAGGGCCATATGTCATCTAATGAAGGAACAAAGACCACTGTGTTGTCTACAGTGGGGAATTGTAAGTATCAATCCAACCTATTTCAATAACATATATCTTTCTGTCTAATGATTTTTGATTTCAACTTTTGGCCCTTTCCCTCATATAGACTCTTTCTGACGCCTCTGCAGCAGACGGCTTTTTGAAAACATAATGACAAAAGAAGAAATTGCTCAAAACGAGCAATTTCTCCTTTTGCCACAATATTATCCATTCAATAAAGAGATTTTCTATTTTTTGACAAAATATGTTTAAAGTCGTCTGCTGCAGAATTGTCTTATGAGGGAAAGGGTTAATGCAGATGCAAGTTGATGCATCTACAAGAGATAACCTTTTTGTTGATTGGGGTTAAACACCATTTGTAAAAAAAATTCAGGCATATCTAGGCGACCAGTTCACCTACTCATGTGTTTTCTGACTTTCTCACACCAGTTCTCCACACAACATACTTTACAAGCAACCCGCTGCTTTTCTCGTAGACTGTTAGAATATTGGTAAAAGACGAATGACGCTTGTCACAGTGACTTCTGTCAAATGTCCGATAGAATGTTGGCCAAGCAGGGGTTCAAACACTGCAATTGCAAATGAAGCATTCAGCTGTGGTATACACATGTGTGTTTATTGTTGTGTTTTTCCAGTATAAACATTTAGTTAATCTTTAGCTTACTTAGTTTACACTGGGTCATACCAAAGACTATAAAAATGGTAGTAATGACTGCCCTCCTTGGCACTCAGAGTTGCTGTGTTAGCATTGTGTCTGACTTGCTGGTGTCTGTATAAATGAACCAGTAGTACTGGTAACTTAACCAGGAAATGTCGAGATACAACTGAAGAATTGTTGAGTGGCGTAAAACACCATAAAACATTATTTTACACTGATTGCGAAGCAAACTTTAAGCTTAAACTTAATGCATGCATCCTTGGGTCTCCACTGATACTGAAGCCGTTTGTGTGGAAAATTCCACAATGCGGAACCGTCTTATCAAGGGATTCAAACCTAGGACCTTTGGTTAGAGAGGCAGAAACTCTTCCGTTTGAGCATTCAGTACGAACATACACATGATCTTTGGTCTTTATTGTTGCATTTTGAATTGCAGCAGACGACTTAGAAAACATCTATTTAAAGATATGAAAAATCTTGAAAAGAGCGATTTTACCTTTTGCTACAATGTTTTCAAAAAAGTCTTCTGCTACAGCGGCGTCAGAAAGCATTATTTTTAAGGGAAAGAGTTAATTAAGAAGCTGTTTTTTGTCAATTACCTCATACTTATCTTTCATTCCAGGACTGTGAACACTGTAAATATAAGAACACGAATGACGACAGATGGACGCATCAACTGATCATCATGGCATCGCAGAAAGCGTGTAATGGAATCTACAACTTTATCGTTCCACTCAGATCACAGTTTATTGGAATGAAATCTCTCTGTCCAATCATCCTACTTCTTGCTGAAAAGTAAGTGAAATTACTAGAAATACTGATTGATTGATTGATTGATTGGGGTTTAACGCCGTTTTCAACAATTCTTCAGTCATATCATGCCGGTCAGTTCACCAGTACTCCAGACAACAGTCTCTCCAAGTGACTGGCTTCTTTCCCACATAGACTCTTAGCTTATTGGTGGAAAGCGAATGATGCTTGTCACAGAATGTTGGCGGAGCTGGGGTTCGAACTCGCGACCCCTGGATTGACAGCGTGCATTGCCACGGACTAAGCTATTGGGGCTCGTATAAATAAAGATAAACAAGCCTGGAAATATCAGTGGCAGAATAAAGGATGAAGACAGTATTTACCCTTTCCCCCTTGCAGGTGCATATTGATGCATGTGCTGCAAATGACTTTTGAAAATATTGTGGCAACAGAAGTAATTACTCCGTTCAAAATTTATATGAATGGAATCACTCTGTTCAATTACCTTACTTTTATTTGAAAATATCAGTGGTAGAATAAAAAAAATCTTGAATAAATTCAAGGCTTTTTGAAAATATTATGACAAAAGGAGTTATTAACCCTTTCCCTCATACAAACGCTTTTGGACGCCTCTGCAGCAGACGGCTTTTTGAAAACATAGTGACAAAAGAAGAAATTGCACAAAACATTCAATTTCTCCTTTTGCCACAATGTTTTCCACTTTTAGTCATAGGTTATCCATTCAATTATATGAGCAATTTCTTGTTTTGCGACAACTTTTTTTTATACATTTCAATAATACTTTCATTAACAGAAACTTTTCATATTTTAGCCGAGAGGCTTACAAAGTCGTCATATTTGTTGTATTTGATGTTTTCAATATCATTTTCTCTGTATTTTCAAAGTCGTCATATTTGTTGTATTTGATGTTTTCAATATTCTTTTCTCTGTATTTTCAAAGTTGTCAGATTTGTTGTATTTTATGTTTTCAATATCCTTTTCTCTATATTTTCAGACCTGACTCTATATTTTCAAAGTTGTCAGATTTGTTGTATTTTATGTTTTCAATATCCTTTTCTCTATATTTTCAGACCTGACAAAATGTTTCTGGAGACGATCTCCTATTTCCCTCTAGTGTACTGGATGTATGGAAAGATAACAAGGTATGGTATATCTTATTTGGTACCTGTGAGGGTTATTATACCCCCTTCGAAGAAGGGTTTTATATAGGAGTCACTGTGTCGGGCTGTCTACACAGTCTGTCGGTCGGTCGGCCAGAAGCCATATTTTTTCCGTCCTATTTCTTACAAACCACTGGGTGGAATTCAATAACATTTTACATGAAGCTTCTATACCACAAGGAGATGTGCATATCCTAAAGGGGTTACAATTGCATGTTATTTTATAGAGTTATGGCCCTTTTTTCTTTTAAGTTATGGTGTAGGTCAAGGTGCTGTTTAGGGGGTATTTATCATCTTCAGTGATAGTTCTAGTTTTAACCAGTTCCTGATATAGATGACATTTAGCCATTTCTCACATACAGCAAATCTTCGATAGATGACTTTGAAAGCATCTAAGCAAAAGTATGGGAAATATATATATATATGTAACATCAATTATTGAATAGAGTTTAAAACATTTTGGAAAGGAGAAATTGCTCATTACAAGCAATTCCTCTTTTTTGGCCTGTCTGCACGTCTGTCTGTCTGCACGAAAAGAACTTTAACCTTGACCACTACTTTTGAACCATAACAGGTACGGCTACCATATTTCGCATGTGTATTCCTTGTGACATGACCTTTCTGCCAGTACCAAAATTGTTGACCTTGCGACCTTGACCTTTGACCTAGATGTTGCCATTCTCGAAAAAAACTTTAACCTTGGCCATTACTTTTGAACCATAACAGGTACGGCTACCATATTTCACATGTGTATTCCTTGTGACATGACCTTTCTGTCAGTACCAACATTTTTGACCTTGCGACCTTGACCTTTGACCTAGATGTTGCCATTCTCGAAAAAAACTTTAACCTTGGCCATTACTCTTGAACCATAACAGGTACGGCTACCATATTTCACATGTGTATACCTTGTGACATGACCTTTCTGTCAGTACCAACATTTTTGACCTTGCGACCTTGACCTTTGACCTAGTTGTTGCCATTCTCAAAAAAAACTTTAACCTTCACCACTACTTTTGAACCATAACAGGTACGGCTACCATATTTCACATGTGTATACCTTGTGACATGACCTTTCTGTCAGTACCAAAATGTTTCACCTTGCGACCTTGACCTTTGACCTAGATGTTGCCATTCTCGATAAAAACTTTAACCTTGACGACTACTTTTGAACCATAACAGGTACGGCTACCATATTTCACATGTGTATACCTTGTGACATGACCTTTCTGTCAGTACCAAAATTTTCACCTTGCGACCTTGACCTTTGACCTAGATGTTGCCATTCTTGAAAAAAACCTTTAACCTTGACCACTACTGTTGAACTATAACAGGTACAGCTACCATATTTCACATGTGTATATCTTGTGACATGACCTTTCTGTCAGTACCAAAATTTTTCACCTTGCGACCTTGACCTTTGACCTTGATGTTGCCATTCTCGAAAAAAACTTTAACCTTGACCACTTCTTTTGAACCATAACAGGTACGGCTACCATATTTCACATGTGTATTTCTTGTGACATGACTTTTCTGTCAGTACCAACATTTTTGACCTGGCGACCTTGACCTTTGACCTAGATGTTGCCATTCGGGGGCATCAGTGTTTCACAAACACATCTTGTTACAACAATGTTTTCAAATGTTGTCTGCTGCAAAGTCTTGAAAATGCATCAAGCTTATGTCATGGTGAATTGTGTGTCCATGTGTCTGTCAAACGACTTCTACTCTCTAAGCACTGCGTCAATTGGGATAAAACAGGATGCATCCTCCCAATGTCCTTTCCTTCAAATAATTTCGTAGAAATGTTCACTGGGTGACCCTCTTTCATATTACTTCTGTTTTGCCTAATATTGCTATAAAGTGATTTAAATTGTGTCTAATGCAGAGAAGCGATACTGGCCCGCATGGGCCTTTTAGTTTATAATGTGTTCAATTGTATCAATTTAACCCATTACTTCACACAGACGACATTTGACACCTGCCATTCAACATGACTTTTGAAAACATTGCAATAAAAGGTGAAATTGCTCAAAACGAACAACTTCACCTTTAACTGCAATAATTTCAACTCTTCATCAATATAAATCTTTCAGTTTTCCTAGATAGTTGAAATTATTCGTCTGATGATTGTAAAGCAAACAACATTTGAAAAGTCATGTGAGTAATGGGATAACCTACATAATTACGAGGTAACCAGTTAATTCTATATATCCTTTCAGCGTTGATGATTTACTGAAGGCGGGTATAAACAAAGCCTCACATCTCGTTGTGGTCAACAGGGAAGGTCAAGAAAACTCGTGTGAAGATAATCTGGCGGATTCTGAAACTATCGTGGCTGTACAGACGATCTTTAAGTAAGTATCACATATCACTTTTAGGATAATCTTTTTGCACATACAGCAAACCTACAGCAGAAGACTATGGAAATATGAAAATTCATCTGCTTCAGAGGCATCAGAAAACATCTGTAGGAGGGAAAGTGGAGTTAACACATGTTCAGATTGTGCAAATTTTTCAGCAGCTGGCAGGCATTTCTAGAGATTGAAACACATGAGGATACCATACTTAGTTGTCAGATACATGTACATGTTTGCCTTGGAGATGTATCGTCTACCACAATTAGATCACTGTGACCTTGATCTTTGACCTACATCCCCATGTGGTGGTGGTCTATGGATTGTGTACGATTATTCGTATTTTACATTTTCAGACTATTCCCTAATGCTAACATCATTACAGAGCTGAATCAAGCGTCCAACATGAGATTTATGCACTTCCGTGCCCATGATGAATACTCACAAAAAATATCGGATCTAGAAAGGGTAGGATTTGTTATATTATCTTTGATAGACATTTTGGATCTAGAAAGGGCAGGGTTTCTTATATTATCTTTGATAGACATTTTGGATCTAGAAAGGGTAGGGTTTGTTATATTATCTTTGATAGACATTTTGGATCTAGAAAGGGTAAGTTGTCTGATGCAGATGCATCAAAATTTGTCTGCAAGTGGAAAAGGGTTAAAAAGTTGATAACCATATCAGTATTCATAGACAGTATTCAAAACCGTTGCATAATCAACTTTAAATAGCATTGTTGAAAACAGCTGAAGAATAAATTACCGTCTTTCTGGTATTTTAACAAAATTATTCTGCCAAATTTCTTGTTTCTTTTAAATAAGAGATGCTTAAAAATCATATCATATCAAAATAACCGTTTATCATTATCATATTCATTTCTCCACATTTCATTTTCAATTTATCATGATTATTTGTTCAACTTTCTAGATACATGTATTGGTTTTGTTTTTTGTTCTCAGAAGACACTTAAAATATCATATCTGTTTATCAATCAATTTTAGAAACTAAAGCATAGTATGACGTCGAATCTCAGCCATATCTTCCGGTTGCCGTTTGCTGCAGGTCATGTGTTCAGCGCTAGCATGCTGGATACTTTGCTTTACCAGGTACTGATTTATTACAACAAATCTGCAGCAGACTATGCAAACACCTACACATAGGTGAATGTATATAGGACATCTCTTTAACCCTTTCCCTCATATAGACGCTTTCTGACACCTCTGCAGCAGACAGCTTTTTGAAAACATAGTGTTAAAAGAAGAAATTGCTCAAAACAAGCAATTTCTTCTTTTGTCACAATGTTTTCCACTTTTAGTCATAGGTTATCCATTCAATTATAGAGATTTTCTATGTTTTGACAAAATATGTTCAAAGTCGTCTGCTGCAGAATTGTCGTATGAGGGAAAGGGTTAACACTTTCCCACATACAACAAATAAATTGAACACATTTAGAAAAAAATAACAAGGCAAAACCGTTTTCAGTGATATATGACCTCTGCCAAAAATTGGTCCCCTTAGTACCAATGTAGGGTAACTTTCTTTTGATCATAAAGTTACCATAGATTTGTTCTCAGATGAACAAAATACGCTTTGTAATCTTCCTGACAACTATGATCTGGTCAAAACTTTGTATTATACATAGGGTAATATAGACTATATTTAGATGTTGTTTTTGACACACCAAGTGAGAAACTCATATATGAACTGAAATGGATGAAATTTCAAGATCGAATTACATACTTAACCCTTAGCCTCATTGAATATGAGGGAAAGGGTTAAAAGCTATACTTGTGTACAATTTCCTTAATGCTTTCCCAGATACAACAAATCTGCAGCAGACGACTTTGAAAACATACCCAAACAAATTGGAAACTCCCTTTTAATGAAAGTACAATAATTGAACAGAATTGAAAACATTGTGACAAACGGAGAAATGGTCGTTTTCCTAGAATATTTCTAAGCTATTCACAAAATCAACCAATACAAATTTAAGATCTGCCACCCAACATTCACTTAGCATTCCTAAACCCAGAATAGAATTTTATAGAAAATCTTTGACCTACTCGGGACCAAAATTATGGAACTAGATTCCATTACATGTCAGGAACTGTTTAAAGAATTTTAAATCAACATATCTTTCCTGGTGGCATGGTGATGGACATCTATTACTTAAATAAATTTTCTCCCATAACAATGCTAGTATCTTGAATGCATCATTTGTCTATATAAATATGTGTATGATACCTTATTTACTATGTAAATATTTGTAAATGTTTTAAGAGAGGCCCACAGGGAAGACTGGGCGTGCCCAACTGTGCAGCCTCTAAAAGTCTTTATTTTTTTTTATTTTTTTTTATTTTCTTTCAGACATTTGTGAAAGGTTACCTTATCACGTTTGTAAGGTTGTTGCTTGGGATCGATGCAGAGGAGAACTCCGGCCATTTATCAAGTGTAAGTTTTTTATTATATACCAACCCATATGCATGCATCATAGTAATGGCTGCCTTCCTTGGTGATTTCATGGTTGGGGCTATAGCATCGCGACTGATATACTGTTAAAAGCAGCATTCACCCTTTCCCACATATAGATGCTTTCTGATGCCTCTGCAGCTGATGACTTTTGAAAACATTTTGACAAAAGGAGAAATTGCTCAAAACGAGCAATTTCACCTATTGTCACAATGTTTTCAACTTTTCTAGTATTTTTACCTTAATTTTTATGTGTTTTTGGCTAGATGATTCAAAAGCTATCTGCAGCTGATTTGTTATATGTGGTAAAGGGTTAAACACCATGCAATACATGATTTGCTACAATGTAATTTTAGATGTATTTCATCCTAGATTTTTTGGCCTGATTGTATTTTAGATGTATTTAATTCTAGATTTTTTTGTGCGATGATGTAATTCTAGATGCATTTCATTCTAGATTATTGTGCAATGATGTCATTTTAGATGCATTTCATTCTAGATTTTTGTGCACTGATGTGATTTAGATGTATTTCAATCTAGATTTCTTTGCCCCAAATGAAATTGAAATGTTTTTCATTCGAAATTTCTGTACCAGTAACTAATTTAGAGAAATATAGATGTATTTAGTTCTTGATTTCATTGCTACAATTTCATTTAAGATATCTTTACTACAGTGTAACTTAGATATATTCGCTAATTATGTCTCCCCTTCTCCGAAAGGGGGGACATGCTGTATTTGTAGTTATTCTTATTCTTATTAAGTCACCCAAACGGAGTTTGGGGGACTTATTGTTTTTGTTCAGTTTCTTATTATATCCCCAAAACAAAGTTTGGGGATATATTGTTTTTGCACCGTTTCTTATTATTATTATTATTATTATTATTATTATTATTATTTTTTTTCTTATTTTTCTTTCCATTTACCTTTGTCCGGAGTTTTTCTCGGAGATGCTTCACCCGATCTTAATGAAACTTTGCACAGACATAGGCCACCACTCGCAGATGTGCATGTGTGTTTCGGAAATTTTAAAATGGTCGCCATTTCAAAATGGCAGTCGACGGGGCGAAACCTAAAAAAAACGCAAAGTGCTCGGATTTCGATGAAATTTGGTTTAAAGGTAGATATAGATGTTTCGAGTTCAAGTCCGGTATCGAAATTTTATTCTCGCATGCGGTTTTCAATATGGCCGCCAAAAGGGCGGGAAACTTGAACATTGTCCGATTTCATCGCAATTTGATTTGATAAATAGATTTTTATGTGGCGACTTCATTTCCGGTATCGAAATTTTATCCCGTGGCGGCCATTTTTTATTCAAAATGGCCGCCAAAACCTAAAAATGCTCCGATTTCGATGAAATTTGGTTTTCAAGTAGATATAGGTGTGGCGAGTTCATTTCCGATATTGAAATTTTATCCCGCGGTGGCCATTTTTTTATTCAAAATGGCCGCCAAAACTTAAAAATGCTCCGATTTTGATGAAATTTGGTTTTCAAGTAGATATAGTTGTGGCGAGTTCATTTTCGGTATCGAAAATTTATCGCCCGTGGCGGCCATTTTTTATTCAAAATGGCCGCCAAAACTTAAAACTTCTCTGATTTTGATGAAATATGGTTTTAAAGTAGATATAGGTGTGGCGAGTTCATTTCCGTTATTGAAATTTTATCCCGCGGTCGCCATTTTTTATTCAAAATGGCCGCTAAAACTTAAAAATGCTCCGATTTCGATGAAATTTGGTTTTCAAGTAGATATAGTTCTGGCGAGTTCATTTTTGGTATCGAAAATTTATCCCCGCGGCGGCCATTTCTTATTCAAAATGGCCGCCAAAACTTAAAACTTATTCGATTTTGATGAAATTTACTTTTCAAGTATCTGAAATTTTATTGTCGCCCGCCACTTTCAAAATGGCCGCCCGAAAACTAAAAATGCTCTGATTTCGATGAAATTGGGTTTTCAAGTAAATATAGGTGTGTCGAGTGCATTCCCGGTATCGAAATTTTATCCCGTGGCGACAATTTGCCGGTTTTGGGGATATATGTGACTTGCTTGCAATCACAATCAGTACTTGTTATTATTATTATTATTATTATTATTTTTTTGTTTTTTCTTAGTCCTGAACTTGTCCGCCAGTTTTCTCGGACATCGATGGTGCGATCTCTATCAAACTTCACACATACATAGATACGCACTCAAAGTGGTGCATCTAGCTTTTTTTCTTTTTCAAAATGGCCGCCGTTTCAAAATGGCCGCCATTTCTAGATTTTAAGTTTTGATGGTCCGATCTCTATCAAACTTCACACATGAATATATACTCACTCAAAGGGGTGCATCCAACTTTTTTTTTTTTCAAAATGGCCGCCGTTTCAAAATGGCCACCATTTCGTGATTTCAAGTTTCCGCGCGATTTCTCAGACATCGATGGTGCGATCTCTATCAAACTTCACACACACATAGATACTCACTCAAAGTGGTGCACCCAACTTTTTTTTTTTTCAAAATGGCCGCCGTTTTAAAATGGCCACCATTTCTTGATTTTATGTTTCGATGGTGCGATCTCTATCAAACTTCACACATGAATAGATACACACTCAAAGGGGTGCATCCAACTTTTTTTTTTCTCAAAATGGCCGCCATTTCTTGAATTCAAGTTTCCCTTGAATATAAGTTTCAAAATGGCCGTCATTTCTTGAATTCAAGTTTCCCTTGAATATAAGTTTCAAACTTCACACAAGAATAGATACTCACTCAAAGGGGTGCATCCAACTTTTTTTTTTTTCAAAATGGCCGCCGTTTCAAAATGGCCACCATTTCGTGATTTCAAGTTTCCTCGCGATTTCTCAGACATCGATGGTGCGATCTCTATCAAACTTCACACACACATAGATACTCACTCAAAGTGGTGCACCCAACTTTTTTTTTTTCAAAATGGCCGCCGTTTTAAAATGGCCACCATTTCTTGATTTTATGTTTCGATGGTGCGATCTCTATCAAACTTCACACATGAATAGATACACACTCAAAGGGGTGCATCCAACTTTTTTTTTTCTCAAAATGGCCGCCATTTCTTGAATTCAAGTTTTCCTTGAATTTAAGTTTTAAAATGGCCACCGTTTCAAAACAAATGGCAGTGGGTGACTTTTTGTTTTTGCTTTAGCTAACACAGTATTACTTGTTCTTATTATGTCTCCTCCCTCCGGAGGAGACATATTGCTTTTGCCTGCGCCGTCTGTCTGTCCGTCTGTCTGTCTGTCTGTCAGGGCGTCCACATTTCTTGTCCGGCCTTTATCTCACAACCCCTTGGCCACATTTCTATGAAACTTCACAGGAGTCATTGGTACAACGTCTAGTTGCGCATATTACGAGGGCGTTTAATTTGACCTACTTTTGGATGAGTTATTGCCCTTTCTTAAAATTGCCATTTCATTCTTGTCCGGCCTTCATCTCACAACCCCTTTGCAACATTTCTATGAAACTTCACAGGTGTCATCGGTACAACGTCTAGTTGTGCATATTACGAGGGCGTTTAATTTGACCTACTTTTGGATGAGTTATTGCCCTTTTTTTAAAATTGCCATTTCATTCTTGTCCAGGGCGTCCACATTTCTTGTCCGGCCTTTATCTCACAACCCCTTGGCCACATTTCTATGAAACTTCACAGGAGTCATCGGTACAACGTCTAGTTGCGCATATTACGAGGGCGTTTAATTTGACCTACTTTTGGATGAGTTATTGCCCTTTCTTAAAATTGCCATTTCATTCTTGTCCGGCCTTCATCTCACAACCCCTTTGCCACATTTCTATGAAACTTCACAGGAGTCATCGGTACAACGTCTAGTTGTGCATATTACGAGGGCGTTTAATTTGACCTACTTTTGGATGAGTTATTGCCCTTTTTTTAAAATTGCCATTTCATTCTTGTCCGGTATTCATCTCACAACCCCTTTGCCACATTTCTATGAAACTTCACAGGAGTCATCGGTACAACGTCTAGCTGCGCATATTACGAGGGCGTTTAATTTGACCTACTTTTGGATGAGTTATTGCCCTTTTTTTAAAATTGCCATTTCATTCTTGTCCGGCCTTCATCTCACAACCCCTTTGCCACATGTCTATGAAACTTCACAGGAGTCATCGGTACAACGTCTAGTTGCGCATATTACTAGGGCGTTTAATTTGACCTAATTTTGGTTGAGTTATTGCCCTATTTTTAAAATTGCCATTTCATTCTTGTCCGGCCTTCATCTCACAACCCCTTTGCCACATTTCTATGAAACTTCACAGGAGTCATCGGTACAATGTGTTGTTGCGCATATTACGAGGGCGTTTAATTTGACCTACTTTTGGATGAGTTATTGCCCTTTTTTTAAATTGCCATTTCATTCTTGTCCGGCCTTCATCTCACAACCCCTTGGCCACATTTCTATGAAACTTCACAGGAGTCATCGGTACAACGTCTAGTTGTGCATATTACGAGGGCGTTTAATTTGACCTAATTTTGGTTGAGTTATTGCCCTTTATTTAAAATTGCCATTTCATTCTTGTCCGGCCTTCATCTCATAACCCCTTTGCCACATTTCTATGAAACTTCACAGGAGTCATCGGTACAATGTCTTGTTGCGCATATTACGAGAGCGTTTAATTTGACCTACTTTTGGATGAGTTATTGCCCTTTTTAGTCCCCTACCGGCGTGCCGAAGGGGACTATTAGGTTTGCACTCCGTCCGTCAGTCCATCTGTCAGTCAGTCAGTCAGTCAGTCAGTCAGTCCGGCAAATCAGTTTTCCGCACTTTTTTTCTACATGCTTTGAGGTATTGAGCTGAAATTTTGTATATGCCTTTGTAATCATGTGTCACAGATCAAGTTCGCGTTTCCTGGGATTTTGTCAATTTTTTAATGAGTTATGCCCCTTTTTGGACTTAGAATATTCGTTTTCCGCATTTTTTTTCTACATGCTTTGAGGTATTGAGCTGAAATTTTGTATATGCCTCTGTAATCATGTGTCACAGATCAAGTTCGCGTTTCATGGGATTTCGTCAATTTTTTTATGAGTTATGCCCCTTTTTGGACTTAGAATATTCGTTTTCCGCATTTTTTTTCTACATGCTTTGAGGTATTGAGCTGAAATTTTGTATATGCCTCTGTAATCATGTGTCACAGATCAAGTTCGCGTTTCATGGGATTTCGTCAATTTTTTTTATGAGTTATGCCCCTTTCTGGACCTAGTGCAAACCGGTAGGGGACTATGGTATTGCTTGCAATCCAGTTACTTGTTTAAAATAAATCACTAACTGACAAAATACAGTCAGCCAGACAAATACCCCTTGGGGGAGACATATGTTTTTCCCAAAAACAACCTCTAGTTATTATTCTTCTTCTTCTTCTTAACTTTTGTTTGTCCAGAGCAGAACTCGGAAACTACTTGAAGTAATTGATTGAAACTTGGAACATAGATAGATGGCAATGTGAAATTGTGCACCTTGCAAGAATTATAACTCTGGGCCACTTTGTTGCAAAGTTATCTGCCCTTGTTCAATATTTTAATAGTGTAAACTTTGTCCAGAGCAGAACTCAGAAACTACTTGAAGGAATTTATTGAAACTTGGAACATAGATAGATGGCAATGTGAAGTTGTGCACCTTGCCATAATTATGAGTTATCTCCCCCTTGTTCAATATTTTAATAGTGTAAACTTTGTTCAGAGCAGAACTCAGAAACTACTTGAAGGAATTTATTGAAACTTGGAATATAGTTAGATGGCAATGTGAAGTTGTGCACCTTGCAAGAATTGTGAGTTATCTCCCCCTTGTTCAATATTTTAATAGTGTAAACTTTGTCCAGAGCAGAACTCAGAAACTACTTGAAGGAATTTATTGAAACTTGGAACATAGATAGATGGCAATGTGAAGTTGTGCACCTTGCAATAATTATGAGTTATCTCCCCCTTGTTCAATATTTTAATAGTGTAAACTTTGTCCAGAGCAGAACTCAGAAACTACTTGAAGGAATTTATTGAAACTTGGAACATAGATAGATGGCAATGTGAAGTTGTGCACCTTGCAATAATTATGAGTTATCTCCCCTTGTTCAATATTTTAATAGTGTAAACTTTCTCCAGAGCAGAACTAAGAAAGTACTTAAAGGAATTTATTGAAACTTGGAATATAGACAGATGGCAATGTGAAGTTGTGCACCTTGCAAGAATTATAACTCTGGGCTACTTCGTTGCAAAGTTATCTCCCCTTGTTCAATATTGTAATAGTCATTGACAAACTGCAATGGGGAGACATATGTTTTTTCATAAAAACAACCTTTCTAATTATACTTGCATTTATAGATACATGTATATTCCATATTTTGATATTGCTGTTTTCAAAGTCATCTGCTACAGATGTGTTGTATGTGGGAAAGGGTTGAATTGAGATTATTAGCTCGCCTATTCGAAGAAATAGGGGAGCTTATGTTATCACCCCGGCGTTGGCGTTGGCGTTGGTGTTGGCGTTGGCGTCCGTGTTGCCAGCTTGGTCAAACCTTTGCGTGCAAGGCCTTTTCTCAGACACTGTGTATGCTGTTGCTTTGAAACTTCACACACTTATTCAGGATCATTAGGGGACCTTGTATGTCAAGTCCCATAACTCTGGAATGGATTTTGACTGAATTGTGCCCCTTTTTGGACTTAGAAATTTGGTCAAACCTTTGCGTGCAAGGCCTTTTCTCAGACACTGTGTATGCTGTTGCTTTCAAACTTCACACACACTTATTCAGGGTCATTAGGGGACCTTGTATGTCAAGTCCCATAACTCTGGAATGGATTTTGACTGAATTGTGCCCCTTTTTCGACTTAGAATTTTGGTCAAACCTTTGCGTGCAAGGCCTTTTCTCAGACACTGTGTATGCTGTTGCTTTGAAACTTCACACACTTATTCAGGATCATTAGGGGACCTTGTATGTCAAGTCCCATAACTCTGGAATGGATTTTGACTGAATTGTGCCCCTTTTTGGACTTAGAAATTTGGTCAAACCTTTGCGTGCAAGGCCTTTTCTCAGACACTGTGTATGCTGTTGCTTTGAAACTTCACACACTTATTCAGGGTCATTAGGGGACCTTGTATGTCAAGTCCCATAACTCTGGAATGGATTTTGATTGAATTGTGCCCCTTTTTCGACTTAGAATTTTGGTCAAACCTTTGCGTGCAAGGCCTTTTCTCAGACACTGTGTATGCTGTTACTTTGAAACTTCACACACTTATTCAGGATCATTAGGGGACCTTGTATGTCAAGTCCCATAACTCTGGAATGGATTTTTTTCAAACATTTGGATTTTTTTCTTTTTCTTTTCTTGTATTTTTCAATTTTGCGTTTAGCTCAACGTTAAAGTTTCGATTTTTTTTTTTTCTCAATAAGTACTGGTTCTAGGGCTTTCATATTTTTTGGGGTAAAACATTTGTTTTTTGCTGGATTTTGAAAATTGGGCATAGCTTCTTCATATTTTGTTGGATTAATTTCATTTTTTTGTATTTTTGAACTTTGAGCATTATTTTTTTATTTTTTATTTTTTTTCTTGAATTTTGGAACTTTGTGTTCAGCTCAATTTTTTTTTTTAAATTTCTTGTATTTTTGAACTTTTTTTTTTTATTATTTCTTGTTTAAAAATAATTGTGTTTAGCTCAATGTTAGAGTTTTGTTTACTTTTTGTGTTTTACACTTGCCTTGATAGTCAAAGCAGGGGACACAGTGAGACATTTAATTATGCGTAATTCTTGTCTTTCTTTTGTAAATTCAATTTCAACTGAATTATTCCACTTTTGGATTTTGGACTTTATACCCATGCTATAACTGTTCTGAAGTAGGCCCTGATAGACGATATCCCTGATAGGCGAGCTATATTGTCCTCCGACAACTCTTGTTAATTTCATTGTAGATATTATTTATTTCATTGTAGATATTATTTATTTCATTGTAGATACTATTTATTTCATTGTAGATTCGTATTAAGCGACAGACCCTTGTCCGATACAGGACCTATGGTGAATTATACCACGCCCTGTGTTCAACAACTGGGGAAATACCGATAGCCTTATATAGGACAGACGTCCAATCGAGCTCCAAACCAAGTAGCCCTATGGTAATTATTATGCAGAGATCCTGTTAACCCTTTCCCTCATACGACAATTCTGCAGCAGACGACTTTGAACATATTTTGTCCAAAAATAGAAAATCTCCATAATTGAATGGATAACCTATGCCAAAAAGTGGAAAACATTGTGGCAAAAGGAGAAATTGCACGTTTTGTGCAATTTCTTCTTTTGTCACTATGTTTTCAAAAAGCCGTCTGCTGCAGAGGCATCAGAAAGCGTCTATATGAGGGAACGGGTTAACACTTTCCCACATACACTTTTTGACGCCCCGAAAGCTCAGTCAGTAGCAACTCGGGCTGTCAATCCAGCGGTTGTGAGTTTGAACCCCCAGCTCGGCCAACAATCAGCCAGTTGCTTGTAAAGTACTGGTTTGAGAAAGCCTTGAAATACATGAGTAGGTGAACTGGTTGCCATGATATGACTGAAAAATTGTTGAAAACGGCGTTCCATTCTAATCAATCTGATGCCTCTGCAGAAGACAACATTGGCACTAAAAGAATAATTGCTCAAGTAATGGTCATTTTTTCACAATGTTTTAAAATTATCAATTATGATACTTTCATTTATAGACAGTTAACCCTTTCCCACATACAACTAATTTGCAGCAGACGACTTTAATCATATTTTGTCAAAAAATGGAAAACCTCTATAATTGAATGCATAACCACCAATGACTATAAGTGGAAAACATTGTGGCCAAAGGTGAAATTGCTCATCATGAGCAATTTCACCTTTGGCCACAATGTTTTCAAAAGTCGTCTGCTGCTATTGCGTTAAAATGTGTCTGGGAAAAGGTTAACATGTTTTTTGCCTACATGTTTTCAAAGTCTTCAGCTGTAGAAATGTTGTTTGTGGGGAAGGGTCAAGAGGTATAAAAATCCATCGGAAAAAGAACAAGTTTGCATTTCTGAACTGTGTAGGTTCAGATCACCCTGTCTTCCTCTTATCAGATTCTAGAAAACTTGACAGAAGCTTCTAACAAGCTAAATAATATATAAATGAAAACATAACGCTTGACACAATATTTTCAAACGTCATCTTGTGCAGATGCGTCTGCAGGTGGGAAAAGGTCAATTTCATCCGACTGCCAGTGATGGCAATACTTGATACTATTTCCTTTCTTCCAGAGTGGGTTATGCTTTTGTTGTTCTTACTTTCTTAAAAAGTTGATACTATTGGTTCATTTCAAACTTATAAACATTATGCATTTACCATATTAATTCAGAATAACAACACAAAAGAAACAAAACATCCTAAGAAGCAAGAGAAAGGACCGAAAAAGGTTTCGAGTACGGCAAATATGCAGAAAAACTGGAAATTCCAGAACAATCCCGAACAAGAGGACATCTCTGATCTGATTCGGAACCGAATGAAAAGTTTGGATCTATCTGTCAACGACTATTGTAAGTAATTGAATAGTACAGATGAACCTGTGCTAAAGACCACCTTGGAATAGCGATTCCCTGTTTATAGCGACCATACTTTCCGTTTCCCAAATACTCATTTTCTGTATAAATAAAAAAATCGTGCAATAAAAGACCACCTGTGATCAAAGACCGGATTGTTCATTTCCTGTGGGTGGTCTTTAAACACAGGTTTGACTGTACTTTGTTATATGCAATGATTATCTCTGCATTGCTGATAATTATCTGAAATATCTATGTCATTTCTCTGTGATTATCATAATATACACACATATTTTATTGCAATAAATACTTTTCACAGTACACCACACAAAAGTCTTTTCCAAGCAACTGGCTGCTTTCCCTCATCAGCAGTAAGCCCATTGGTAGAAAAGGACTGATGCTTGTCACACTGACTTTTGTCAAATGTTGGCCAAACAAGAGTCCGAGCTCACAAACACTTAGTCCATATTTCAGGTCCCTTCCAACTGAGTTACCTAACTGAGCTATCATGTTTACATATTGCACACAAATGGTGTTAATTCTATATGTTAATTTCTATATGTCTTTCCAAATTACACAGGCGACATGTGGTGTTAATTATGTCTCCCCTTCTCCGAAAGGGGGGACATGCTGTATTTGTAGTTATTCTTATTATATCCCCAAAACAAAGTTTGGGGATATATTGTTTTTGCACCGTTTCTTATTATTATTATTATTATTATTATTATTATTATTATTTTTTTTCTTATTTTTCTTTCCATTTACCTTTGTCCGGAGTTTTTCTCGGAGATGCTTCACCCGATCTTAATGAAACTTTGCACAGACATAGGCCACCACTCGCAGATGTGCATGTGTGTTTCGGAAATTTTAAAATGGTCGCCATTTCAAAATGGCAGTCGACGGGGCGAAACCTAAAAAAAACGCAAAGTGCTCGGATTTCGATGAAATTTGGTTTAAAGGTAGATATAGATGTTTCGAGTTCAAGTCCGGTATCGAAATTTTATTCTCGCGTGCGGTTTTCAATATGGCCGCCAAAAGGGCGGGAAACTTGGAACATTGTCCGATTTCATCGCAATTTGATTTGATAAATAGATTTTTATGTGGCGACTTCATTTCCGGTATCGAAATTTTATCCCGTGGCGGCCATTTTTTATTCAAAATGGCCGCCAAAACCTAAAAATGCTCCGATTTCGATGAAATTTGGTTTTCAAGTAGATATAGGCATGGCGAGTTCATTTCCGATATCAAAATTTTATCATGCGTCGGCCATTTTTTATTCAAAATGGCCGACAAAACATAAAAATGCTCGGATTTCGATGAAATTTGGTTTTCAAGTAGATGTAAGTGTGGCGAGTTCATTTCCGATAATGAAATTATATCCCGCAGTGGCAATTTTTTTATTCAAAATGGCCGCCAAAACATAAAAATCCTCCGATTTCGATGAAATTTGGTTTTCAAGTAGATATAGTTGTGGTGAGTTCATTTTCGGTATCGAAAATTTATCCCCCGCGGTGGCCATTTTTTATTCAAAATGGCGGCCAAAACTTAAAACATCTGCGATTTCGATGAAATTTGATTTTAAAGTAGATAAAGTTGTGGCGAGTTCATTTCCGTTATTGAAATTTATCTCACGGTGGCCATTTTTTATTCAAAATGGCCGCCAAAACTTCAAAATGCTTCAATTTCGATGAAATTTGGTTTTCAAGTAGATATAGTTGTGGCGAGTTCATTTTCGGTATCGAAAATTTATCCCTCGCGGCGGCCATTTTTTATTCAAAATGGCCGCCAAAACTTAAAACTTCTCCGATTTTGATGACATTTGGTTTTCAAGTAGCTTAAATTTTATTGTCGCCCGTCACTTTCAAAATGGCCGCCCGAAAACTAAAAATGCCCTGATTTCGATGAAATTTGGTTTTCAAGTAAATATAGGTGTGTCGAGTTCATTCCCGGTATCAAAATGTTATCCCGTTGCGACAATTTGCCGGTTTTGGGGATATATGTGACTTGCTTGCAATCACAATCAGTACTTGTTCTTATTATTATTATTCTTCTTCTTCTTCTTAACTTTTGTTTGTCCAGAGCAGAACTCGGAAACTACTTGAAGTAATTGATTGAAACTTGGAACATAGATAGATGGCAATGTGAAGTTGTGCACCTTGCAAGAATTATAACTCTGGGCCACTTTGTTGCAAAGTTATCTGCCCTTGTTCAATATTTTAATAGTGTAAACTTTGTCCAGAGCAGAACTCAGAAACTACTTGAAGGAATTTATTGAAACTTGGAACATAGATAGATGGCAATGTGAAGTTGTGCACCTTGCAATAATTATGAGTTATCTCCCCCTTGTTCAATATTTTAATTGTGAAAACTTTGTCCAGAGCAGAACTCAGAAACTACTTGAAGGAATTTATTGAAACTTGGAATATAGATAGATGGCAATGTGAAGTTGTGCACCTTGCAATAATTATGAGTTATCTCCCCCTTGTTCAATATTTTAATAGTGTAAACTTTGTCCAGAGCAGAACTCAGAAACTACTTGAAGGAATTTATTGAAACTTGAAACATAGATAGATGGCAATGTGAAGTTGTGCACCTTGCAATAATTATGAGTTATCTCCCCCTTGTTCAATATTTTAATAGTGTAAACTTTGTCCAGAGCAGAACTCAGAAACTACTTGAAGGAATTTATTGAAACTTGGAATTTAGATAGATGGCAATGTGAAGTTGTGCACCTTGCAATAATTATGATTTATCTCCCCTTGTTCAATATTTTAATAGTGTAAACTTTCTCCAGAGCAGAACTAAGAAAGTACTTAAAGGAATTTATTGAAACTTGGAATATAGATAGATGGCAATGTGAAGTTGTGCACCTTGCAAGAATTATAACTCTGGGCTACTTCGTTGCAAAGTTATCTCCCCTTGTTCAATATTTTAATAGTCATTGACAAACTGCAATGGGGAGACATATGTTTTTTCATAAAAACAACCTTTCTAGTTTCTATATGTCTTTCAACATTACACAGACGACATGTGGTGTTTATTCTATATGTTAATTCATATATGTCTTTCCACATTACACAGGCGACATGTGGTGTTTATTCTATATGTTAATTCATATATGTCTTTCAACATTACACAGACGACATGTGGTGTTTATTCTATATGTTAATTTCTATATGTCTTTCAACATTACACAGACGACATGTGGTGTTTATTCTATATGTTAATTCATATATGTCTTTCCACATTACACAGTCGACATGTGGTGTTAATTTCTATATGTCTTTAAACATTACACAGACGACATGTGGTGTTTATTCTATATGTTAATTCATATATAACATTTCCACATTACACAGGTGACATGGAGTACAGAAGGAATGATATATGTTACGTAATACTGAACCCATCTCCAAAGCGGAAATTACGGGTTGGTGACCTTGTGTAAGATGTTTTACTTCTTTATTTTCTCATGGCAACCAGCCAACTCTGGATGCACGAGACCATGGTCGGGCCATAGCAAAGACTTAAGCCCTTCCCTAAATAAGAAAAAATGCAGCCAACTGAAAATCAATGAATGAAAATATAATTTAATGAGATATTTCTTCTTTTGCAACAATGTTTCCGACTCATTTAAACTTTCACTTATGGAGAATTTCCATATTTTTGCCTAGAAAGTTTCAAAATTGCCTGCTACAGATTTTTTGTATGTGGGAAAAGGGTTAACCCTGTCCCTCATATAGACGTTTTCTGACGCCTCTGCAGCAGACTGCTTTTTGAAAACATTGTGACAAAAGAAGAAATTGCTCAAAACGAGCAATTTCTCCTTTTGCCACAATGTTTTCCGCTTTTAGTCATATCCTTTCAATTATAGACATTTTCCAATATTTGACAAAATATGTTCAAAGTCATCTGCTGCAGATTTGTTCTATGTGGAAAAAGGGTTAAGTCAATGAAACGGTGTGTATTTAAAGTCACTAGAACCCTTCCAGACATACAGTTAATCTACAGGAGACTACTTTGAAAGCATCTAGGTAACAATGACATGAATCTGGATTGATTGATTGTTCGGTGTTGTACGCCGCTTTCAACAATTTTTCAGTTATAACAAAACATTTCCTGGGTAAGTTACTGGTAAATACTGGTCCATTTATCCTGACACCAGTCAGTCAGTCGTAATGCTAACTTTAATTTGCTAACCCCGCAACCATGAACACCAAGGTGGGCAGCCATTACTACCACTTTTAGCTCATAACAATGTGGAAAAGATCTATATATAGAAATGAAAGTATTATAGTTGAATTAAGATGAAAATACTGTGAAAATGATAAAGCAATTTCCCCTTTTTCCACAATGATTTCTTAAAGCGGTCAACTTTCAACATTGAGACTGCATGACCCCTTGATACCGAATGTGTCTGATATTTTTATTTTATATTTGTTATAGATATGTAATTCAACCCAGTTCCATGTTCGCCATCCCCACCCGACTGACCAGATTTAAACATAGTCAAAAACCTCGAGTCTGGACCCCAACACTACAGAGAACTGTTTCTGAGAACGAACTTTCCGACAGCGATAACGTTACAACCGAAATGCTTGAGAGAGCACAGTCCGTGTCCAGCGTCCAGTCAGGTGAACACAAAAAAAGAAGCCGGTTTCAAGTTGGTGCCGTCGAATGATCTTGGTCAAGGTCACCTAACTTAATTCTGTCAAACTTTTTGCCGAAATCAAAAATGATATTTATCAAAAGTTTTATTCATTCCATCATTTATGGGTATATTTAACAGCGGTCCAATAAACTGAAACTTGTGCAAATATTGCTTATAGTGGCAACAAAGTAATAAATAAATAGTTCAAAACTATTTTGGCAGTCAATTTTGAAAAACAATCGATTGAAAGTCATGAAAATGTAAACATTTTGGCTTACTGGGTTTGTCTACCCAGTAAAAATGAAGCATAATCGATCAATATTTAGATTTTTATTGTACTGATAAGTGAAAATATTACTCTGATTATATCCCTGAATGAATTATGAATCTAATATTTTGAGACATCTTTTAAATGGACCTTTAATGAATGTTGCCTGATGCAGAAACATGAAAAGTTGATTGATTATTATTGAATTATTGTGCTATTATTAGTAATAACATTCCATGGTGCGTTTTTAATTGGGGGGCCAAAGGATTTAACCCTTTCCTGCATGTAGTAAATCTGCAGCAGCCGACATTGATAACATCTTTGCAGAAATGTAAAAAATCCCTATAATCAATGTATAATTATTAACCCTTTCCCTCATATAGACGCTTTCTGACGCCTCTGCAGCAGACGGCCTTTTGAAAACAGTGACAAAAGAAGAAATTGCACAAAACGTGCAATTTCTCCTTTTGCCACAATGTTTTCCACTTTTTGTCATAGGTTATCCATTCAACTATTGAGATTTTCTATGTTTTGACAAAATAAGTTCAAAGTCGTCTGTTGCAGAATTGTCGTATGAGGGAAAGGGTTAAAGAAAAAGTTGAAAAAAGTGTGGCAAAAGGAAAATTGCTTGTTTTGAGCAATATCTTCTTTTGTCAAAGTTTTCTGCTGCAGAGGCATCAGAAAGCGCCTATATGTGGGAAAGGATTAAAATGGGACCAATTTTACAATTTATGCCACAAGTTTGTCACAGTTTATCTAGTGTGTTCCATAAGACTTTCATGAGCATACAAAATTCCAGGTCATTAAACCTTTCCCACATGCAACAATTCTGAAGCAGAGGGCTTCGAAAACATACTGGCAAAAATGTGAAATATCTCCATAAATGAAAGTTTAATTATTAAATAGAGTTGAGAACATTTTGACAAATTTTGTCACAATGTTTTCAAGAGTCATCTGCTGCAAAAACCCAGAATGCATCTGCAAGTAGGAAAGGGTTAATCCTTTCCCACATGCATCTTCAGCAGAAGACTTTTGAAAACTTTGTTTCAAAATGAGAAATGACCAATCATGAGCTCTATTCAATAATCATACTTTCATTTATAGAGACTTTCCATGGTTTTGACTTAATGTCCTCGAAGTAGTCTGCTGCAGATTTGTTGTATGTGGGAAGGGGTTAAACAGTGACTGATAGAGATAGTTTCTAGATAAATTCGTCTTTCAAATGATCATTGACCTGGTTATAAATACTTGTAATTGCAGGCCACATTGTGTTCCAGAAAATGGTCATGTTTTACCTGATTATGTATATTAAATAATGTATTGTACTGTTATAATATGCAGTCATTAAACATTGTAGGAAAAGGATAGATTACTCATCACAAGCATTTATTCTCCTTTTCTTGCAATATTTTCAAATGTTGTCTGCTACATAGAAGTGTTTGCACAGGGAAAGCAATCTATTAAAAATGGTCAAATCACATGTGTGCTTCATTGTTATTTTTGTCAGGAAATTATTAATATACAGTCAAACCTGTGTTTAAAGACCACCCATAGGAAAGTGCACAATCTGGTTTTTGTTCACAGGTGGTCTTTAATTGCAGGGTCATTTATACAGAAAATGAGTATTTGGGAAACTAAATGTATGGTCACTATAGACAGTGAATTGATATTCCAATGTGGTCTTTAGCACAGGTTCAATTTTACATGTTCATACAATGAAGAAGATATTTGTCTGTTTATCAATTGTTTTTCTTATACATTTTAATATGTTAATTTTAATGTCCTTTTCATTGAAAGCACCAGTCCTGTTAAAATAAAAGAACAACTACATGTATAGGGCATTTTCGACCATTGAAGAACAAGATCAGTTTGATCTTACTTCACAGTTCATCAATTAATCACAGAAGGTTAAAAGAAACCTCTGAAAAATAATATCCAAATGTTCTCATACGAAATCATTCCGGTCATCATTCAGTGCTACAGATAAGCAGCATATTTGCACAGATAAGCAACTTGTTTGCGTAAAAACTCAATTAAAATTGTCAAATACCCAATTAATTTCACATCAGTGCGTAACAAAACGCATAATTATTTTGGGACACTCAATTCATTTTTCAAGCCCTGCATATCGTATTATGTTCAAAACAAAACCCAATTCAATCAATATTGACTGCGTATTGAAAACTTTCTTCTATGTCAAGAAATATCGCGTACATTTCGTATAAGCCAACCGATCAACAAAGTCACATGAACAACAAACTGGTGAAGTGAGCTATTTATAAGCAGCCAATCGTTGCACGGTTAAATCATTATAAATCGAAAGATCACAGGATAAAACTTGCTAAAAAAGTAGATGTATATTTGGACGCTATTAATTGCAGATACTTTGTACAGCGAATTTCAAAGTGAAGTAAAAGATATTTGACGGTCAAGTAAGTTGTGTACGTCGGTTTTAATTGCACAATTAAATAATTACTAGAAAAAACTACACAAGATTGTTTAGCTCAGAAAATAAATAAATGTTCTTGTCATAATGAGCAGGCCACACTGCAGTGAGATATGTTGCAAAAGAACAGCTACAAATTGTAGCCAATTTAACCCTTTCCCTCATACAACAATTCTGCAGCAGACGACTTTGAACGTATTTTGTCAAAACATAGAAAATCTCCATAGTTGAATGAATAACCTATGACAAAAAGTGGAAAATATTGTGGCAAAAGGAGAAATTGCACGTTTTGTGCAATTTCTTCTTTTGTCACTATGTTTTCTAAAAGCCGTCTATATGAGGGAAAGGGTTAATTTTTCAAACTAAAAATAATTGTCAGCAGTAGACGACTTTGGAAAACACCGCTGACAATGATCAAATACTTTTGTCTACATTGACAATTATAAGACTTAGTTTCACTGTCTGTTTTTCCACATAAATGTTTTTATCCAAATTCTTTGAAAAAAGTCTGCTGCTCCTTTAATGTGAAGAGGGATGGGATAAAAAGACAAAAGAAATCAACAGTTCCTAGTTGTTCATATCTGTATCCTAGAGTTTAACTTTGTACCCTAAATCTTCAAAGAACTCAATACAGCAGACAACTTTTTAAAAAACATTGTGGCAAATACAAGAGTTGCTCATAAAAAAAGAGCATATTTTCCTTTTAAAATGTTTTCATTTTATTCAATAATTATAATTTCATTTACGCATATCGAGATAATTTCCATATTTTTGTTTACACCCTTTCAAAGTTGTCAGCTGTAGATCTTTGTCTGTAGGAAAGCATTTATTTATTAAATGAGATGGATTGATTGAAATACTCAATTGAAATAACTAAAATTGAAATACTCAATAGATTTTTTAAAATACTCAATTACTTTTGATGCATGGGGTAATACTCAATTAACATGAAAGGCTTATCTGTAGCACTGAATTATTATTGTAGCATATGGACAATAGAGAGAGACTATTTATAGTATCCCAACAAGGTATTGTGTGTGGGTTTTTCCCATATTTTCTCAAATGAAAATTTGGACGCATTTTTCCACTGAAACAATTTCAAGTTTTAAAGAAACTTTTCAAGTATATTTTTATACAATTATTTTGTTACACAAAGTTAGTTAGGGCTTGTTTGTTTTGTGTGGTCATATTTGATTTTTTTTTTTTTTTTAAATAAGCTTTGCATTTATTGTTAAATGTGTTCTTTGTAAATAAATCATGTTTAAATAAACTTTATTACAAACAAATTTTCTATTGTCATGTTAATACTTCCTACACCTTTCCTGCATCGAAAGTATAGATATTAACCCTTTCCCTCATACGACAATTCTGCAGCAGACGACTTTGAACGTATTTTGTCAAAAAATAGAAAATCTTCATTATTGAATGGATAACCTATGACAAAAAGTGGAAAACATTGTGGCAAAAGGAGAAATTGCACGTTTTGTGCAATTTCTTCTTTTGTCACTATGTTTTCAAAAAGCTGTCTGCTGCATAGGCGTCAGAAAGCGTCTATATGAGGGAAAGGGTTAAACATATTGGAAATTATTTTGGGGGTTTGGATATACTTTCAAAATAGTATATGACAAAATTCAATGTGACAAGTGTCAAGTGTTTTCCATCAATGGGCTTAACCCTTTCCTTCATATAGACGCTTTCTGACGCCTATGCAGAAGAAGCTTTTTGAAATCATGGTGGCAAAAGAAGAATTGCTCAATATGAGCAATTACTCATTTAGTTACCATGTTTTCAACTCTATTCAATTATTGTACTTTCATTTAAAGGGAGTTTCCAATTTGTTAGGGTATGTTTTAAAAGTGGTCTGCTGCAGAGGTGTCAGAAAGCGTCTATATGAGAGGGAAATGGTTAATTATATAAATAAAATCTGTTAAGTCTTTTTTAGATCACCTAGAGCCAAAGGCTCAAGGTGAGCTATTCTGATCACTTTTTGTCCGTCGTCTGTCCGTCGTCTGTCGTCCGTCGTCGTTAACTTTAAGCTTTAAACATCATCTCCTCTTGAACCACGTACAGAACCAATTGCATCCAAACTTCACAGGAATGTTCCTTAGGTGGCCCTCTTTCAAAATTGTTCAAAGATTTAAATTCCATTGAGAACTTTTGGTTGCTGCGGCAAAGATTGTTCAAGGCATACTGTTTGGTTGAAAAACATGGCAGTCAGGAGGCATCAGAAAAGGGGCAAAATCATCTCGTTAACTTTTAGCTTTAAACATCATCTCCTCCTAAATCACAGGACCAATTTCATCCAAACTTCACAGGAATGTTCCTTTGGTGGCCCTCTTTCAAAATTGTTCTAAGATTTAAATTCCATTGAGAACTTTGGTTGCTGCGGCATCAGAAAGGGGGCAAAATGTCCAAACTTTAAAAATCTTCTCCTCTGAATCTGATAGATTTTCTATTTTTTGACAAAATATGTTCAAAGTCGTCTGCTGCAGACAGAATTGTCGTATGAGGGAAAGGGTTAAAAGTCTTATGTGGAAAAGCAGCCAGTTGCTTGAAAAGTATGTTGTGTGGTGTACTGGTGTGGGAAAACCAAGAAACCCATGAGTAGGTAAACTGGTCGCAGTGATATGACTGAAAGAGCCTGGGTACCGAGGATTCATTTCTCCCTTATTTGTTCATCTACTTGTCTGTCAATCATACCTTAAGCTGTTACAGGTTTTTTTATATAATATAAAACACATAAAGATCTTTTGTTTTGTTTTACTTGATCAAAAATCACATTTGTTTATACCCCCTTTTCCCATAATACTTTAACCCACAACCACATGCAACAAATCTGCAGTGGTCAACTTTGAAAACATTTAGACAAAAAAGCGGAAAATCTTTATGAGTGCAAGTATTGTTATGGAAAAAGAGTTGAAAACATTGTGGCAAAAGTTGAAATTACTCATAATGAGCAATTTCTACTATTGCCACAATGTTTTCGAAAGACCTCTTCTGCATTGGCATCAGAAACTGGTTTTTTTTTGCGGGAAATGGTTACTAAAATGGAAGTTAAAGGCTTGGTAGTTCTTGAATAGGACTTGTTTACTGTAGTTTTTAAGGTATTTTTAATTTGTATATTTTACAAATTGTTAGGGAAATGGGGATTTATCTTTTTATTTTTAGAACTCTCTTCTTTGAAATTATTTGATGAAAAGTTTATGCCACCTAAAAAAAGGTTGTAATTCTGATACAAAGATGAAAACATTGTAGGAAAAAGGAACAATTGCTCATTGTCCTTTTCCCACAATGTTTTCACTAGTCATATGTATCAGATAGGGTTTGAGATCTCTAGATTATCTATGAAATATCTTGATTAAATTGTTGAACTAACCCTTTCCCACATACAACACAATCTTAAGCAGACAACTTTGAAAATATTTTGTCAAAAATATTTGAAATCTCTTAGAATCAAGGAGCAATAATTGAATAAAGATGAAAACATTGTGGCATTATTATGAACAATTTCTCCTTTTGACACAATGATTTCATGATTCATCTGCTGCAGAATTGTCAAAAAGTGTCTTAATGTGGGAAATGGATAAAATAATGATGCTTATCATGTTTACCACATTGAACAAGTAGAATCATTTCAAAATGTTTGTTGTATTTTGTTTTATATTTGAGATCATTGATATTAAATTGCTTTGTGTCACTTGTTATTGTGCTTGGTTTGGTTTATTAATGCTTCCCTGACACTGATTGCTCTTTCTACCTGTTTATCATAACAGAGTCAAATTCCATTAACCTTAACCCTTTCCCTCATACGACAATTCTGCAGAAGACGACTGAACATATTTTGTCAAAAAAATAGAAAATCTCTATAATTGAATGGATGACTAAAAGTGGAAAACATTGTGGCAAAAGGAGAAATTGCTCCTTATGAGCAATTTCTTTTTAAGTCACTATGTTTTCAAATAGCCGTCTGCTGTAGAGGCGTCAGAAAGGGTTAATTAAATACTTAAAAGTATATTTCATTTTTTTTTGTTTCCCTAATATTTTGTAAAACATAAATGATGGAATGTATTTAAGAAAATGACTAAGGTGACATAATTAGTTACCTTGCTGACCATCAATACTTTTATATAAGGGAAACAAAAATGATGAAATATGCTTTTTAAGTATTTTTAAAAAAGTATTACATGTACTTTGCATTACGTAAGGTTGGTGGAATTTGACCCTGAGGAAAAAAAGTGCATCATCTGTATTCCGCCCATTATCTTTTCAAATCTTTTTCTCTGAATTCAACTCCACTGCACAAGATGGCCACCAGAGCTTAATTGGGTCACTCTGATCTTTTCCTTAACCTCTGACCCCTTTTAAAGACAATTCATGTCTGGGCCATATCACCTATGATTTCACACCTAAACTTGTTATGAAGACGCACAATGGGAAAGGCGGTTAACACATATCAAACTGGGTCACTAGTCCATGACCTCTGACCCCATTGAAGGAAAAAACTTGTCTGGGCCATATCTTCTATACTTTCACACATAGTTATCAAACTTGTTATGAAGGTTCATCATAGGCAAGAAGGTTTACACACATCAATCTGGGTCACTTGTTCATGACCTCTGACCCCATTTAGAGCAAATGAATCGTGGCTGGGCCATATCTCCTATACTGCCATATCTAGGATTACCAAATTTAGTATGAAGATACATCTTTAGAAAAGGGTGTGTTGTGGTCAACATTCCTTGAATTTTGACCCAATTTAAATCAACAGTAGCGACGCGGGTTGTCAATCCATAGTTATGAGTTCAAATGCCAGCTTGGCCAACATTCTTTCCGACGTCTAACAAAAGTCACTGTGACAAGTGTCGTTCGTCTTTCACCAATGGGCTTACAGTCTATGTGGAAAAACAGCCAGTTGCTTGGAAAGTACTGGTGTGAGAAAGCCAGGAAACACATGAGTAGGTGAAATGGCAGCAGTGATAAGACTGAACAATTGTTGAAAACGCCATTAAACCCCAATTTAAAGAAAAAGCTTGTTTGGGCCATACTTAATAAGCAAACAAATGTGCTGCTAACATGCGTATTGGTAATATCACATACCGAAATTTGGTCACTGTAACCTTGACCTTTGACTCCCACTTTTGTTAGCTCACCATTTCCTACAAATAATTATACACCCTTCGAAGAAGAGGGGGTATATAGGAGTCACTGTGTTACAATTGCATGTTATTTTACAGAGTTATGGCCCTTTTACTTATTAAGTTATGGTGTAGGTCAAGGTGCTGTTTAGGGGGTATTTATCATCTTCATTGATAGTTCTAGTTTCTGCTAAAACAATAGACCAATTTCTGAAAACTGCACAGGAATGTTCCTTAGGTCGTCCTATTTCAAAACTTTTCAAAGAAATTAATTCCAATGAGAACTTTGGTTGCTGTCGATTCATAAAAAAGGGAAAATGCCAAATCTTTAAAAATCTTCTTGTCCAAAAGTACAGGCCCGATTTACAAATTTTACTCAAATGTTCCTTGGGTGAATCTCTACCAAGATTGTTCAAATAATTTCGATCTGTTTAAAAAATGGCTGAGCTTGTTTTCCATATATGTATATAGTAAAAACTTAAACAAAAATCTTCTTGTCCAAAAGTACAGGGTTCATTTGAAAATAATTTGGTACAAATGTTCCTTGTCTGACCTACCAAGATTGTTAAAATTATTCCGATACGTTGAAAAACATGGCCGCCAGCGGGCGTTGCTTGTTTTCCATAAATGTATATTTAGTTAAAACTTATAAAATCGTCTTGTCTTAAAGTACAGGCCCGATTTTAAATATAAATTGGTGACCATCTATTAAGATTTTTCAAATTATTCCGATCTGTTAAAAACATGGTCGCCAGGACGTGTTTACCTTACATGAGTCGTCCCGCGAGAAAACCAACCGTATGGCCTCTGCGTAATGTATCGATCCAGATCAGCCTGCGCTGTCCGAGCCGATACATTCCGCCTCAAGGTGATAGAGGTATAGAGTAATGATTCCTAAAACAGAAAATCCACAGGAGGCGAAGAGTGTCTATCCGGGTAAGCCTACGTGACATGCTTAGACTGACCCGAGTCCACAATGTTGGTTTTCTCGCGGGACGGCTTATATGTATTTATAGTGAAACTTTAAAAAAAAAAAATCTTGTACAAACATATAGGCCTGATTTTAAAATAATTTGGCACAAATGTTCGATGGTTGACCCTCTACCAAGACTGTTGAAATCATTACGATCCATTTATAAATACGACCAGAAAGGAGCAATGCAATGATTGTATGCATATCGTAAGTAAGAACATTGAAAACTGTTATTTATATTAACATTTTACCTCATTCAGCAGACGACTTTTGAAAACATTGTGACAAAAGGAGAAATTGCTCAATAATTATACTATCAATTATAGAAATATTCCCTTTTTGACGAGATGATTTCAAAGTCGTCTGCTGCAAATGTGTCGATGAGGGAAAGGGGGGGGGGGTGTTTAATCAGGTGAGCGATTTAGGACCATCATGGATGGCCCTCTTGACTTAGTTTTATGTCAAGTTTTAAAAGAGATTGTCTTACATGACCTTTGACATCCAGCTTTGGATTGTCTACTTTTCTTTTTCGTCAAGTATCTAATTCATATAAACAGATCATATTTAAGCCGTGTTAAATGAATATAAAGTTGACAAACAGATCATATTTAAGCCGTGTTAAATTTGCATGAAGAATATTAAGTAGACACACATATCATATTTAGACCGTGTTAAATTTGCATGAAGACTATAAAGTAGACAAACAGATAATGTTGTCAATGATCCACGACTGTATCATGCCTCTACTGAATAGAAGATAGCGCAATATATATATATTTTCTAACCTCTCTGATATATATTTTGTAGAGTCTGTTAAAAAGGATAATCCTTACAAGTTTAATGTGTGACTGAGATATGCCTACCCCGTTCGTTCATGTGGAAATCCATTTTAAGCCGAATAAGTTGACCTTGTCCACCATCAGGTGATTATCTGACCGTCTTGGCATTTGGTCAATACATACTAATGCATGTACAGGTTTATTTACATGTCACAATTAATCTTGGCTTAAAAATGTTTGTATCTATTTTACGAAAGTGTCTCCTTTGTTGTTTTAAACCCAATGCAATTTGGAACAGTGGAAGATTAAATTGTCAAAGTGATGGAAACCTTGGTGGAAAGGGAACGTTTCTTTTTGGCAATTTCTCAATGATCAGTATTGTTTTACAACTTGAAGTAATAAGTGGTTTGTAAAATATGTCTGTGTGTGGAGTGTGAGGAGATGTTTGTTTTAAATATTAAAATCATGAAGACATGACACGAACTAGATAAATTAACCCTTAACAACGTACAACAAATCTGCAGCAGACGACTTTAAAAGTTTCTGCACGTTTCTTTTGTTTGAAATGTCCTCAAATTAATGTGTAGTTACTGACTGGAGTTCACTGTACATGTTTGTTTACCAAGGCAACATGAATAAGTGAACTGTCGGCGATATAACTGAAATAACGTTGAAAGCGGTGTAAAACCCCAATAAAACAAACAAATCAAAACATTGTGACAATTCGAGAAATTGCGCCGTCAGAAAGCGTCTGTGTGTGTGTGTGTGGGGGGGGGGGGGGGGGGGGGGGGGGGGGAAATATTGTTAAAGAAGATAAGCAATATTTATAGAGAAAAGATGTATGTAAAGTAAAATGTGGACAGTAATTTTGAATAATAATTGTTAAACGGATTTGAAAACATTCTTTAACCCTTTCCCTCATACGACAAATTAGCAGCAGACGACTTTGAACTTACTTTGTCAAAAAATGGAAAATCTCTATAATTGAATGGATAGCCTATGACTAAAAGTTGAAAACATTGTGTCAAAAGGAGAAATTGCTCGTTTTGAGCAATTTCTTCTTTTGTCACTATGTTTTCAAAAAGCCGTCTGCTGCAGAGGCGTCAGAAAGCGTATATATGAGGAAAAGGGTTTAAAAGGACAAAGTGTTCGCTTTGAGCGTTTTCTCCATCTCCAATAATGTAATCAAATGTCATCTGTGTTAGAGAGACGATCAATCATTGTCTGTGAGTGAGAAGGGGGGAGTGTTTACTGTACAGCTAAACAGACTTGTACATTTTCAAATATACAATCCACTTGGTCTGATTTGAGTTGCCAAAGTTCTTTTCAAATTCCACTGTGCAAGGCAAAATAGTAGTTTAAGGGCCGTCTGTTTTGTAAACATCTTCGGAATGGGAATGTTAAGATTTGAAGAATAAAACCAGGATGACGTGTTGTATAATTGGGAGAATAATTTTGATACAAAAGTTCAAAACATTGGGGTAAAATGATAAATAGCTCATTTTATTTAATGTTTTCCTTTTTCTACAATGTTTTCCTTTTTCTACAATGTTTTCATTTTTCTACAATGTTTTCGAAAGACGTTTGCTGCTCAAATAAGCCTGTCCATGCTAAAAGAAGCGAACTGTATATATCCAAACCAGCCTGCTTTTCCGTCCGTATACACATTAATTACAAATGCTTTTTTAAACTTCCGGTTACTTGTGATGTTGTGTATAAAACCTATGAACAGACTTATCTGTACCCATACAGTTCATGAATGCCAACATGCCCCTTGTGTTCATGGACGTTAGTTGTGATGCTTTGTACAACACCTATGAACAGACTAATCTGTACCCATACAGTTCATGAATGCCAACATGCCCCTTGTGTTCATGGACGTTATTTGTGATGCTTTGTACAACACCTATGAACAGACTAATCTGTACCCATACAGTTCATGAATGCCAACATGCCTCTTGTGTGCATGGACGTCTGCTGAGTGGGGCAAAGGATTAAAGTCACAATAGTTTAATGAATGTTCAAGTTTGCATTTGATTCACCGAACTAATTAAGCAACGGCCTGTCGGACCTTAATTTACGAATAACAACACAATCGTCCCACTAGTACTTTCAGTGCTTTGATTAAAAAATGATGTCTACTGCAGTGCCTGTATCAGAGAACGTGTACAAGCATTGAAGGTCAGCCTTACCCATTGACAGTCGTCAAATAGGTGAAACGAAATGAAATGAAAGAGCCATTCCGCGTGGAAAACGGCCTTCGATATTTTTTGACAAGGTCGAATACGGACCAGCCTGCACCTCTATACAGTCTGATCAGGATATTCTCTATTTGCCACCCAATCACTGATAGCATATATAACCTACCGAGGAATATTTTTATGCATTTGATTTTTCTTTTTCAGTTGACTGAAATAGTAGTTCAAATAGATACAGATAATTTAAATGAAAGAGTCGCTCAGTGTGAGAAAACAACCTAAAAGACTCTGCGACCAGTGTAAACTTAGACGAACCCGGACCTCTAGATATATGCAGTCTGATCAGAATCTTCCCTATTAGCCACCCTATCACGGAAAGAAAATGTCTGAAAATGGTTTTGGTATTTATTGCTTACTGTAAATGATATTTCGGCGGCGTCTGCTTCGAATATAGAATATTTTTTCTTCCGACAAATATAAGTATTTTTTATATTTTGTTCAAAGAGAAGAGTAGAAAACATCGTCGGAAAAGTAGAAAAATGCTGACTATTAGCAATATATCCCTTTCTCACAATGTTTAATTACTCGTCTATTGCTGTTGATGCGTCAATTGGCGTATGCTTCAGGAAAAGCGATTTATCTCAGGAGGTCAATATTCGTGTGGTTTTCAATGTGTATTGATATTTAACGCTTATCTATTATGTCAATGCAGCCATTTTTCTTTTATAAATAATTCCTTTTAACTCTTTTCTCTGCCGAATTTCTCAAAGTCGGAACCCTTCGTTGTTGAAAATTGGACCTCTCCATTTTTCGTCCAAAAGAAAATTTTGTTAAATTTAATGTTTAAGTGGCAAACAATGCAGATTTCAGGAGAGACCGCTCGTTACGAGCTGTCTCACCTGATGCTGCATTGTTTGCAAAAGCCATTAATTTATTTTGGCGCGAAAGGATTAACCATTAATAGTGGTAACCGAATTACCATTTCAATGGGTTTTACCTTAAGTTATTGTAGGCCTAATCTTCAATAACGTTCTTTGTCAAATCGACGTAAGCATCGATAACATAAAAACATGTTACCACATGAATAATTAAGTAAATCAATAAACAGATAAATAAATAAATAGATAAAAAAAAAAAAAAGAAGTAACAAAAAAAAAACCTTTTCACAAAATGTTTCTAATATGGTTTCAAAGTCATTCTTCATTTTTATGCGGGGGATTCAGCTATGCCCAGCTTTCAGGAAGTGTAAATTTGTAATTTTTTTGTGCTGCCCTCTGTTTTTTCAAAATGGACAATTTTTATTGATTGTCCAGGGATCAGTTAAATACGTTTCACAAGCTAAACGGTAGGCTCATTATACAAAGTATTAACACAATGCAAAGTTTGAATCCATGAAGTTGTATACATAATTTAGAAATTTAAGTTAGACATAAGGATCTTAAATGTTTCTTTTAAATATATGGAAAACGAGTAGCTTGAAAGCGGGTAGCTCAAAAACCTTTCGAGAAAATCCCTGCAATGAAAAATACGGAAATACGGCTGTCGTGCATCGTCAACATTTTCCCTTGTTAACACTCTACAGGCTACATTTTGCATCGGATCCTCATGAAAGTTTATCAGAACATTCATCTCCATCAAATCTTGGACAGATTCGAAACTTGGCCATTTGAGGTCAAATTGAAGGAAAATCTTGTTACCACTCTAGAGGCCACATTTTTAACTTGAGCATGTTGAAACTTTATCAGAATGTTTGTCTTGAAGATGTAAGTCAAGTTCGAACATGAGTCATGTCGGGTCAAAAAGTAGGTCACTAGCTCAAGTTGAAGGAAAAGCTTTTTAACACTCTAGAGGCCGCAACTAAGGCAGCTTGAAATTTGGTCAGAATGTTTATCTTAATGATGTCTAAGCCGAGTTTGAATATGGGTCAAGCCGGGTCAAAACCTAGGTCACTAGGCCTAATTGAATGGAAATCTTGTTAACACTTTGGAGGCCTTATTTTCAACTTGAGGATGTTGAAACTTTATCAGAATGTTTGTCTTGATGATAGGTCAAGTTCGAACATGGGTCATGATGGGTCAAAAAGTAGGTCACTAGGTCAAATTGAAGGAACATTTTGTTAACACTCTCCAGGCCACACATTTTGCTTCAGCAGCTTGTCAGAATGTTTGTATTAACGATATCCAGGTCAAGTTCGAATATGGGTCACATTGGGTCAAAAACTAGGTCACTAAGCCAAATTGAAGGAAAATCTTGTTAACACTCTGGATACTGCATTTTTAGGTTGAGCATGTTGAAACTTTATCAGAATGTTTTTCTTGATGATATTTAGGTCAAGTTTTAACATGGGTTATGTTGAGTCCAAAAGTAGGTCACTAGGTAAAATTGATGGAAAATCTTGTTAACACTCTAGAGCCAACATCCCCCGCTCTCAGTACTTTCAGTACTTTGATTTTTTCAAGATACTATATTTTCCCAGCAAATAAAACTGTAGAGCTAATGACTGATCAAGAGGAATCCGCAACCACCGAATTGTTAGATTAATTTTTTTTTTCCACATTTATTGCGAAACAAGCTTTCAACTTATATTAATCAGACTTGATGTCTGCTACCTCACGAGACTCAATCAGTACTCATGCTGTTTGTGTGGAAAAAATACCAAAGGCAGAACCCCCTCAATACAAGATTTGAACCCCGGACCTTTGTACGGGAGGCCAATGATCTACCACTGAACGTCGGATAGAGATAAAGAGTCGGAAAGATGGAAGAAAATTAATCTGAAACCGGACATTTTCAATCCTAATAACACTCAAGTACATTTCTGTGGTTGATAAAGGTATCCACATCCGTGGAAAGATTGTTTGTCATCATCGTAACAGATATACATGTACATGTAAAATACAATAGTCACTGTAAGTTACTCAGACTCTTTACCGTCGAATATACATGTATAATCTCTATACATCGAATATACATGTATACTATCTATACGTCGATATACATGTATAATCTATATACGTTGAATATACATGAATAATCTCTATACGTCGATATACATGTATAATCTCTATACGTCGAAATACATGTATAATCTATATACGTCGAATATACATGTATAATTTATATACGTCGAATATACATGTATAATCTCTATACGTCGAATATGCATGTATAATCTCTATACGTCGATACACATGTATAATCTGTATACTTCGAATATACATGTATAATCTCTATACGTCGGTATACATGTATAATCTATATATGTCGAATATACATGTATAATCTCTATACGTCGATATACATGTATAAGCTCTATACGTCGAATATACATGTATAATCTCTATACGTCGATATACATGTATAATCTCTATACGTCGATATACATGTATAAGCTCTATACGTCGAATATACATGTATAATCTGAATGTGGCCGCTGAACACAGGTGGTTGCTTAATACAAGTCAAATGAAGAAGGAAAGGTTGTTTTGGTTAATCTTCAGGTGGCTACAAGTTGGTTGCTTAAAAGAGTTGCCCGCTAACACAAGTTTGACTGTATGTTAAGATTATAATTTCCGACGTTTGACAAAAGTCAATGAGCAATATCCCCCCTTTTTCCACGATGTTTTCAACACTTTAAAACTGGCCTTTACATTTTACCTGCAGTCTTCTGCTCCATATTTGTTGTATGTAGGAAAGGATAAAGTGTATCTTTCCACGCTAACTGACCAGTTTGTACTTATGCCATTCATATTCTGCTGGACTAAGTAAACTAACTATTTCGGGACTTCCACAAGGAATGGCCGAGTGGTTAACATCGGGGATTTGGAACCGAGCGTCCCAGGTTCGATCCCCAGTCGCAGCACCTCGGTCATGGTGGAGTGCCCTTGGCACATGTTCTAGCCTAGTACTGGTTTGTTTATCCAGGGATCATGAATAAGTGAACTGTGGACGTGATATAACTGATATAATGTTGAAAACAGCGGAAAAGCAAATCAGGACTTGCACAGTCCATGTTGTAACACATACTGTCAAACGTCAAACTATTCGTTCATGAAAAACTTTATGTAAAGATCCGCAAAAGAATGACAGTATTTGCACTAAAGCATATACAAATCTATACAATGTAGTAGCGTTTAACCCTTCCCGTCGTGTAAACGCATTTTGACGCATCTTAAAAATTGTGGTAAAAGGAGCTGATAATGAGATTTGTTGTTATTTTGTCACAATGTTTTTTTTTACTCTAACTAACAATTAAAATTATATTGAAAGATTAATTATTTCCTATATACAGCAAATCTGCAGCAGACGACTTTGTAATACTATGAAAAACTCTCTTTAAATGAATTAACAATTATTGAATGAAGTTGAAAGCATTATGACGAAAGGAGAAATTGCTCATCATGAGCATTTCTGCTTTTGCATCCATGTTTTCAGAAGTCGTCTGCTGCAGAGATTTGGGAAAGGGTTATTTCGACAATTTCAATGGGTTAAATACACAACGAAAATCTAATATCTGAAGTCGTATTTTCTTTTCTTGACACAATATTTTCCCCTTCAAAACAAATCAATAGCATACCTGGTATACGCATAATTACCGACCTCAATTATACACATAAATGTGGAACGAGTAGTTCATATGTTTATCCCTTTCCCACATACAATGAATTTGCATCAGTCGACTTTGTAATTATCACGTCCAAAATATAGAAAAAATATAAAAATGATAGTATAAAGGGATCTCTGAATTAGACAAATCGTACATGTACCTATGTTATATATTGTAAATTGTAATGTATAAACTTACATACGTGTACCTACTTTGTTTGGCTATGAATGTACCTATGTTATATATTGTGATGTATTAACTTACATACGTGTACCTACTTTGTTTGGCTATGAATGTACCTATGTTATATAGTGTGATGTATAAACTTACATACTTGCACCTTCTTTGTTTGGCTATGAATGTACCTATGTTATATAGTGTGATGTATAAACTTACATACGTGTACCTACTTTGTTTGGCTATGAATGTACCTATGTTATATAGTGTGATGTATTAACTTACATACGTGTACCTACTTTGTTTGGCTATGAATGTACCTATGTTATATAGTGTGATGTATAAACTTACATACTTGCACCTTCTTTGTTTGGCTATGAATGTACCTATGTTATATATTGTGATGTATAAACTTACATACGTGTACCTACTTTGTTTGGCTATGAATGTACCTATGTTATATAGTGTGATGTATAAACTTACATACGTGTACCTACTTTGTTTGGCTATGAATGTACCTATGTTATATATTGTGATGTATAAACTTACATACTTGTACCTACTTTGTTTGGCTATGAATGTACCTATGTTATATAGTGTGATGTATTAACTTACATACGTGTACCTTCTTTGTTTGGCTATGAATGTACCTATGTTATATAGTGTGATGTATTAACTTACATACGTGTACCTACTTTGTTTGGCTATGAATGTACCTATGTTATATATTGTGATGTATAAACTTACATACGTGTACCTACTTTGTTTGGCTATGAATGTACCTATGTTATATATTGTGATGTATTAACTTACATACGTGTACCTTCTTTGTTTGTCTATGAATGTACCTATGTTATATAGTGTGATGTATTAACTTACATACGGGTACCTTC
The DNA here is from genome assembly GCA_031761405.1 of Serripes groenlandicus. Classification (NCBI taxonomy): domain Eukaryota; kingdom Metazoa; phylum Mollusca; class Bivalvia; order Cardiida; family Cardiidae; genus Serripes; species Serripes groenlandicus. Next base: position 6,542,513 of record JASEVX010000013.1, read on the forward strand.
TTTGTTTGGCTATGAATGTACCTATGTTATATATTGTGATGTATAAACTTACATACTTGTACCTACTTTGTTTGGCTATGAATGTACCTATGTTATATATTGTGATGTATTAACTTACATACTTGTACCTACTTTGTTTGGCTATGAATGTACCTATGTTATATAGTGTGATGTATTAACTTACATACGTGTACCTTCTTTGTTTGGCTATGAATGTACCTATGTTATATAGTGTGATGTATTAACTTACATACGTGTACCTACTTTGTACTTTGTTTGGCTATGAATGTACCTATGTTATATATTGTGATGTATTAACTTACATAAGTGTACCTACTTTGTTTGGCTATGAATGTACCTATGTTATATATTGTGATGTATTAACTTACATACGTGTACCTTCTTTGTTTGGCTATGAATGTACCTATGTTATATATTGTGATGTATAAACTTACATACTTGTACCTACTTTGTTTGGCTATGAATGTACCTATGTTATATATTGTGATGTATTAACTTACATACGTGTACCTTCTTTGTTTGGCTATGAATGTACCTATGTTATATATTGTGATGTATTAACTTACATACGGGTACCTTCTTTGTTTGGCTATAAATGTGCTTATGCTTTTCAAAGCCAATTAAATGATTGTCATGTATTGTATTGATTAAACGTAGTTGAAAACATTGCGGACAAATGGAGGAATGGCTCGTTATGAGTATTTTCTCCTTTTGCCACAATGATTTCAAAGGTCGTCTGCAATTTAGGCTTCAGAAAGCGGCTCTAGGTGGGAACTAAGTGTTTAGATTATGGAAAAAATCTCTATAAATGAAAGTATAATGATCAAATGTCAATTATTGTATTGTATGGATTAAATATAGTTGAAAACATTGTGGCACAATGGAGAAACTGCTCATTGAGAGTAATTTCTTCTTTTGCCACAATGATTTCATAAATCATCTGCTATAGAAAATAAAATTAATGTCAGAGATAGCAATAAGAGCATACGACAACACATTAGGATAACTATTATCTATTGATGTCCTTTGAGATTTACTGACCGTATGCTGGCGGATGTTTTTTTTGTTTTTCTTCAATTCTCAAAGACGGTCCAGAGCCGAAATTATAATATATATGAGCCGTTCCACGAGAAAATACAACATAATGGACTCTGCATAATGTATAAACCCAGATCAACCTTCGCAGTCCGCACAAGCTAATCGGAGCAGACACATTCCGTCTCAAGGGGATAGAGGTAAAGAGTAATGATTCCTGAAACAGAAAATCCACTCGAGGCGAAAAGTGTTTGTCCGGGTTAACCTGCTTGGCATGCTTGGACTGATCCGGGTCAATACTTTACGCAGGGGCCACACTGTTGGTTTTCTCGTGGAACGGCTAATAAACATGTATATACAAATATATATGTAAACAGAGTCGGAGTCGGAAGGAAATAAAAAGAAACAAACAGATTGTTCATTATGACTAGGCCTCCAGATTGGAAACTTATTATTTGCTAGTGTTTTTTCAATGCATGCCGTTTGCACAATTACAATGAGAACTTAGGTTCTCACGTGAGAACTTAAGTTCTCGTCTGAGATCACAGGTTTTTCTGAAACCCAAGGTTCTCAGTGCCTAACGAAATTTAAGGTTCTCAGTGCCTAACGAAAACTAAGGTTCTCAGTGCTTAACGAAACCTAATGTTCTCAATGCCTGACGAAACCCAAGGTTCTCAGTGCCTAACGAAACCCAAAGTACTCAGTGCCTCACGAAACCCAGGGTTCTCAGTGCCTAACGAAACCCAAGGTTCTCAGTGCCTGACAAAACCCAAGGTTCTCAGTGTCTAACGAAATCCAAGGTTCTCAGTGCCTAACGAAAACCAATGTTCCCAGTGCCTAGCGAAACCCAAGGTTCTCAGTGCCTAACGAAACCCAAGGTTCTCAGTGCCTAACGAAAACCAAGGTTCTCAGAGCCTAACGAAACCCAAGGTGATCAGTGCCTAACGAAACCCAGGGTTCTCAGTGCCTAACGAAACCCAAGGTTCCCAGTGCCCAACGAAACCCTAGGTTCTCAGTGCCTAACGAAAACCAATGTTCTCATTGCCTAACGAAACCCAAGGTTCTCAGTGCCTAACGAAAACCAAGGTTCTCAGAGCCTAACGAAACCCAAGGTGCTCAGTGCCTAACGAAACCCAGGGTTCTCAGTGCCTAACGAAACCAGAGTTTTCTCAGTGCCTAACGAAACCCAAGGTTCCCAGTGCCCAACGAAACCCTAGGTTCTCAGTGCCTAACGAAAACCAATGTTCTCAGTGCCTAACGAAACCCAAGGTTCTCAGTGCCTAACGAAACCCAAGGTTCTCAGTGTCTAACGAAACCCAAGGTTCTCAGTGCCTAACGAAAACCAAGGTTCTCAGAGCCTAACGAAACCCAAGGTGCTCAGTGCCTAACGAAACCCAGGGTTCTCAGTGCCTAATGAAACCAGAGTTTTCTCAGTGCCTAACGAAACCCAAGGTTCCCATTGCCCAACGAAACCGTAGGTTCTCAGTGCCTAACAAACACCAATGTTCTCAGTGCCTAACGAAACCCAAGGTTCTCAGTGCCTAACGAAAACCAAGGTTCCCAGAGCCTAACGAAACCCAATGTGTTCAGTGCCTAACGAAAACTAAGGTTCTCAGAGCCTAACGAAACCCAAGGTTCTCAGAGCCTAACGAAACCCAAGGTTCTCAGAGCCTAACGAAACCCAAGGTTCTCAGTGCCTCAATGCTTAACGAAAACCAAGGTTCTCAGTACCTAACGAAACCAAAGGACCTCAACTTGTTTCTGGGGTACGCTCAATAAGAATAGAAGCCATAGTCTGACATTTAAAACCGTAACATTTGAAACCGTAACATTTGAACCGTAACATTTGAACCGTAACATTTAAAACCGTAACATTTGAACCGTAACATTTGAACCGTAAGAGCCGGCTAAATGGGTCTGAACGATTGGAGTCAATGCCATTCATGAGCTCCAGCAGATGGGGTGGTATTGATTTTATACCTTATATATGTATTCGTTTATCTCGATATAAATAAGTAAGGTTCCGGACCAATATTATCTTTCCTGTCCGCCGAAATATGTAGAACGCGGAGTGAAACCCAAAACAATCCAACAAACAACTAAAATCTTCTAGATAGAGTCTTCATGTTCAATACTTTCAAGATGGACGTAACATAGTGTGTGATGTTTGTAAAATATAACCTGAAGAAGGCCTATGGCCGCAATATTAATTTCTAGAGTGTTTATATTTTGAACTAAAACAATATTAATAAACCCATAATAAATAAACGATTACTCATTTAGATTTACTAATCTTTAACTTCATTGACCAACAACAACAGACATATCAAAATCATTTTTAAAACAAGTACACGACGTCAAATCGAGGGCTTGGTGTGAAACGGTTGTAAGTAACATTTGTATTTTTTTACCAAGGTTAATCACCTCGTCATAAAGTCTTTATAAGCGTTGAATAATTTTTCTTAGTAAACAATGGAATTTTGCATTATTTAAAAAGGTGTCAAAGTTGCCCCTAAACCAGGATTTTCAAAATAGGTTTTTAGTTACAACTGTTTCACGCCAAGCCCTCGAAAATGTAAAGGGTTCGTGGTGACCACAGGTTGAAATGGAAATACTTTTTAAAACAGTGTGGGTTTGAAAAGAAATATTAATCAAATGAACCACTTAGTGTCCACTCTAAGATTAGAAAACAAGGGGCGGGGGGGGGGGGGGGGGGGGGGGGGGGGCGGAGGGGGATTTTTTTTTTCCGAAAAATGCTTTTATGAACATATTGAGGCATTTTTCCTTCTTTGTCTATGTAAAGAAATCGCCACAAATTTAGCGGGGAATATTCAAAACAGTGTGAGAATAAGCACGATTCCCCTCCTAGATTGGACAAAAATCACAGCTGTTCTGCAAGTAAGCTGTACTGGAAAGGTTATTTTTTTCACGTGTCATAATTACGTTAAGATCACCGCTCAGTTGTATAAAAAGGCAGTTTGAAAATCGACTGTGACGTAACTACAGTAAACATATTTCCGAAGTTCATCTCAGTGGGGGAAAAAGCAGGCATCTTTATTGAATTTTTGATTGAACACATCGTTATATGACGTAAAAGTATACCACAATTTATAGCACGTCAGTATAATGTGTCACTTTATGAGTCAATTGGTACCATGACTGTATTGCTACCACTTGTCGGTAATTTGCCATTACTTTGGGGTCCAGTTTTATATCTTTCCTGGAACTTTCTCCACAATTCAGTCACCAGATCCGTGGTGACAAGGTCCGTAGAGTTGTTGTTAATCACACTCAACACAAACACTCCATCGTCCCGCAAATAATGGTCAATGAACTTCTGTGACAACTTCCGGTCAAACCCGCTCTTTAATTGGTTGGTTATTTTTAGATATTTCCGCACGAATTGTCCTCGTTTCCTTTTCAAACTGATGAAAATAAACCATTTTATTAAGCTGTAGACACCCAAAGCCGCGACAAACGTAAACCAAAACCACATAAAAATGAAGACTTTCTCGTTAAACAGGTTTATGGGTAATACACACTGTATGGTAAACCTCTGAAGATTATGTAACTGTCGAATTTCAAAATCACAAAAGGTGACCGTCGGAAATCGCGGGCTCTCCTCCCAACGGGTGTTATTCTGGAGCCCACGTATTACCTCGAACCCGTACATATTGTAGTTGGTTGCCATGAATCCGTTTAACAGGAAGAATTGACCGATCACATTGATGACGTAGAGAACCTTAATCCAGAAGTAAAGGCCAGTGAGATATGTGCCGCTCCTCTTACTGCATATTATCCCGAGCACGCCAACAACTCGGTCTCTGGCTGCTGTGTAGCGGTTTATCTTGTAGGCACGTTCGTTGTTCAACCATCTATCGACGTTAAACGCTATATGTTCGATCATTTCTTTCCGTTTATCAACTGATAACTGTTGCATCTTCTCTGCCTGATCCACGACTTTACTCAAGTTGATACCTCCGTTCGGATGGGCCAGTTTCCATAGAAGGTTCGGAAACTTGAACATAAATGCCTGCAACACCAGGATCAACGGCACCCATTGGTAGTACGTAATCTCCTTGTCCTCTCGTTCAATGAGAGATAGTGGTAAATCGTCCGAGAACGAAGCAAAATACGTGTTGGCTACCCAACAGTAATGCTCCGTGTATTTCTCGTACATGTCCCCTCTGTCCCCTCTGTCATATTCCGCCGGGAGCCAACAGTGAATCGGGTTTCCTACGAACTGAGTCGTACTCACGATGATGGCGAAGATAATCAAGATAAACACCGTGTTCACGTGACTCATGCGGTCTATCCAGTCGTCGTTCTT